>JAHLJT010008446.1:146661964-146728425 GCA_031308135.1 Acheta domesticus | reverse complement strand
AAATGATTGTTGTGTCATCGAATGAAAAAATTACCACATTCAACTTCAGGGGAAATAATTGTAAAATTTGTTTGAAGAATTGACAAAGACACGTTTCTCCAGAGAAGGAAAGTGAAAAGAAATTTCAACATGAGTCATCTTGACGGATCAAACGATGAACTCATCTACAACAACCAGAGTCTTACTCCTCTTCGTAAATTAATTTTATCTCAAGTTAGAAGATTAAAGAGTGAACGAGATTACGCATTCCTGTGGGTTGATAATGCGGGAAATATCAAACTCAAGATATGTGAAGGTGATCAATCTGTTCATATTTTAAACAGTGTTGAGGCAATAACTAAATTAAAATGACATGCATATAATAGAAGATAATATTTTAATTTATTACCAAAATGTTATTATTATTATTTATTTATTTATAGTCGCATCAACTGCGAGGTTATTAGCGACTATTCTGTAATTTTACAATAAGGTACATACATTAAGTTTACAAGGTTCTGTAAGTTTACATAGCATGGTTACATTTTTTTTTATAATTATACATTTTTGTTCAGTGAATAGTGAGACATTACAGTTTATATTACACCAGGGGTTGGAAATATTTTACTTCATGTGATAATTTACACGTGAAGAATGTGATAATTCATGTGATATTTCATGTGATAATTTACACGAAAATTACGTAAAAACAATATTACAGTTTGTTTTACAGTTCGATATTAATTGATTTGCAAAATTTTAAAATTTTTTCTTGTAGGGAGCTTGAATAAAGTAAAGCATCAGAATTAAAGTTCTGTAAGATTGTTTACCAAAATGTTCGTGGTCTCAGAACAAAGATAAATGAGTTTTACATTAATATTCTTGGCTACAGTTATAAGGTGACCAATCGTTCTTTAGTGAGGACAGTCCTCCTTTTGCAGGTACTGTCCTACGTCGAAAAGTATCCTACCTGTCCTCCTTTTCCATATTTTAAAATTAATGTGTTAATCTACTTAATCAAGTGAGAAAAATGTTGAAACTCTAGCTGTAGCACTTACGGTAAAACCCAATAAGAAGGATATCTCTTGCTCCGAAATTTCCGATACATTATTGGAAAATGCTATATTGAAAAAACATATTAATTCAATGGAAAAATGCTGGTTTAATTAGATAATTAAAATGGATGTAAGCATAGTTAGTGTATTTTTGTTTTAATTAATAAAATGCTTTATTTATTTACGTTGTACTTTTTACTAAAATATTTTCGTCCTCAATTCATTGTAAAAAAAATTTCACCTTAACAATTATGAGGTTATATATCTAACGGAAATGTGGTTATTTGAATCAATATATAGCTGTGAACTATTTACTAATGATCACAATGTTTTTCGAAATGACAGGGATACTATAATAGGAGGGAAAGTATTAATTGCAGTACGTAACGATTATGCAAACACGGAATTTGAATCAAATAATGTCAAGTTTGAAGCGCTTGCTCTAAAACTGACTCTTCACAGAAGTAATTATTACTTTGTTAATGTGTATTTTCCCCCTAATTCTAGAAGAGAATGTTATCAGTCATTTTACGAGTCTGTTTCAAATCTCCCTAACGTGTTTAATAGCAAAATTATAATAATTGGTGATTTCAATTTGTCTAATGTAACTGAGTCTGCACGTAATTTGTTAAATGGTAGTCCTAAGTTACGATTAAATTAAGAAGGTGATTGACAGTTCTGTGTGACGTCAGGACGCCTCTCCCGTTTCCATGGCAGCTGCCAACCAGAGAGACAAAACGTGACGTGTCAGGTCGCTCAGTTGTCTCTGCCGAACACGGGGAACATTTGAGCATCGCAAGCGACTTCCCTGCCGCCACGCCGCCCGCGTTTCTGCCTGTGCTGCGCGCGCAATGTGTACTGTGTTGTGATGAGTTGCGTTGAGGTTAGGCTTTTGTTGTATTTTTTACACTTTTACACGTATTTTTTGAAGTGTTTGTTTTCGTGTTCCGGTAACACGTGCTCAGTGGTTTGCGACCTGGCAACGTCGCTCCCCTCCACTCACAAATGTCAATCACCTTCTTAATTTAATCGGACCTTAGCGAAAGATCGCTCGCTAACTTTTTAGCATTACACGATTTACTATCAGTAAATAATGTTCTCAATGGATATTCAAAAACTCTTAATTTACTTCTAATATATCAAATTGTTTATATACCTCTAAATGCGCGGAACCCATTTTAAAAGACGACAAGTATCACCCATCTAATTGTAGTGGCGGTTAAAACATAGGTACGCCCACCGCCACTCATACCCTCGGCGGCGCCACGTCACCGCGGGAAGGCGCGCCACGGCAGCGCCGGGGCGGTGGCTGCGGCGGGGAATGGAGGGGTAGCGCACACCCCTCTCCCCCCCCTCGCCCTCCCCGGGCGGGGACCGGGCTGGCTGCGGCCGGGCGGGCCGGCACTTTTGAGATTGCGTTCGCACCGGAAAGACTGAACTATCCAGATATTCATTGTGATCGACCCTGCTTGTTATTGGAATTTGTATTTGGTATTTGGACTTAGATTCTGAACTGTGTAACGACCTGGCAGCTTTTTTGGAACTTCTTTTGGATTACGGCACCTTGGCAGTGAACACTGTACCGGTCACTTCAAAATGGCGACGAGGAAAACGGAGCAAGAGAGCAGCGAGGTCGGGAGCCTAACACAGTTGGTCGGCCTATTGCAGCAGCAGTTGCAGCTCCAGCAGGCCGCAGCGGCGCAGCTGTTGCAGTTGATGCAGGCGTCGATGGATAAGCGGCAGGAGGACATGGAGAAACGTTACGAGGCAATGGCAAGAACGTTGGAGTCGGTGAGTCGAGCAGTCGGTACACGAGCGCCTCCCCCCTTTCCGGCGTTCCGCCCGGAGGTAGAACAATGGGGGGATTACATAGAAAGGTTCGAGCAGCATACGTTATGCTATGGGGTGGCAGACGTTAGCACAAGGAAGTCATTCTTTTTGAGTACCGTCGGCACCCCCACGGTGAACCTGTTAAAGAAATTGTTCCCGGACAAGGAAATGAGCGAAGTTCAGTGGGCGGAGATGGACGAGCTGAGCAAACATTTTTCGCAAACGCCTCACGTAGTAGCAGCCAGGTACGCGTTTTTTCAGTTAAGAAAGAAGGAGGGTCAGACTCACGCAGAATGGATTACGGACTTGGTGGGGCGCGCCAAGGGCTGTCAATTCCGATGTGGAGAGGAGTGCGGTGCATCCTATGCGGAGACTTTGATAAGAGACATGGTCATTCTGCACACGCCGGTGGACGAAATACGTAGAGAAGCGATTAGGGAAGCTGACCCGTCATTGGAGCAGGTGCGTAAGATAGCGGCACTTCACGAGCTGACCGCGGAGACGGCGCGGCAGCTGACGGGCACAGCAATGGTAACACAGGTGCGGAGTTCGAGCGACCAGAAGGCGTCGGGCGAGGCGAAAGGGCGCGACAGGCGGCATAGCAGCAGGGATTCTGGCAGCAGCGATAGCGATCAGCGCAGCGATACTTCGCGCGCGGGAAGACGAGGCCGCGGCAGTGAAGGCAGGGTCAAGAGCAGCGCCGTGGCAGAGAAAGAAAGAAACGGACGGACTTGGAAGTCGTGCAGGGATTGCGCCACGCGGCACGCGAGAGAGGATTGTAGGTTTCGCAGGGCCGAGTGTTTTCGGTGCGGCAAGGTCGGCCACATCAAGGAAGTGTGTAGGAGCGCGAGGAAAGCCCGGGCACAGCGTAGGGAGACCGAGGAGGAAATGGATGTAGACGCAATGCACGCGGTGCTGGACGCGCGGGGACACAACCGGTTGATAGTGCAAATTAAATTAGCCGGAGTTCAGGTTCAGTTTCTGGTGGACTCGGGTGCGGCAGCAACCCTTATAAACTTGGACACATATCAGAAGCTGGGAGCGCCGAAGTGTGAGAAAGTAGGTAGACGTCTGAGTGCGTATGGGAAAACACCAATTACTACATTGGGCAAGATTGAAGTGGGGGCAACTTACAAGCAGAAGAAAGCCAGGTTGGAAGTGATAGTGGTCGACCGTTATGACGTAACAAACATATTGGGTTTGGATTCGTTTGGCAAGTTAGGATTTGGAGTTGTAGACGAACTCAATGTCATTGCGGAGCAGGAAATTCACATTTTGGAAGAATTGGAGAGAGAGTTCCCGGAAGTGTTTGAGGACGGCCTGGGAGAATGTTCAACTTTCCAAGCACACTTAGATTTGAAAGACGGCTGCAAACCTCGGTTTTACAAGGCGAGGCCAGTCCCGTGGGCGCTCAAGGACAAGGTGGAAACAGAATTGAGGAGATGGGAGGCCGAAGGAGTCATTTCGAGGGTGTCCACCAGCCAATGGGCCACACCGCTGGTGTTGGTAAAAAAACAGAATGGTGCGGTGCGGTTGTGCGGGGACTTCAAGTGCACAGTCAATGAACAGCTTAATGTAGAACAATTCCCCATCCCTAGACCGGAGGACTTATTCCAGAAATTGTCGGGAGGGGTAAGTTTATCGAAAATTGACTTGCGTGATGCTTATCTTCAGATCCCCCTGGACGAGCAGGCGAAGAAGATTTTGGTTATCAACACGCCCTTGGGACTGTTCAGATTCAACCGGCTGCCCTTCGGGGTGAACTCGGCAGCCGCGATCTTCCAGAGGTGCTTGGAACAGGTAACTGCGCAGCTGCCGGGCTGCGTGAACTATTTAGACGACATCATCGTCACGGGAGCCACGAGGGAGCAGCACAAGCAGAACCTGAGGAAGCTGTTGGCGGTTTTGCGGGACAACGGCCTGAGAGTAAACAGAGAGAAGTGTGAGTTCTTTAAAGATGAGGTCACATTTTTGGGACATGTTTTGAATAAGGATGGTATCGCTCCCACCCAAGAACATGTGAAAGCCATACTCGACCTCCCCCCACCTCAGGATATTAAGCAGTTACAGGCCCTGATAGGCAAGGTGAACTATTATAATAAGTTATAAAGGGGTTCTTTTCAATCGCGGCGCCATTAAACGCTTTAAAGAAGAAAAGGGTTAAATTTCAATGGACGCAGACGAAGCTTTGGATAAACTCAAGAGGGCTATGGTGAAGGCGACCAGGTTATCACACTTCAGGCCAGAGAGAGTGACAACGGTGGCGGCAGACGTGTCGGACTACGGAGTGGGGGCGGTGCTCTCCCAGAAAGATGAATGGGGAGTGGAAAGGCCCATCGCGTTCGCATCAAAGACTCTGAATAAATATCAGCGTAATTATTCTCAAGTGGAGAAGGAAGCTTTAGCTTTAGTCTTTGGGGTACGCAAATTTAATGACTTCCTGTACGGATCCAAATTCCACCTCATCACCGACCACAAGCCCCTGGTCCACTTATTTCATCCGGAGAAGAAGCTGCCGGAGGGTACTGTGAAGAAGCTGCAGCGCTGGGCACTGTTCCTGTCAGACTACAATTACACATTACATTACAGGTCTACAGGGCAGCATGGGAACGCAGACGCGCTGTCCGGCTTCCGGCTGGACCAGACGTGGAGTTCGACGCCGGGGAAGAAGAGTGCTTGCAGCTAGATCTGGAGGAGCTGCAAGCGGTGCAGGACTTTCCAGTGGATGCGACGCGGGTGGCGGAGGAGACGGCGAAGGACCCGGAACTAAGGTGGGTGCTGGACTGCATGCGGCACGGTTGGCCAGCCAGGTTGCTGCGTAGTAATGCGCGATGGTGGGCCAGGAAGGACAGACTCTCTCTGAAGGCGGGAGTGCTGTTGGCATCGGAGGAGGCGGCACGAGTGGTGGTGTCCAAGTCCTTGAGGAAACAGGTCCTTCAGCTTCTGCATGAGGGTCACTGGGGCCTGGTTAGAACGAAGCAGTTAGCGAGGAAATACTGCTTCTGGGACGGCATGTCGGAGGACATCCAAGACCTCGTACGCAGGTGTGAGTCGTGCCAGGTGAACCAGGCGGCCCCCAGGAAAGACCTGGTCTCCTGGCCCTCCCCGAAGCACCCGTGGGAGAGGGTGCATGCGAATTTTGCGGGCCCGTTTTGGGGCTCCATGTGGTTGCTGGTGGTGGATGCATTTTCCAATTTTCCTTTTGCAGTGGAGATGCGGTCCACCACAGCGGCAGCAACCATTGACACGCTGGAGCGCATCTTCGTGGCGGAAGGCCTGCCGGAGACCCTGGTAACCGACAACGGAGCGCAGTTCACGGCCGGAGAATTCTCGAAGTTCTGCAAAACCAATGGCATTCATCACATGTGCGCACCGCCGTTTCATCCTCAGTCGAATGGAGAAGCAGAGAGGTTCGTGAGGACGTTCAAGACAGCCATGGGTAAGGCGAGAGCGGCCGGCTCCACGAGGGACCGGGCCTTGCTGCGGGTGCTGGCGTCGTATAGGGCACTGCCGGGCCGGGATGGCAAGAGCCCGGCAGAACTACTTCATGGGCGCCAGCCGCGGATCCACCTCTCCCTGTTACAGCCGGGGGAGGAGTATACCTCACAGGGCTCCCCTCCTAAGTACAGAGTGGGGGAGAAGGTATTTCGTACCACTTTCAAGGCGTCACCAGCGTGGGTGGCAGGGGTGGTGCACAAAGTACATGGTTCCAGAATGTACGAGGTAAGGACGCTCCATAAGAAAGTGATGAGGCATCAGGGGCAAGTAAGGCCGCGCTTCGAGAAAGCGGAAGTAGACGACCACACTCCGAGGTCAGAGGACGAATACAGGGAAGCTGTAATGCGTCAGTTCGCTGATACAACGTCATTGCAGGGAGGCAGTCGGAGAGAGCTTACGAGACCAGCAGTGGCAGATAGCGAACGAGGGCAGCGGGAAGCTGTGGTGCGGAGGCAGCCCGGTGGCGGAGACGGGCCATCCCGAGCAGCGGGTTCGTCCGGACACGAGCGGAGGCCACCAGGGGACACGCAGGAGAGTCCCGAGCAGCAGCTACCGCAGAGGAGGCTGCGACGCAGAGTACGGTTTGCACCGTACGCGTCGCAATTGGGCTCGGAGGGTGTAGTGGCGGATAAAACATAGGTACGCCCACCGCCACTCATACACTCGGCGGCGCCACGTCACCGCGGGAAGGCGCGCCACGGCAGCGCCGGGGCGGTGGCTGCGGCGGGGAATGGAGGGGTAGCGCACACCCCTCTCCCCCCCCTCGCCCTCCCCGGGCGGGGACCGGGCTGGCTGCGGCCGGGCGGGCCGGCACTTTTGAGATTGCGTTCGCACCGGAAAGACTGAACTATCCAGATATTCATTGTGATCGACCCTGCTTGTTATTGGAATTTGTATTTGGTATTTGGACTTAGATTCTGAACTGTGTAACGACCTGGCAGCTTTTTTGGAACTTCTTTTGGATTACGGCACCTTGGCAGTGAACACTGTACCGGTCACTTCACTAATAATATCAAACTATATATGAAAAGCAGCCAACGTATCATAACCTTAAAACCTACTCCTATTAATGTTCCACATTTTAAAAAGCTTACTTTAAATATATTTTTGGTGGTTAAGTGGAATAATGTTAAGTGGAATGAACTTAAAGAATTTGAAGACCCTGATGAAGCCATTAGACCCTGAAGGCTTAATTTTATGTCCAATGGAGACAGCAGAATCTTGTGTTGATCTACCAGATGTTCCCGTAGAATGTTCTTTTCCCCTGGCTTTAAAGATTTTTTTACAAGCAAATTCTTTCTAGACCAACGCTGATCTCGTGCCCTACTATTCCACTTACGTAGTAAACATGTGAATTTTAATTGTTCAATTTCTTTGTTAAGCCCAATTCTCTGACCAAATCATTTACCTCACTTTGAGTAAACAACTGAGGTACCACACTGTTTACGGGACATTGAAACTCATCGTCAGCTGGTTCATCTTATCACAAAGAGATTCATCACTTGACATATTATCCAGTTTAACAGTTGCAATAGCTATTGGTGGTTCAGGTCCAGACAGATCCGAACTATGGCCTATCGACTGACTTGCAGTGGGTAGGTTACGGTACTGAATAATTGTTTTTGTTTTTTGAGTTGTAACCAGAAACATGATCGCCACAAAATTAGCAATTATCCGAATGATTGCTTGGCTCCCTCTATTGGATGGGATACCACAAAGCGCTCGTCGTGGCGCGCACTACTGCGCCTCCAGACACGGATCCGGTGGTCGTCGCCATCAAGGCAGAAGCGGGATTCGTCGCTGAAGATGATCCACTGCCAGTCTGCATGGCCCCATGTCCATCATTCCCGGCACTAGGCGAGTCTGCAGCGACGTTGCTGGGGTGTGAGTGGCAGGCGTCGTAACGGTTGGCGTGCGGCGAGCCCTGCGTTGTTCAATCACCTTCCAATGGTACTGGCACTTAGAGGATGTGACAATGCAGGCTGCACAGCCCACTGAATAGCACCAATCGCCTCCCGCACACCCCCCATGCAGCCCCTCTCGAACGCGTCTAATTGGACAACCGGATGTCAAAAACCTCACCGAGGTATAGTGAACGTGCAGATGAATGCTCCAGCGACGCTACCCGATGTCGCAATGGCCGGCGCGGGCGTTTGAAGCCCTCTTATCTAGACCGGTGGGCGTGACGTCAAGCACCTACCACCTACCCCACAGTGTGCGGCAGACCGTGAAAACGAAATCATTGGCTTAGCAAATGGTGTGCAAAACACCCACTGAGTTTGCAGCGGATCAGTAAGGTCCTTCGTGGCGCAGCTTTTTTTATGACGATGAGTGTATAAGAATTACACACACACATAAGAAGAACACACAAAATGTTTTTTGGTCGTTGGCCTGTGTAATCCAAATACTACATCGCACAAATATTCATCACTCTTGAGATTGTATTCTAAATTCAATGAATTCAGTAAAGTGTGGTATTTAGACTTCAGTTTTTCTTTTCTAAAATATAAACAGAATTTAAATAAAATATTCAATGATCACTGAATGTGGATTTTTACTTTCCCTTATACGTACGTATATACGAAGTAATATACGTAGTACAGGGAAAGTTATGTAATGCTACTGAAAATCGATTTCGAGATTTTAACGGAAATCCACATTTTGGGGTCCCTGATACCGAAAAATTGTTTTTTTTCATAACGTCCGTCCGTTCTCCGTCTGTCTGTCCGTCCATCTGTGAACAACACCAGCGCTTAAACCATACGTACGATTTCTTCCAAAATGGATTTTCTCTGCTCAATCTGCTTTCACTTGTGGCGCCGCGATTTTGAAAAATTTCTTCAAAATTTGGGGGTATTTTACATGAAGCCCCCCGAACATTTTCAAAATTTTCTCAAAAACGGCTCCAAATTTTTTCTTTAAATTTCTTGTAAGGATAAAGTAAAATACACTTATTGAGGCGGCAATGGTCTGATTTTCACGGTTAACTCTGATTTTTCGAAAATTGCAAAAGTTTGAATTTTTTTCGGCGACTTCCCTTTGAACTACAAATTTGAAGATAGAGACTTTTCCTTCAAATAAAATTTGTTCTTCATAGTCAGCTTATTCTTTAAAGTCATGTACATTGTTTTGAAAATTTTAATAGTTTTAGCGCAATATAATTGCTTTCGCACAATTTTTTTACTCGTCTCTCATGTTGTTATTATTTACATTAGCAGCAATTTGTTGACATTGTATTTACGAGTACAGGTGCTTTAAATAATGGCAAGTAAAGTTTCTCGAGAACTCAACCATTTTCTCTGAAAACTAGAAACGCTCAAACGCCATTTTCTCAGAAATGTCTCCAAATTTTTTCTTTCAACATTTCGAACGCATAGTGCTAATTGCACTGCATATGACGTTAAGTTCAATTTGGGATATTTTTGTTTTTGCAAAAATTACACAAATGCATTTTTTTAAAATATCTCTCACATTTTTAATATGCACATTACCAGCATTTTGTAAACACTATTGTATTTGTGAGTGTAAGTGCTTCAAATGACTTCAAACGAATTTTTTCGAAAACTAGAAAATTTTCTGTGAAAAATAGCTTCAAATTTCGCATTTTTAGTAGCGACTAAACGTCTTTTTAAAAACGGCTCCAAATATTTCAAAGAAAAATGCAATTTAGGACAAGGTTTTACTGTTCTTTAATATTTTTAAATTAATATTTCCGTTCTATCATTAAGAAACCGAAAAATTAAGAAAATGTCAAAAAATGCACTTTGGGTGGCGATAGAAGGCATCTGGCACGAGTATGTGGCAATTCCGAATAGCTAGCCCAGACCCAAGGAAATAGAAAACTAATACGGGAAAGTCTGTGTATTCTGTAGCACCACTAGTTTATTTAAGGAATTGCTCGCTATTATGTACCGATCATTTTCAAGATGCGTTTTCCATTTTTTTAATATTGTCATTTTGTACTCATTTTTGTTCCTTTTTTTAAATGACTGTTTTGAAGATATGTTTCTATTTTTGTTTATTTTACTGGTTTGTTATGTTGTATCAATTTTTGCAAAAATTTGTATTCTTGTAATTGAATTTCTGTGATTTGTGATTTCATTTGAAACTGTTGTTTTTAATATTTTTGTCTTTTCTTGTAATGCTTACTGTAATTAGAGCTTTGCCCTGTTCTTGGTAATTAAATTAAATAAATAAATTTTACAAAAAAAAAAAAAAATAGAAAAAATCCTCTAACACGTAGTGCAGCGAGAATCCATGTTTTCTGGATCCTTCATGCCGAAAAATCGATTGACGGCAAGACGTCTGTCTATCCATCAGTGAACAACGCTGGCGGCTATTAAGCGAATTTTTCCAAATTGAAATTCCCCAATGTGGCTGATGGCCCCTTGAATTTGAAACTGGTATTTTAATTTCGGGGGTACTTTACATTAAAGCCCCTAGGACAGACCTGCACAGCATTTTGCACTTTCACTGACGTCAGGAGCTGCGCGCGGGCAACTCAGGAACAAAATCGAATCGAATTTTTGACAAGAATATAGAGTCGTTTACGACATCGACTAAAAATATAAAGCCCTTTGCATTCTGTTTAACAATACCCATGATTATCTTATGATTGCTCGTAACATATCGTAACAGAAGTTTGCTCGTTGATCTCTTTGTTCAGTTTTATAATGGGGGAAAATGGTCACAAATGTGCTATTAAACATTACCCTTCTTGGAATTGCCACATATTTTATTTTTATGTCAATTTTGATGTGAGAGATTGCTCTCATGATTTTCTTCATTTTTCTATGATTTGGAGATTATAACATTCCTGGTGAACAATCAATTATTAAATGGCAATTTTTTGTTAGATAGAATTAAATAATAAATTTTTCTTATACTTATATAAGCATATATTTTAAAGCTATTGCTTTAAAATAATGCTTAAGAGTCACAACGAGCATGTTCTTTTCTTTAAAAAAAATTAGGAAATGAAAAGACATACAGTGGTGGATACAGAGGTGGATATACAGTAGTGCACAGAACGTAAAGTGAATTATGACCTTGGTAACTTGAAATACTAGACGTAATCCATTTAAACAAATGGGCATATAATTTTGAAGCATGGATCATTGTATTAGACGCATTCAATCTACGCGCCGCGTCGTGCTACGTCAGACTTCTCCTCTCCCCGCAAAGCTTCCTACTCCCCACTACTTGCACTTTCGGCGCTGCCGCGGGCAGGCGATCGCCTCGCAAGTGTAGAATGCCAGCGGGAGCAGGCGTTGTGCAGGTCTGCTCTAGGACATTTTCAAAATGTTCAAAACAATGGATCCAAATTTTTTGATTATTTTTTATTCTTGGATAGTTTGAAGATTATTTAAGTGAATGGTGCAGGTCTCATTTTCTTTGAAATAACTGATTTTTCGAAACTGCAACAGCTGAATTTGTTCGGGGTCTTCCTACAACAAAAATATTGAAGGCAGTAGGTCCCTTAATGAAATCTGTTATTTAAAGACAGATTTTGAAATAAGATCATGTACAATTTTTCGAAAATTTGCGTTAGGCAATTTTTTAATAAAATTTAAACAATCATTTACCGCTCCGAGTTTTGCGTTTTTCACGTATGTAGCAAAGAAAAGTAAAGAAAGTGGTGCTGGCTCCATTTTCGTCGCCCTGTCTGTATTTTCGAAAATTGGAAAACAATTGGAAATGGTAAATTCGAATTTCTCGTGCATCATTAATGTCAATTTTTTAAGACCTTCGTGTCATTTAGCCTCGATTTATAATAACCTTAATTGAAATTAAGCCAATTACGTTTTATTGGGCAAAAATACAAATTATAAATATACCAAATAATTAACACTGCGAAAGTACAATTTTAATTACAGTTTTTTATCTTAAATGAAATCTATTCCAAAAAATTAGTTCTTTAAGAAAGGTATGTAAATTTGAGTAGTTTGGTGTAATTTTACGAATTGTAATTTTCCTTTCTCCATTTGCTAGCCTTCAAGAAATACGGGCATGGAGTGCGACAATGGTATTCCTCCCCGCGACACGGCATTTGTGAGAATTCCGTCTCATTTTGTTTTTTTCTAAAAGTAAAATAAAATTATTCATTGATTACTTGCTGCAGGAGTCATGGGACGCGGTTTATAATGCTACTGATACAAACGATAAATATTGTTCTTTTTTCTTCAACGCTTTCATTTCATTTTAACACTTGCTTTCCTCTTCAGAAAAGAAAATTAAATATTTCACGGAAAAGCAATTCATGGATAACACAAAGGATTAGAACATCATGTAAAAACAAAAGAGTTTTTCCTTTCATTTCTAAGCATCATAACGTATCTCAATATTTCCTCCTCTACTTTAAAAAATACAAATCATTGTTAAGAAAAGTCATAAGGGAGGCTAAAATCATGAAACACGATCAGGATATTTTGAACTCAAATAACAAAACAAAATCAATGTGGGATATAGTAAAAAATGCGACCAAACCAACTAGAAACCTTGTAGAGAATGTTGTTTTAAAAGATAACGATAGAGATGTGAACGATCCGGCAACAGTGGCTAGTCTCTTTAATCAATAATTTTCGAGAATTGCTGTCGATCTCACTAAGGGTTTCAGCCACAAAATTCAACATCTGACGTTTCCCTAAAAATCTTAGACACAATGTTCGTTTCCGAAACCTCTTCCTATGAAATTCTCAAAAATAATTGGTAACTTAAAAAATAACTATTTGGCCGGTTTAGATGAATTTCCGGATTGTTTGTTGAAGGCGTGTGCGCCAGCCATTATACACCCGTTAACTCACATATTTAATGCATCCTTATGCACCGGAATTTTTTCAGATATTTTTAAAACAGCTAAGATTAAGCCGCTCTTCAAAAAAGGCAACAAAAATGAAATTCAAAATTATCGGCCAATTTCTCTTTTGTCAGTTTTTTTCAAAAATATTAGACAGACTTTTTTATGTGCGAATGGAAACATTTCTCAATAAACACGACGCGTTTTTAAATTGCCAACATGGATTCCGGAAATCAAAATCTACGGAAACAGCCATTTTTTCTTTTCTTAAAGATGTTGCCTCATCATTGGATCAAAACGAAGCAACTAATGGAATATATTTAGATCTTTCAAAAGCTTTTGACGTCATTGATTATAACATTTTACTTTCAAAATTACCTTCATATGGAATCCGTGGTATTGCTCTAGATTGGCTACGTTCGTACCTTAAACAACGATCTCAGAGAGTAGAAATACCTTACTGGAATGATGGAACTTTATGTACACACCTTTCCGGTTCTTTGCCAATTGCACGTGGAGTCCCGCAAGGATCGATTTTAGGCCCTATTCTCTTCCTATTATACGTAAATGACATGCCCTTAGCGATTCGAAACGGAAGAACAGTTCTCTTTGCGGATGATAAAATATTCTTTTCAACAAAGAAACCGCAAATAGTATAATATCAGATGTTTCAAATTGGTTCCGTAATAACAAATTAATAGTAATTGAAAAGAAAACTGTTTCAATGCAGTTTTCCCTAAAAATTCTGTACTCCATTGAAAATGAACGGTGTGCCATTGACTGATGTTAAAGTAACAAAATGTTTAGGTCTATCAATTCAGTCAATCTTCAAATGGAATGCCCATTTAAATGAATTGAACACAAAATTAAGTTCATTATGCTACGCGTTCAGAATTCTTTCAAATTCCGTCAGCATTCATACAGCTCGTTGTGTATATTTTGCCAATGTTCACTCCCGCCTCAGATAAGGCATAATATTCTAGGGAAACACATCTTATAGCTCCCAGACTTTCAGATTACAAAAAAGAATTGTACGAATAATAAGCAAATCCCACCCAAATGATTCTTGTAAGTCTCTCTTTATTAATCTAGGAATTTTAGCATTACCTTGTCTCCTGATTTACGAATCAGTAGTTTTTGTCAAAAATGACTTACTTAACCCGTCGATGCACCGATGAAGAATATTACACTTAAACACTTAAGGGGTCTCTGAGGCCCCCCTCCTAAATTTACAACGTACGACGGAAAAAGTGAGGTATTTTTTAGTAGAATTAATGATAATGGTATTTTATTCTTCATGTAGTTTACACCAGTAAGAATTTGATTATGATGTAATTTTTATTTACAATTATTCCAACTAATAAAATATTTAATGATCTCCTCAAATATTTCTTTCACATTTTGTACATACACACTCTTTTCAGCCCATTTTGTGTGGCCATAAATAAGAACAAAAAATTATACATAAATAGTAATAAACCAAAATATTTCTTTAATTTTTATTAATATTTAATTTGAAAAATCACTAACCTTTCCCGTTTACTTGTGAAAATTCTATTGCTGGCTCCTATGGATACACTTTTGTGAATTTCGAAAACATTTAAGCAGTTCAATGTTCTTTTCCGTGTTTTGGAATTGATAATCATTGATTTTGTTTCGTTTTGAAAGTTTTTCGGTACTTCATTTAGGAAAATCCGTCGCCACCAAGTGACATTTTCGTTCTAGTTTTTAGGCATCGTGGTGTAATAAATATTGCGTCGGTACTGCAATATCGTTTACATTGTACGAGAGATGCATTGGTCATCGGCATGTTTTTTGTTTTCAGCTCATTTGGAATCTCTTTTGTGTTTTGACATGGAATTCTTAGCAGTGTAAGTTTTTTTGTAACAGGAACTCTGTGAGTAAGAACGTAAAAAAATATCCACAGAAATGTTGTATTCTCCTTTCCTCAAGGGTTGGGTCCGTTCTTTCACACTTGCAGCCAAATCTTTCATCAAAGGGCTCGTCCTTTTGCCTACCAAAATATATACTGCAGTTGAATGCAAACACGTTCTCCACATCACAACACCAGAATTTTTTATGCCATATTTATCAGGTTTATTCCTCATAGACGTTGTGGAAGATCACCGCCTTTCGTTTCTCATCAAAGTGCATGCACCTTCGAATGTTTTCGAAAATACGAATATTCATTGTTGCTGTGAAAAACGAACCACTTCTTTTACTCAAAAGCAAATCCCTTCTGTATATAATCAAGCTCTTTTCAATACAATTTTTCACACATATTCACTGAAGTGAGATTAATTTTTGAAGGTCGCTACTTCCCGCACAATTTAAGGGCGGGAATATATTTTCAGCAAACGCCGATGTCTATAAGTATAACACACGACGTAGTAACCATATTCACCAGGTGGCAGTATCAACAGCTCACTACAAAAAATTCACATCCAATTCACATGAACATTACTCTACAACACTTTGTCAGAAGACATTAAACGATTAAATTCGATAGAAAGGTTTAAGTCCCAAGTAAAATCTTTTCTGCTGCATAACTGTTTCTATACAATTCGAGACTATACCGAGCATCAAATGGAAAGTAGCATTAATTTTAACAATGAGTGTTAATGTAATTATTTATCATTTGGACTGTATAATTCTAAAGAACATGTAACAAGTATTGTACCACAGTTTCTGGGTTGATGGCCCCCATCTCGATCAGGTTTTTCGTCCAGTTTCCCTGATCCTTGAGCAAATGCTGAGATGGTCTCTTGTTTTGCTTCTGGACATAAATGTAACTTCATTATTTGTGCACGTCTTCTGAATTTGAGTGGGAAATATGGTTATTCAAGTTATCGTTTTCCATATTATCGCGGCAAAAAGTATTATTCTTTCAAGAAGAACATGAGGGTTCAGTGCAGGAATTTGTAGCTAATTTACTTTTGAAAATATATTTTATTATATAGGAGCGAATATTTTGTCAACAAAACTTGAAAAAAAAAACGCTCTTTTCTGTATTCAAAATTCGACTAGAATATGGTTTAGGATAGAGATCACAGAATTACGAAAACGTCCACAAATTTCACTTCTCCCCATAGCTCGTCACACACAGTTTTTAACTGTTTTTGACGTAAATAAAAAAAATAAAATTATTGAGACCTGATTTAGCTGTACGACACGCAGTTTTAATTGTCGAATTTGTGTTATTTGCTTGAAACTATTTAGTTTTCACATCTAATGTTCTACGATTTGTAATGAGTATTACAAAAAATGATGACTGAGAATTCGGACAGAAAATGTTGTATAAATAGTATTGCGTAACCATTACTAAGAGCGAGAAAGTATGTGCTGTTTTAGCGTCACTAGTTACCTTCCTTACGCCCTCCACCCCACTCCTATTTCGAACCCTCTTACCTTGTCCTCTGAGCCTGCTCCAATTTATCGTAATCCCACTACTAATTGATCGCCACCTGACGCCTAATTCTCGCACAATCTGTCACTACTGAGACCCATTACAACTTTCGACCACGCACTCGAGGTGAAAATGGAGTACGTATATAAAGAAACTACAGTCAGATGTTGCAGAAAAACATCCGTATAGGTCCTTGCAAAAGATTAACATACTGCACCACAATGTTATTCTCTTTCGCATATTACTGAGTTTATCGAGTTTGCTCTACATATTCCTTGCTTTACAGAACATTAGAGACTTCCTCTCTTCGTCTGACACTAGCTGCAACTTTTTTAAAATTTCGCGTCTTTTTCAAAGTAACCTGAAAACGTCTAATTAATATTGTCGATGCAATAATGTAATGTGGATGTAATAACGATTGGCTATTATTGACTCAAGTATCTGACCACCACAAAAGTTTGCAGTTTTTAAGTAATAATAACTAGAACTGAAAGGGAGTTTGAAATAAATGAATAAAAAAATAGAACAAGTTAAAAATTGGCTATTTTAGGCAAACTATATTATATTCAACTAGTCGTGCTAAAACAACACGTACTTTCTCACCCGCACTTTCACGCAAAATTACGCGAAAAGTACTCAAATTTTCGACAAAATTTACCTTATTTCAAAATCTATCTCTAAGGAACAGATTTCATTAAGGGAAAAAATCTCCATCTTCATAATTTTTGTTTGTTTTCCAACGCCCATCCTTGGCATGTTAACCATTTGGTCACGCGCTGACCAGTGAAGAGGTGCAGTTTCCCTCAGCGTGTGGGGATTCGCACGTTCACAATGGTCAAGCGCGGTGGCGAATCACTGATGCTCATTTAGCGTTACCCAGACGACACGTGTGTAAACCACGGACGTGAGCAACTTTGTCCCCACTGTGAATAATTATTATTATTTTTCTTTGTCTCAGAGTTTCGCTGATGTTTACACATTTAGAGCCCATTCAGGCATATCTCAAACAATGCTAATGTTGATTTAACACAGTGTGAACATTCTTGCATGTTTTCAGAATCACGGATTTTTGGGGTTTGGGAATTTTAATATTAGGATCTAGGCCGACTGTTTCCAAGTATCTCTTCAAATTTTTGTTGACCAAACCAGTTGCTGTGATTACTATTGGGATTATTTTCACTGAAATCAGTTTATACATTTCTTTATGCAAGTGGAGTGTATTTAGATTTTTTTCCGATTCTGCATTATTAACATTGTGATCAGCCGGGTGATTGACAACAATGAATAATGAATTTTTCCTTTCCCATATGCGTACTATATACGGAGTGATTCACGTAGTATAGGGAAAGTTATGTAATGCTGTGCGAAAAAATGGCAACTTTTCGGCAGGAAAAAATTCGTTGCCGGGACCTGATAACGAAAAAGTGGATAAACCCAGTTGCTAAATTAAAAAAAAAATCCCCTAACACGTGGTGTAGCCAGAATCCGGGTTTTATAAGTCCTTGATACAGAAAAACCCATTGAAAGCAAAACATCCGTCTGTCCGTCCGTCCGTCCGTCCGTCCGTCCGTCCGTCTGTGCCCTCTACTACCTCCTAAACCATACGAACGATTTTTTTTCTAATTGAAAAAAACCCTATTCATCTGGCTCGAGTCGAAGCTTTGAGATTTTGAAAAAGATTCTGTAATATTTGGGGGTACTTTACGTGAAGCCCTCCGGACACTTTCAAAACTTTCTAGAAAACGGCTCCAAAATTTTTCTTCAAATTTCTTGAAAGAATAGAGTAAAATACACTTATTAATATAGCATGGGTCCGAATTTCGCGGTTAACTCTGGATTTTCGAAAATTGCAAAAGTTTGTTTTTTTTCGGCTTCTTCCGACAACTGCAAAATTAAATATAGAAATTTTTTCTTCAAATAAAATTTGTTCTCCATAGTGAGTTCTTTCTTTAAGGTCCTGTACATTTTTTAAAAAATTTTAGTAGTTTTCCCACAACATTGCGTTCAATATGTGCAATTTTAAAAAATATCACAAACAAGATTTTCTCAAAAACGGCTCCAAATTTGTTCTTTAAACTCTTAGTAAGGATAGTGCCTAATGTACTCTATGAGATGGCATAAACGCCACATTGCTCTATTCTTTTTTTTTCAAAAATTAGAAAAATGTAATTTTTTGGTTGGCCTCCCACGTCATAAATATTTACTTTAGCGGCGATTTGTTCACATTATTATATTTCGTAGTACATGTGCTTTAAATAATTTAAAGTAAAGTTTCTCGAGAACTCAACCGTTTTGTGTGAAAACTAGCTCAAAATTCCGCATTTTCAGAAACGCTCAAACGCCATTTTCTCATAAATGGCTCCAATTTTTTTTTCAAACTTTTGGAACGGATAGTGCTAATTGTACTCTTTAATATGACGTAAAGTTCATTTTGGGGTATTTTTTGTTTTTTCAAAAATTACACAAATCTAATTTTCTTGAAAGATCTCTCACATCTTTATTATGCACATTACCAGCAATTTGTAAACATTATTATATTTGCTAGTGTATGTGCTTTAAAAGACTTTAAATGAAGTTTTTTAAAACTCAAAAATTTTCAGTGAAAAAGACCTTCAAATTTCGCATTTTTAGAGACGCATAAACGCAATTTTCTTAAAAACAGCTACAAATTTTTAAAAGAAAAATGCCGTTTAGGACAAAGTTTTTGTGGTTTTTAATATTCTAAAATTAATGTTTCCGTTCAACAATTAGGAAACAGAAAAATTAAGAAAATATCAAAGCACCATATCACCTCCTTTAATTCATCCCGTTTCTATCTCTGACGATGGTTTCGAGCTACTGCCGTCACTGGGTCCCTGGGACTAACATCCGTGGGATGGCCAGATGTCGACATGGTGACATTAGCTCGGTTTCTGAGCAGGTATGGGACATTGGTAGAACAAGGCACGTCAAGGTTCATTACATTGCTTGTTCTATCCATTTTGCTCATTGGTTTCAAGTGAAGATTCGCAGGTAACATATTCGAGTTCACAGATCACACTTAACCTTTGGGTTGTTTCCTGCCATCCGTTACTGCGACCCATAGTGGCCTCGGGGCATCCCCCCGCAGGGCCCAGCAAGGGGTCCCTCCGATCGCCAGTCGGCATTACTAAACACTACGGGATTTTCACTGACTGTTGAATGCAGCCTCCTTCGCTGGCTAATGCAAGGTTCGGGCCTCCACTCTAATCAGTGGCCTGGTGTGCCAACCCAGTTTTTCTCCTGTACCCTCCATGGGCCGATAACAGGAAGTGCAAAGGTTCATGACCCTTCCCTCTCTACTTACTTCCCACTCTCCTCAAAATGGAGTACTTCTTCGTCGGACCCCTCACCTTCAACCCATTCAGCAAGGGAGGCCCTACCAGTAGCTAGGCCACCACTGACATAGCTCTCAGGCTCATGGGGGTACTCAAGCTCCACCACCAACTGCAAGGTCGTGTACTCCCTAGGTGAGTTATTATTATTATTATTATTATTATTATTATTTTTCCATTACATCACGACTAAAGATCTTATGAGTCGGCTGAATATAAAATCTACTCCAGGTTGCAACCAGCTACCTATGGAGCAGATCCGGTGACTATCAGTGCCTCTACAATACTTTACGCAAAATGTGTGTATTATTATTATTATTATTGAATTGATAGGGTAGTGATGAAAGGCGAGAGGACTAGGATGACGATAGGTGGGGTAGTGGTAGGTGTTCGTGGGATTTTTGAACCGTCCCAATATTTGCGTTTATTAGCAAGAGAAACCACGAAAACCCCGGTCAAGATGGCCGGCCTGGGGATCGAACCAGGACCTCTCTATTGCGAATCCAGCGCGCTATGCACTGAGCCACTTCCGTCCGTCTCTTCATAATTGTAGTTGTTGGAGTAAGACACCAAACAATTTAAATTTTTGCATTTCTCGCAAAATCAGGGTTTTCAACGAATATGAGATCTGCACCATTCTCTTAAACGTCATAAACACGATCCAACAACATAATTTAATAAAAAACAATGCAGGCCGCGACATCATCCAGATCAAGTGGGGAATTTCAATTTTGGAAAAAAATCAGCTAACAGTTACTAAACAGCTAGACGGACAGCGGACAGATTTTCGGTAACAAGGACCCACAAAACATAGATTCAGGCTACACCACGTGTTAGTAACTGGATTAATCCATTTTTTCTTGACAAGGGCCCTGTAATAAGATTTTTTGCCGAAAATTCGCCGTTCTTTCGCACAGCGTTACATAACTATCTCTCTACTGCGTAAGCGGTAGAGAGAAATTAAAAAGTGATGTGTAATTATTCATTGAGATTCATAAGTCGAATTTAGTACTGTAGCCCATGGATAATGAGGAAACAACGAAAATGTTCCGAACTGTGGTTACTACTGATGTTTTAACCCTAGGTATGAATAAAATTATCAGAAAAATAGTGGTATTTGTGTTTATGGTTAGCAGTCAGATGCAGCAGATTGAAAAGTGGCAACCAGTTTCAAACGGGATTTTTATTAAAGATGCCCGTACATGTGGCCAGGGAACTCAAACCTTACAAAATGATACATGAAAATCAAGAGCTTGCTTGAAGATTTCAACTGAAAAGTAATGGCTCTACAGAATGGCGCATACTTTCTCGTACTAGATCCTTTGCTCTTTAGTTAGTTTTCTAAATCCTTTGGTCTGGGCTAGCTTTTAGATTTTGCCTCACCCTGGTGCTGCGCATGGCTCCCTCCCAGCTGCCATCTATCGACCTATCGACCCTAATATATACTTTTTCACGTTTGCTCACTTTTTCGGTCCTCTAATGGTAGAAGTGATGTATAACTTTAAGAATATTAAGGAAGAATGAAACCTAGACATGATGCGAAATCTCGTTCTACGCGAGATAGAACGAGTTCGTCTGTTTCCATTCGAATCTCGTGCACCGTTGAGGAGAATGCAATAAAGTTTGCTCAAAGCGTGTATAATGCGGAAATCTGTCTAATATGAACCTCAATCGGAGTCCCGCCTATCACAAATTCTACAATATTACATTGCAAAAAGCGGAATTTTGTCTAATCCAGAAAAAAAATTGGTCCCTGAATTGCCCGTTGGGATTTATGCAATTGTCACCTTTTTTTGCTGTAACCACTGAGCTATTGCGACACCCTTCAGCAGGGTCTTAGGCCTGATGTATTGCCCGCTATGATATGTATAATATATTCTTTACGTCTACGGAACATATTTCTTTAGACGTATCTCTCTCTTTCTCTCTCTCCCTCTCTCTCTCTCTCTCTCTCTCTCTCTCTCTCTATATATATATATATATATATATATATATAATATTAAGTCTACAGAATTGCATATATTTTATATAATTGCCACTACTTCTTCACATGTTTTGGACGCGTTTAGGCTCGGATATGTTTCGTAGCCGTAAAGAATACTAATTCCGAACTTTTTACAGTAACAATTCTTTGAAAAAATTTTAATATTTCCGGTGAATTTGAAAACATTGTTAACTAAAGATATACCATGCTATGTAGATTCCTACGATTGTATTATTAGATTTTTACAATTATATTTGTTACTAATTTGAATGTAAATCGAAATTTTAAAAATTTAAATTTTTGTATATATGTTGAAAATATATTTTAAATTTATTAAACATAAGTTCAAATAGCGAAAGAAAATATTTCTAAGTTTTTAAACAGTATCTGTGTTCCATACATGCCATAATTAATTATCAAAACTCAGTGAATTTTAATTTAAACATTAAATTTAATGTAATGTCGTTTTTCCAGGTACATTGATTTTAATGCAAATGAAACTTTTAATGCAGTAGAAACCAGAAGTATTCAGATTAACAGAGGTATTTTTCAAGGAGATTCACTATCCCCTCTGCAGTTTTGCATTAGTTTGATCCCACTATCTAGACAGTTGTCGCAAGCTAACTTTGGTTACAAGCTCCATGGTGATGAAAGGACAGTATCACATATGTTTTACATGGATGATCTGAAAGTGTTTGCTAAGACTGAAGCGATTCTCTCCCAAATGCTGTCTGTCATCAATGATTTTAGCAATGACATCTGCATGAAGTTTGGTCTTGACAAGTGTGCAAAAGTCAACTTGAAAAGAGGGAAACTGACGACTGAGAACATTGAAATTGATACGCACACTGTTATTCAAGATCTTGAGCCAGGAAAAACTTACAAATATCTGGGCATTGAAGAATGTGATACCATCTCGAACGACACAATGAAAGAGAGAATTCGTAGGGAGTATTATAGGAGAGTGAGACTGGTCCTGCAGTCCGCTCTGAATTCCAGGAATAAAATATGTGCAATAGGTAGTTTGGCGGTACCTGTAGCCGAATACGTTTTTGGACTAGTGGACTGGACTGAGCAAGAAATTCGCACCATGGATCGAAAAACCAGAAAACTTCTAACAATGCATCATGTTTCCCACCCTCGAGCTGATATACATAGACTTTATGTGTCACGTAAGGAAGGAGGAAGAGGCCTCAGACAAATTGAGGCCTCCTGACACAACGCAATAGTCGGGTTGGGGATGTATGTAGTCAGCCATCAAGATGACCCTGTAATAAGGCAGGTCATGAAATCTAACCGAAGAATGGGAAACAGAGACATTGTTATTGTAGCAAGAAGCATTGCGAAGAAAACTAGGCAAGACACGTCAAATAACACAGACGCTGAACTTCTGATGCTGCTAAACATGAAATGTGAGACACAAAAAATGTTAAAGAAATCGTGGAGAGACAAACCACTCCACGGACAATAACTAAAACGAATGGACAAGGTGGATATCAACAAAGATCAATCATTTATGTGGCTTAAAAGGGGAAGAATGAAGCCAGAATTGGAAGCAGTTCTAGTAGCTGCTCAAGATCAGGCGTTGAGAACACATTATGATAAAGCGGTTCTCAATATTTCCCAAGATGACAAATGCCGCATTTGCCAGGAGCAAGTAGAAACCATTGACCATATTGTCTCAGCTTGTCCAATTCTAGCAAAGACCGAATACCTGAAAAGACATGACAGGGTGTGTGGCTACCTCCACTGGGAGATCTGTACCGCCCTCGAAGTTCCAAACACGTGCCCCAAGTGGTACGAACACTCACCAAAACCGGTGATGTCTGTTGGATTGTGTACGATATTGTACGACAAACAAACCGAACAAACAAACGGGTGCGGCAAACAAACCGAATGAAGTTATCCAGGACTTGGCGAAAAAATCGTGTTTACTTGTCGATGTTGCTGTACCTTGCGATCAAAATATCGTTACCAAGGAGGCAGAGAAACATCTTAAATACAAGAGTTTGGAAATCGTGATCAGACGAATGTGGGGCGTAAAAGCACAGGTCGTCCCGATAGTTATCAGAGCTCTGGGATTTGTTCTGCAAAATTTGAGTAAGATCTTGTCTAAACTCCCAGGTAATTCAAAAGACTGGGAAGTGCAAGAAATTGCTTTATTTGGAACAGCCCACATTTTGCGCAAAGTATTGTAGAGGCACTGACAGGCACCGGATCTGCTCCTTAGGTATCTGGTTGCAACCTGGCGTAGATTTTATATTCAGCCGACTCATAACATCTTTAGTCGTGATTTAGAGGAATAATAATAATAATAACAATAATAACTAGTGGTGCTTCCAACGCACATACTTTCTCGCTCTGCTTCTATACGGTCCTTTTTGCTATTCCACTACTTCATAAACAAGAAAAAGTGTATTATACCAGCAAACCTTTTCGGTACCAAGGCCCGACAACCGAAACTCAAATTCAACGAGCCGGCACTTATACACAACACCAACACCGTCTCTGTCGAACAGAACCATGAAAGAATAGAACCGACCTATAAAATGGTAAATGCATGATTAAGAAACAATTGATACGATGACAAAACGCTTTACAAATACAAGAGAAGTAAAAAATTGTTAAAAGTTAATTATTTGAACAAATATATACAGACATTTCCAGAACATTTATCGCAATTACTTATATTTTAGTCAAAACGTAATTCTATCGCTTTTATCATTGGGAGCCGGTAATTTTCAACATGCGAAAAACGTGTCTTTCAAACATCACCAAGCAAGGCAGCGATAAACCGCATTACGAAGTATTCGTAAGGCTAGAAAGTAATCGTCATTTCGGAACCGTTAGGGATTGTAAGTTCATCGCATGCCTTCTGGTTATATTGTATTACAATTTAACGTTAAAATGCTCATAATTTACTTAAATTGGTTCATACAGATATATACTAGACAACGGTTGATTTGACATGTCATACGCTTCAGAAATCGAATAACAGAGTTGGAAAATCGTTTAAAAGACGCAGTTAGGGAAAACACAGACAAGTCCTGTCTATATATCTATATTGAATCTATTCGTGAGTAGAAGTACTTCAAATGATTTTCAGTAAAGTATCTACACTCTTCCGTGTTTTTTTCCTGCAACATCACATTCATCAAATTAAAATTCCCCACGGGGGGATCGAACTCGGTAACTTCCTTAGTGAAGCTCTCAACCCGTAGGCGCATTAACCAACCGCGCTAGGAGAACGACTTGCGGAACTTCTGCTAATATTGCAGTCATAACAATCTTGTATCAGTTCTCTTATTAAGAAGCCGGTAATTGTCAACATGCGAAAAACATGTCTTTCAAAAAACATGACCAAGAAAGGCAGCATTGAACGGTTTACTCCACATAATTTATCGGATGATCGGCATTTGGAAAATAACTACTGCGAGAAAGTATGTGCCATTCTATAGCACCACTAGTTTATTTATATATTTACCTTCCCTTCTTACACACGTGCAGAAAATTTAAAGAAAAAATTTGGAGCGGTTTTTGAGAAAATTTTTTTTGTCAATTTGAATCGCAATTTACGCAAAAACTATTCGTTTTTCCAAAAAATGGTACATGACCTTATTTGAAGGGCTAAATTTGTACAACCGACTTTGTCTGAAGCGAAAATCTCTATCTTCAATTTTCCAGTTTTTAAACAGTTTTTTGCAATTTTCGAAAAATAGAGCCTATAAACGAAAATGTTGCCTACGTCATTCCCTTCAACGTTCTTTGCACTATTCAACAACAAAATATAATCAAAAAATTTGGAGCCATTTTTTTTAATTTACAAAATCTCAAAATGCGCTTCATGTAAAGTATCCTCAAATACTTAGATATCGGTTTCAAATTCAAGAGGCCTTGAGGCGAGTAAAAGCCATCGGGGAATATCAATTTTGAAGAAAATCGACCGAACGGTTTAGGCGCTAGCGTTGACCACAGACGGACAGACGGACAGACGGACGGAATGCCGTCAATCGATTTTGAAGTATGAAGAAGCAACAAATCATGGATTTTGACTACACCACGAGATAGAAGATTTTTTTTTCTAAATTTAGCAACAGGTTTTATCCACTTTTTTGTCACCAGACCCCTGCTATAAGAGATTTTCTGGCGAAAATTCCCCGTTTTCCGCAGCACGATTACATAACTTTCTCTTCTTACGAAGTATTCGTAAGGCGAGAAAGTAATAACGACAATAATAATAATAATAATAACAACAACAACTCCACCTAGGGAGTACACGACCTTGCAGTTGGTGGTGGAGCTTGAGTACCCCCATGAGCCTTAAAGCTATGTCAGTGGTAGCCTAGCTACCGGTAGGGCCTCCCTTGCTGAATAGATTGAAGGTGAGGGGTCAGACGAAGAAGTACTCCATTTTGAGGAGAGTGGGAAGTAAGTACAGAGGGAAGGGTCATGAACCATTGGACTTCCTGTTGTCGGCCCATAGAGGGTACAGGAGAAAAACTGGGTTGGCACACCAGGCCACTGATTAGAGTGGAGGCCCGAACCTTGCATTAGCCAGCGAAGGAAGCTGCCTTCAGCAGTCAGTGAAAATCCCGTAGGGTTTAGTAATGCCGACTGGCGATCGGAGGGACCCCTTGCTGGGCCCTGCGGGGGGATGCCCCGAGGCCACAGTGTGTCGCAGTAACGGATGGCAGGAAACAACCCAAGGGTTAAGGGTGATCTGTGAACTTGAACTTGGGTCCTGCGAATCTTCACTTAAAACCAATGAGTAAAATGGATAGAACAAGAAATGCAATGAATGTTAACGTACCTTGTTCTACCAATGTCCCATACCTGCTCAGAAACTGAGCTAATGTCACCTTGTCAACTTCTGGCCATCCCACGGATGGACCCAGGGACCCAGAGCCGTCAGTAGCTCGAAGCCATCGTGACAGATGGGCCCGGGATGAATTGAAAGGTGATGTGGTGCTTTTACTATGCAAAAGCGAAAAATGGGGGCTCAGAAATAGAAGTTTTTAAGATATGGAGAGAGCGGAACCCAGATATGAGACCTACCCTAGACTCAAAGAAGCTTGCCAGTCAATGACGATACATACTCAACAGTGGAAATTTCACAGCAGAACAACTTGCAGACATCCAGAGAAACGCGGAGTATGTTCGTCGCTCGAAATATCCACATGACGAACATTTAGAATCATTTAATATCCCTGAAAACGATGGTCCCCTTGAAGGTTCATATCTTCCAAATAAACCATCCGTCAGTGGTGAAAATTCATCTGGCCATGAGTCACGCGATAAGAACATGATGCGGGACCTCCTCCGACGCGAGATAGAACGAGTTCGTCTACTTTTATTCGAATCTCGTACACCGCTGAGGAGAATTTACGAAAATTCTAACGCTAAGAGAGTGATAGAAACAGCGAAATCAGTCTTAAATGAGGATGTACAGACCTCAAGTAGAGATCTAGATATTACTGAAATTAATCTCATTGTATGTGCAACTGGATATATATTATCTCAGATAATTTTGGGGCCAGCCAAGAACCCCCATGGCCGACAGCCAGACAGAGTAAACAGCTCTGTACCTCCCTGGCCGAAAACAATTATGAAACAGATAGCCGACACACGGCGTGAAATATCACTCCTAACCGAAGCATTTTCTAAATCAAATCACACTTCTAAAGGTCAACAAAAATACTCCTTGTTGAACAAAAATACCTAAATGAAATGACTCAACAAGGCTAATGTTAGCTGAAAAGCTAAAAGAGAATATCCAAGTATAGGCCCAACGAATTAGACGGTACAAACGTTGAGAAGAAATTTGTGTAAGAACTTGTCTAAACTCCCAGGTAATTCAAAAGACTTGGAAGTGCAAGAAATTGCTTTATTTGGAACAGCCCACATTTTGCGCAAAGTATTGTAGAGGTACCGACAGTCCCTAGATCTGCTTCTTATGTAGCTGGTTGCAACGTGGAGTAGATTGAGTTTTGAGCCGACTCGTAACATCTTTAGTAGTGATGTAGTGGAACAACAATTTCACTAAAGGACGGAATAAAATAAAATATTACTACGACGATTAAGATACTTTGTCGTGTTGTATTATGAATTACTTTTACTCATGTGGATCTTCCTCTTGTGGGAAGACCCAGACTGAAGCATATGAAACAGCTATATAAACAGTTATGGTCTTCAAACTGCGAGCTAAAGCGAAAAGCGTATGACCGAGGAGCATGGAGTGCTGCTGCCAACCTGCCATATGGCGTTAACCAGAGAGAGACTCTTGTGGGGGGCGGCGCACGCACTTTCTGAGGATGTATTTTCCTTGACGTATCTTGACAATTTTTATTTTGTTTTAGAAAAACAAATGGAATAAAATAAAATCAAATATTACACAATAATATAGAGATCATCTCGAGTCTATAATTACAAAGGAGGGCATAATGCAATAATCTACACAACGATTAATCCGACCACCTTTTGGAAATTTAGACATATTTTCTTTGTTTGCGTGAGGTGAATGGTATTATATTGATTTAGACGGTGTATTTTAATACGTCCAAACATTGAATCATTTGTTCTATTGTAGGAAGCTTTATTGCATAATAATTAATTTAATTATTTATTAATTTAATAATCTCAGTAAGCAACATACTATAAAGGCGATCGGTTAAGATAAACATTTCTTTACTCAGAAAAGGCAACGCACTTAATCCTTCGTCTCTTGTGAGGTGATAATTTCATCTCTTTATTGCATTGCATAATAAACTACTATGTCCAACTGAAAATTATATTGTTAACTCCAAAATACAGGAGCAAGCGAGTAGGATGTTGAGAAGGGATACAGACAAGTGCGGACTTCTGACTTAGGCAAAATAGACAGCTGCGTAGGGGTCCACAGAGGAGGCCCCAGATATCAATAACAAAATGTAATAGGAGTCCCAATAAATTTTTCAACATAAACTTTTTTAGTTCTTAGTTATGAAAGGCAATTTTTAACATTTTTATTAATTGTACAACTTGTTAAATGTACTTAATAGGGGAAGGTCGGGTGATATCGGACAGTAGGTGGTATCGGACAAAAGTAGTTTAGGGAATTGGGCTCTAATGATAGCGCGTGCCACACTGTCAATGTGTTCCTGGACACGAATTAGCTTTGCATACGTCGTATGAGGTGAGTACATCAAGCAGTTTGGATATTGCGACACGCATTACGTTTTTTTTATGCTTACCAGTGTTCCAAGATAACTTTGGAGCTTTGAAACTTTTCTTAGGATAAGTTTAAATACATTATACTGTGACTAGTATGTTTACTTAAGTGTATTTGTTACGTTACAGCAGTACAAGTTTGTTTGTACAATTTATATCTGTGTTTTATTCTTCTGAAGGATGAGGGTCGTTCGGATGGTATCGGACAAAGTAGAATCGGATGGTACCGGACAAAGTAGAATCGGATGGTACCGGACAGTTACTTCTTCACCTTCTCTTCACTTTTCCGTATTTCTTGTGTGCAGGTTGTTAGGAGGTAATATTCGAATACAAAAGTGGATTTTGTCCGTGTTTCAAGAAACTATAGGTACAATTCGCGGAAAATGGGAAGAAATAATAGGAAGATAGCCATTATGAGGGTCATTTCAAAAGAAAAACCCTTCAAAAATGATAGTTGTGAAGCTATAAATTGAACATAATAGTTGAGTTTTATTTTTTTTAATCCAAGAACTGTTCTTTTCCCATGAAACCAAATACTCATTTTTTTCTTTGTATTAAGCAATGAAATATTTGTCTCAATAGTGAGCGTATCTTTGATGAATTGCTGTAAAAAACTCCATTAAAATTATTTTACCATTATTTACGTATTTGTCCGATACCACCCTCCACTTTTCAGAAATGCAAATTGTCAACGATTTTTCCTATCCCCAAAGAATCATAATATTTTACTTCCAAATCAAACGGCTTTAATAGAGTGTGTGAGTAAGAGATTCAAGTTTCATATTCTCTATTTTAAGAACAATTTGTACTAACCTTTATTAAGAAATCATATTTAAAGCTAAGGTGGCCGATACCACCCGACCTTCCCCTATAGATTTTAAAATATTTGGAATACCAGAATACTAATTATGAATAAGTGGAAATTACAAACCTGAATTATTTAACAATAATAATATTACTTGCGCCCAAGCTCTGGCAGCGTGATGTGGGGAGAGATTTTTTTTTTTTTGCTCACGTCCGCGTATAGACGAAAAACGTATTCTACCTCAGATTCCCCTTGTGTATTTTTTGTTTTGTTCTTTTTTTGTTCAATTCTTGAAAAGGAGCGGGCCTCGTTCAATTGAGTGTCTAAGGGCCCCTAGGTCTAGAAATCCGACTCTGGATACAGAGTAAAATCACAGTCTATTAACACACAATACATCAGGGGCGTAGCGTCCATAGACGCGCTGGAAGCGCCGCTTCCCTTACGAATTTCCATCACAATTTTTTACATTTTAAATGTATTAGTATCCGCTTATCAAACTCGATGAAATGTTGGAATATCTATAGTTTCTACTTTACCGGGATTTCATGGTTTCTAGTTTTTCACGCACTTCTTCGTATTTCCCTCGCCCTGAAGATTGTCAGAGGAGGCTATTGTAGTTCGAATAGGGCGGGCGGCGCGTGAAATATTGTGTACCCTGTGCGAGGCTACAAGAAGCGCAGCCCTCAGGAGACCTCCGTGGTTCAGATGGAATAGTGAGTTTGGCTTGTGAAGGACTGTGATTGAAACGTGACTACTGAACTGTGAATAAAGCGTGAACCGGGCATCAAGGCACGTGTAAGTATCAGCGTTCATAGACAACTCCTTTTTTAAAAATTTTGGAGATTTCTTCGTAACTGTTCGAACGTGTTCCTTGCATAGGTTATTGTAGGCAGACGGACGCGCTACGGGCCGGCGCTTCCAGAACATTATGGAAGGGGCTGCGGCTGCAACCCGTGCCGGGCGTTCGAACGGTGATGGAGCATCGCCGTCTTTATGTGGATGTGCAATTGAACATTTAAAACAAAATACATTTTCAAGCCTTTCTTTTGAGGAAAAATCAAAAATTATTGCGACTGGAAAACCTACTCCAGAACTTCATATTGAGTGCCATTCGAAAGGGAAGAAGAATTTCATACGACATTTTCGTGCACAAATCTACGAGAATGTTCCGTGGATAAGTGGGTGCAGAAACACAAATAAATTATTCTGTTGGCCATGTTTATTGTTTTCTAAAGAGAAATCCGTGTGGACGCAAGGAGGATTTGATGATCTTCACAATATTCACAAAGCACAGGCTCGCCATGAAACTTCAGTTTCTCACATCCTATCCCTAAAAAATTTCAAACTGTTTGGAAAACAGAGAATTGAATGCAGTCTCAGTGAGCAGTTTCGGTTGTCTGTACAACGTCACAACGTAGAAGTTTCAAAGAACAGAGATATGTTGACTCATATAATCAGAGTTGTTTGTCTTTTAGGAAAACTAGGATTGGCGTTTCGCGGACACAATGAAATTGTCGAGTCTCATAATCGAGGCAACTACATTGAAATTCTTAAATTTTTGGGTAATTATAATATTGAACTTTTAGCTGTTATTGAAAGCACCAATGTGTTTCGTGGAACATCTCCTGACGTCCAGAATGATACTATTGCGGCAGTTGCGGAAGTTATGCACAGAGAAATTGAAAAGGAGATTTCTGAGGCTCAATTTGTGGCATTAATATTTGATGAAACGACTGATGTGACCATGAAATCGCAACTCACAAGCGTGTTGCGGTATGTTTCAAAGAATGGCGTTCAAGAAAGATTCTTGCATTTCACTGACTGCAGCAAAGACAGATCCGCGTCTGGATTATTAGAACATGCAAAAGGAGTTATTAGCACGTACAAGTGCGACACAAAAGTAATAGCGCAAACGTATGACGGCGCAGCAGTTATGGCAGGGGAACATGCTGGACTTCAGGCCAAGTTAAAGATGATTTGTAAAGAAGCAATATTTGTGCATTGTTATGCTCACAAATTAAATTTAGTCTTAGGACAATCTGCTAGCTGTATTAAAGAAGTGCGAATATTTTTCGCCTCTTTATCAGGATTAGGGGCATTCTTTTCTAAATCTACTAGGCGGATTGAAGCTTTAGACACTGTAGTGAAAAAGCGATTGCCATCAGCTGCACCAACACGTTGGAATTTCACCAGCAGGCTTGTACTGACTGTGAAAAATCATACGAGTGATCTGCAGGAATTATTTGCTTCAGTAACAGAAAATTCAAGTGACTGGGACGCTGAAACTCTGTGCTCTGCTCGTGGCTATTTTAATCTTTTGAAAGACTTTGACTTTAATTTTTTCTTAACTTTGTTTTCATGTATTTTTCCTCTTTCTGACTCATTATTTAAAATTTTACAAAATAAGTCCAATGATATTATGTACTGCATGAAAAAAATTGAAGATTTTGGGATATATCTGAAGCAGTTTCGAGACACTTTTGAATGCTTTTGGAAGGTTGCAACAGAGAAAGAAGCGAATTTCAGTGCATCAAGCGAGCCAGAGTAGAAAATACAGAGAATGAAAAGAATGTGTACAAGAGATTGTTTATAGAAGTTATAGACAACTTAATATGTCATGTATCTGATAGATTTTCTGATACTTCTAAACTGAAATTCCTAAGCCTTCTTAACCCAGATCTCTATTTAAGTTATCAGTCGTCATTCCCCAGTGAAGCTTTCAATTGTCTAATGGATGTTTATGGAAGGCATTTTGACTCTGCGCGATTGAAAAGTGAGCTCACAGCCATTTATTTTGATAATGAGTTCCACAAGAGTGTCAGTAAATTAAATGATTATATCAAGCACCATGAACTCACAGATGTCTTTCCCCAAACATACATACTGACCGCTTTGATTCTCACTATACCTGCTATAAGTGCGTCGGCGGAGAGGTCATTTTCTGCTCTCCGGAGAGTAAAAAACTATCTTCGAAATTCACAAAGCGATGAAAGACTTTCGCGTTTGTCCTTACTGAATATCGAGAGTCAGCTTTTAGATTCGATGATGACAAAGCCATCGTTTTTTTAATGATGTCATTGATGTATATGCCCGTAAACCAAGAAGAATTACACTTAATTTTAAAATGTAATTGTTAAAAATAAAAGTTAATAAATTATAATATTACTTTGATTTTTCCTTATGAAACCTTCCAATATGACTCCTTTAAATTTAGAAACGTGAAAAAAGGTATATAAAGGAGCAAAATGCTCCTGCGTCATTATTTAGGGATATTTTGTTGAGTCAATTAAATTTGAGATTTATACAGTATGCTTGGACTTTCTCATCTAATATAAAGACGTTGTTGAGGGAAAGTGTATCAAGTAATAAGGAATAGTAAAGCACGTACTCTTTAGTGAGAAAATTAGCATTGAGGTTCCAGATTGTCCTGTTAGTAGGACTGACTGCAGTGTGATGGCTATGTACCGGTCGAATTTTACTAGCGCAACACATAAGGGAAGATCTATGTTTATTTGAAAAATTTTTTTTTACCAAAACAGATCATTCTAGATTCCGGATGAAACATCTCTCCAGAATGTAATTTCGTTTTATCTCTTGATAGAGAAATATTTCTGTGTATTTCTTGTTTCGCTTATCGACGAATAAAACTAACTAAAACATTTCCAAGTACTGAAAGAAAGATATTTACTTTCTGATAACAATACTGAGAATAAAAATACTTTTATCAAGAAATGTCCCATGAAAAGTTCCATTAACAAGGTACTTTTAATTAAATAGTTCCTCGAACCATCCGTAAACGATGTAGGTTGAATACAGAATATGCCGCTTCCCCTCTTAAAAAATCCACGCTACGCCCCTGCAATACATAAATAAAGTGAAACTCCAGTTTGTATAATGGAAGTGCGCACGAAAGTGCATAAAAATATTAACAGATATTTAGATACTGTTAGATACAGATAGATTACAACAGACTGTCAATATACTGTCGTAAAATATTATAAATCCCTGGGTACCCTCTGTTAATGTCATATGCTAAAATATTAATTCTAATATTTACTTACTGAGAAATCTCTCAAAATATATGACAGTGAAAATGCTCATTATTACATATTACGGCATTTTATACCCTCATATTCAATATGGCATAGAAATATGGGGAGCAACAAGTGATGGGAACATAGGCAGGGTTATAATAATACAGAAAAGAGCTCTGAGATGGATTTTCCAGCTGCATCCTAAACCAATCTTGTAAACATTTTTACAAAGAATACAAAATAATGACTTTTGTTGCAATTTATGCACTTAGGATAATTCTGCTCATGAAAAAAAAACCTGTCACGTTACTCAAAATAAATGTTTATATCAATATAACACTAGAGGAAAGGAAAACTATCACAGGATGTACTCTGCAAAATCCTCCTCAAAGAAGGATCCTTATAGGAATGCTGCGTTACTCTTCAATAAACTACCTAACCATATTAAGCAGTTAAGCAAAACTAAATTCAAAAAAGCACTAAAAAATTACTTAATTGAAACTTGCCCTTATAAACTAAAGGAATTATCATAAACAAAGAGAGCAATGCTACAATAATTATATATTTCTTACTATATGATAAGTTATTTATTTCTTTAGGACAAGCAACAAGTTGTAGTAACTTAAGTTTATTATTTATGATTTTATTTTTATTACGGTTAGTGCTAATTGTTTTCATCTAAGAACAATGACATTGTTTGAAACTTGTAATCCAAGTATTATAAACAATAAAATGAATGAATTGAATTGAGAAAGTTAAGGATTCGTCAAATTTCGTCTTAAGAGCGACCCTGGCGGCAAATTCTGACATCGAGGTTTTGCTCTCTGCTGATTGTGGCGTTATTCGTCCTTGAACTAATGTGTAAGTTTAAGCATGTCTGATATATCTGAATGAAAAGTGATTTACTTGGGGATTTTGAGGACTAAAATGAAAATGTTTTCGTACGTACCGACTCAAAAAAAAAATCTATAAAATAAACAGACCAGTATTATGTGTTATGCGGTGTGCTAAAGAACCGTGTGCTAAAGAATGCGTGTTTTGTTGTGCCAATAGATCAGGGAAGCCCTAGGTGATTGAACTCCCTTGTGTCATTATTCAATGGTAGGTTACGTTATAAGAAAATTTTGTATGTTTTTGATGGAATGCCCTGGGGTATTACTCGAAGATGGAGCTGATGATATGAGTTTGAGTTTCATTCATTTATTATATCGTCATATATTATTAAGACTTACATAGTGATAAAACAACTTGTTTAGTTGCGTACACTTCCGCGTTAATAGTTAAATATTTGTTTTTCATGATTGTTCCAAGTTTGTATGTGTGTGTAAGTCTAGTAAATATACATTTATTTCAATGACCCCTAAGTGAATTATATTTGTGACATCTTTGTCAATTACGCGAAACATTTGATTACATGGAAACCCTCCTTTGCTATATTTATTTAACGTATTAAGTGATTATTTGGAAATTAATGTGACAAGAGTGGCTTGAGAGTGACAAATTGATGATGTGATCTGTGGGCTTGTGACATTTTAAAACATGTGCTTTCATTGTGTGAAATTTGTTTGAAAATGCATGATTTCATTTCTTGGAACAGTGGTTATGATTATTTCCATTTTATTTTGTAATATTGAAGGACATTTCATTTTTAGGAGACATGGTTATTAGTCGAAGTGACGCAAAGAAGAGGCGGAAAGAAGGAGACACCCTGGAGGATTCCCTTCAGGGAAGTCCAAAAAGGTAAATTTCTGATGGAAACTAGCATATTTATTATAGAGTTTAGATTGACATAATTTATTTTTTTGTATTTCTAGGACAAAGGTGCATGCACAAAGAAAGTTTGCCCAAGGTTCTTCCAATGTGAGCAGTCCTGCATTGACTCCTGTGAAAGATAAAGACAAAGTTAAAACAAATGGAGCTGTTTTATCACCAGAGCTAATTTCGTCAAAGCGTCCAAAGACCGAAGACTTCCTAACTTTCCTATGTTTTAGGGTAAGATTTTAGTGTTTCTTCTTATAATTTGTATACCTTTACATTCTGTTTCCTGCTTGGCCTATAGTAACCAACTCCTAATAAGGAAGTGATTGTAATTTTCAGTGTTTGTTTCAACTTTTTGTATTTTAAGTAACATTGAGATTTCTCCGAAATTCCATAAAGTGTACTAAAGAAATTGAAGCATTATTAATTATGATGTGTGCTTTCTAGAACTAAAAATTGTGATCATGTTCGTTACTTTGGGAAAGTTGTACTACTTATAAGAACTTCAGTTTTGTTTTCATTCTCATTGCCTACATTATTTGTGCAATAACTGGCATCTATTCTCACTGTTTAGTCTGTGAGATAAAAGGGTAGAAGCTCCTGGTAAAGAGAATTTCATAACCTGATTGATCATTGATCACTTTCTGGAAAACCTGAAAAATCAGGAAATTCACTGCCCTGGAAAAGTCGGGGGAAAATCTGGGAATTTATGAAAGAATTGTCAGAAGTCAGGGAAAATTTGGAGTATTTTTACAAATCTAGATATTATTTAAAAAAAAAAATTTTACAGGATTATTTTTTGCTGAGTTTTCTTTTGTTGAATTTTTTAAATTTGTACTTGTTCACAGCTAAATCAGAGAGCTGACAAATAAGTCTCAGGCTTGCTTTAATATTTTCTTAAAAAAAATGTGAAATACTCTTTTAATAAAGTCTGGGATATTGGTTTCAGGAAATAAGTAGCCACCGTTGACTGAAATGTAAATTATATTATTTCTTAAGCAAAATTGTTGTCCCCTGTAGAAATAAATTTACAAGCAATATAAAATCTATATTAGAAAAATCATTTATTTGGCTGTACCTTATAAATATTTATCTAACACCAAGAAAACAGTTAAAAACTGTGTGATGTACCATGGAGAGAAGTGGGTCCATACTTTAGTTTTACAAGTGAATTGGGCCATTAGTGCCAGATGGCAAGATAAGAAAAACAAACAATTCTCACTTTTTTAGTGTTTCTGGTTTTTATGTTGTAAATAATAATATAAAATTAAACCATTATGATACTTACGAAGTGGTTTGTTAAAATATTGTTAAATATAACCAAGATGTTGATTTCTAGCTCTTTATCAAATTACTGAGATACACCTGATGTTGGGGTGGGGCATGTGGGTTCCATACAATCAATATTCATGTCACTTGTACTAGGATACATTGTAATATTGATGAACATGCAATATCTGTTGCATGTCTAATTATATTTGTTTCAAGTATTTTCACAATTTGTCTGATCTTATAATGGAAGTTTCAGTATATTTTGTTATCTGTGACTGGAAAATATACAATTTGTATATGATACTGGAAATCATTCAGTTCAATTTTTATTTATTTGGTGGTTGTCAGTGTGTTCATGCTTATGCTATTCTCCGATTTAACTATAGCGGTCTGACATTTGATCAGCTGGGACATGATTATCCAAACGGGAGCTGCAATACCAAATATTAAATGATATGAAGTTCCTGATTTGATTACTGTGCCCAGCTGATCAATTGTCAGAAGTCACTAAAAATTTAATCAGAGTATAGAAGCCTATGGATGAATTTCCAAAGCTCTTCTAATACTTAATTAGTTCTGTATTTATTTTCTTCACGTAATATGTTGTTGTGATGCAAATTTACTGTGTTTTATTGGCTTTTCAAATACAAAAGGGAGTTTTGTTAGCACAAGTTTTGTCAGCACTCTAACTGTTATAAGTATTTTGTGTGTGGGAACCTGTCAGTCATTCAGAGCTAGAACACAATAGTATTTGAAGATGATGTAACTTTGCAGTATAACTGAATGATCTTGTAATAGATTCTTTTAATTAGAAAATTTCTTGTTCTAAAGCTAAGAACTCCTCTCAGTGCTCAGTCTAGAAATGGCATTTTTATAACTAGAATTAGAAATATAATTATCAGTTAAAACTTCATTATGCTCATTTTTATTGAAAGAAGAAAAAGGAAGTAACTTAGAGGATAAAAAACAAAAACCTGATGTAAATGTGTTCGCTGCATATATTTGAAGCCTATTTTGTAATTGGTCAATTAGAAAGAACAGTATAGGGTATTTATGGGAGCATCCTGTATTGACTTCTGAAATTATCCCTGCCAGATGTTAGTGAAGTTTCTGGGAACTCTTAGTAAGGATATGTATTAGCCTCTTGGAATGTTTTATTAATTTCTTGTGAATTTTAAATGTTTTTGTGAATTTGCAACCAGTTAATAACAAAATTGTACAGTGAAACTCCGTTTATACGTTTCTCACGTTTATACTTTTTTTGTGGTAAGTTGGGGATAACTTTCTGTAATTCCCATACTAATTATTTCAGTTATGCGTGTTACGTTTATCCCACTTAAACGTTCATAATAAAAGTCCCATTAGCACCGTATAACGTTCAAATGATTCCGGTGAGGCGCGAGGCGACCTGTACTGAGATCCCGGAATGGTTCGGAACTAGTATGCTACTCGAGTCGGCACACTCCCCGCAAAGCGACCTGTCGCTCGGCCTCCGAGGCGAATTCTCTTTAATGAAACTTGTAATTTAGAAGCTCGACTCGGCTTAGCAGAGGTGCCAAGACCGCGCGAGCCCGCGGGTTGGCAGCGCAAAGTCGGCTCCCGGGCCACCTCAGGCAGCGGAACTTCGAAAAATTTCGGAGTTGGGTGCGTGCAGGTGCTCTCGGAGGACCTCAGGAGGCGACGGCTAGCTCCGAGGGAAGGTCAAAGGCATCCCCGGGAGAGAGTAACGTGGTAGGTGACCAATAAGTGAGAAAGTTTGCGCACTGACAGCCCCACTCTCCGAAGGCCCTTTTGCTCGCCGTCATAACATACGAGATCCTTCCGGTAGAGGCATGACACAAGCAGCGATTGCTTTTTCCGCGCGGCGTGGCGGGTGTCGCCAGGCTGTGGGGCTGTGGCAGTCGTGCGCTTCGCGTCGCCCACGTAGAACACCGCGCTTTGATCCGCGGAATCTCGAGTACCATTAAGCTTGAAACCGAAGCAACCAGCCGCGGGTCGCCCCCGCCGCCTGTTGTAGCCCTCGCAGGACACGGCCTTCGTTTCCGCAGTGAAACTGAATCGCGCAAAGTCCTCAGTAAGGCCCCCATTGCGTGTCCGTTCTTAAGAAAAAGAGTGGTAGTTAGAGGCAGTTCCTTTCCATATCAGGTCAAATAAAAATTTTAAAAGTTGTTAGGGAAAGTGGCAATAAAAAAATAGTAGATATTGCTAAAGAACTGGGAAACCGGTAAAATGATAGTGCAAAAATATGGAGTAATGCAAAAATATTTTGCTCATAATAATCAATTTGTTAAGCGTTTTTCTCACTTATACATTTTTTCCCCCTTCAGTCCCCTGAAAAATGTATAAGTGAAGTTTTACTGTATATTTATATAATTAGTATGAAAACAAAAGTATTACAATTTATTAAATATTTTTGGTATTAACATGTTTATAGAACAGTACTCTGACTCGTATTTCCCTGGTTTGTAATTTTATAAAATTATTATTTTAATCTTCCAACTAGTTATGATCAGGTCATCTCACCCAAGTCAATCCTTTAGGGAACAAAAGTGTCATATGTATTACTTGGCTCAAAAAAGTCTCAAAAGAAACATCAGTTATGTTGTTTCTTAATTCTGTATTCATTATTCAGGCTTGCAGAATAATATTTTTTCTGTGGCACAGGTTTGAACATGTCTCTAAACCTTATTGTGGTGCATTGAAATCTGCCATCCAATTTTGTGTTTCATGTATGATTTTTGTTCCATGCAACAAAGAATAATTCAGTATTTTAGTACTTTTGTATTAGTAACTATATTTCACAATAGGTAAAACACTAAAATGTGACAAAATATTAATAGTTTTGTTACAGTAGTTGCATAGTGACAAAATAAATACTGTAAACTAAGCAACAATGGTCCTGGGACCCAGCTATGGTACATGTGCACCTTTGAGCAAAAAATTTGTAAAATGAACTGCTAGTGACATCTAGTGTTCAGAATTAGTTTTTTTGATCAGATAAATTATGTTGCAGTTAAATCCAGAGGCAAACACGAGATAGCATCATTGGTTTTTTGTACTTAACATGCTGATTTTGGAAGGTGAATATTGGGTAATGCGAGTCCTCTGCTAACTCTGAAATATGGTCCAACAGAGATTGATCATATAGATTTTAGATTGGACCATAGTTGTCAACATGGTGTACAACAGTAGTCCAATACTTCAAACATGTAAATGTATGTTAAAACATTGTTAAAACATGTAAAAATGTATGTTAAAACATTGTTATCACACCAAAATGAGGAATTAGTATCAAAAATGAAATCGTATTGTTAAAGAACAGAAGCAATTAACAAGAAAGTCTACTTCATTTTGACAGAAATGAATAACAACATACCAAATTCGGACCATAGTTGTGTAGTTTTACGATAGTGAAATATCAAACTTATAGCAAGAAATTTATTTTCTCCTGTGCTTTGTCAATAATGAATGCTGTGTTGATTGATGTCCAGGAGAGTGTTTTCTTGTATTAAACACATAAAATAGTCAGCCATCATAGTGACTACTCATTGACCCTGGTATCTAATTTCTGCTTGTTTTATATTCTGATGAAACTGTTCATCTAGTTCTTCATTTAATAATTCTAAGTTTTCTACAAAGTATTCATCACAAGAAAGAAGAAAATATAGTTTGAAGCTCATATTACGTCTGATCTCTTGCATTTTTCGAGCATGTTTTTGACACTATGTTTGTATTAAGCATCAGGAACGTTGCTTAGAATATCCTTGAATGAGTCCCAAGGTGAAAGTTCTACAGTAATAATTTTTTTTTCTAAAGCCAGCATCCATAATCAGAGAATATATAGATCTTCCAAAATGTGTTCTTTTTCTTTCTTTTTTACAGTACTGGTCATTTTTGAATTTATTGAATAGAAGGAATAGTTAGTACAAGGCCTTAACAAATTGCTACGTTATTCTAAGTTTGATATGCAAGTGGGGGAGAAAAATGTTCTGCAAGTCAATATGTGGGGAATTCATTATATTTTTGACCCTGACAGTAAGAGTATTCTTTTCAGTCTAACTATGATTTCACGGTATCTTTCTCTTGCTCTGGAGATCCACTCATGTAAGAAACATGATAATGTAGTGAATACTCTCTGTTCTCCCATGATATTGAGATAATTTTCTGCACCCAAAGCGGAGGACAAACTGGTAGTCTTCTCTGGTAGTGCTGTTGGTGGTTCTGGAATCAGAACACCTGGACCATGTGTGATGAGTCTCATTGCTTATGGCAGATTTGAATATAAGTTGGCTGTAAGGTTTCCTTATTAAATCCAAATATTTTACTTGGATAAAAATATGAATCATTGTAATAAACTCATCTTTCAAGCGAAACCGTGGGAATACCAAACAATGTAGATGCACGACCTCTGTTGAACCACTGTCTTTGATTTTTACAGAAGTTTTACAAACACTATGTGGAGTGGTGTAAGTTTTGTCTTGATCACTTAATTTAACATAAAAATAGTCCAGATCAGGGGGTGGCTGGTCCTTAGGGGCCACAGGGACTGGGCCCCATCAATTTTAATAATGCACAAACATGTTTCTTTACCTTTACAGTAATTTCTGTGTGATTGTAATTGTAGTACTTTAATGAAATTGTTTATTTGTGAAGATCGATAGTTTGTTCTGAAAACTCCTAATAACCAAGGATCGGGGTCATAGTTACTTGCGGCACTCAAAGATAGCGTTAGTAGTGCTCATGGGGCCCGGCCTATGTGGGCCCCACAGCGGTCACTCCACTCAATTTACAAGCTCAGCGCCCTTTTGAGCCCTGGGCGCGACCACTGCTTGCTAATTTTAGCAGTCCTAGGGGCTCACACCTGCAGGCCTTTCTCAGAGAAATGGAAGGCTGAGCACACCGTTTGCAAAGTGCACATGAAAGTTCTGCACGCTGTAAGATGAACACAGTTTTCTTCACTGAGACTTGGAAGAAAAAATTCATATTAAACGATTAGCAATACATCAACCAAATGACTTTCCATTTACGTACTTTGATGGAAAGAAGAAATGAACATTCTGCAATTCATAGTTTCAAAAAAATCATTGTTGACTGAATGAAGAAAAACAAAGCTTATTTTGCTTTTATTGTTTATTATTTGGTGGTTCTATTTGCTTCTTTTGAAATAGTGGAACCATAGAAATTTAGTTCATGCAGAGAAAGGTTTCCTATTGACTAATCAGCACTTTTAATTCAAGTTACAGTGCATTCACTTTAAAAGAAAAAATAATTAATGAACTGTCTGTGATCTATCAGAACAATACTTTTGCAAATCTATTATCAGTGTCAGATTTCTTCATTATCTTGAAGCAACATTCTTTCAAGGATTCTCTTTCTAAGACTTGCAAAAAGTGCTGATAATGTTGCACGATTTGCAAATAGTGTTCACATCTCCGGGTACTACAGTTGAATCTGAATGTAGCTTCAGTACAATAAAAAGGGTCAAGATGTTTTTTTCGAAATACAGTGGGTCAAGATAGACTTAATTCGTTAGCTGTTCAATTCACAAGGAGAAAGTTGCTGAAATCCCAAACGTCAACAAATGAGCCACGAAAAATGACAAACGGAATGTTTGCCAGACAAAAGAACAGGTATGCTCCACTTTTGTACAAGTAATGCAGTTACATGGTGATTACCTGAATCCTTTACCTAAAGTAGGCTTTCCCTTTTGAACTCTTAGCATTCTGAAAGATAAGTGATTGCATTCGTGTCATTTTTACAAAAATCTTTTGTTTCTGTTGGCATACTACTATTGGGATTAAACATCTAAATAAAAAATTCTACTTGTTTTCTGTGAAAACTTATAGATTTAAATGTTTCATTGATTGATAATTAATATTAATTAAATGACAATGCTGTAATTAAATAAGTTCTCGATTCTGAGATGGTATTCGCGCTTTTGTACCTGGCCCCACCAGGAAAAATTCTCACGAACCGCCACGGGTCCAGATAACAAACTTTTGGTCATTGGAGTAATATTTCTTTTCTGCTTTGTACTCGCACAACATCCATGTATGTCACAAACAATTTGGATTGTTCATACAGCTTCTTGAAATATTAGTCACATTTAATATTTTTCAGAAAGAAAAATTGCAATTGCACTGTTCACTTTTAAAATGGGATGCCTGACGTGAGCAACAAAGTCACTGAGAATAGACATTGGTGCCTCTATTGTTGCATACGGAGAAAATGGGAAGGCCAGTGCAGAGCCAGTCCAGAATAGGATTGTTTATAAGGAATGAAAGATGAGGGATGGGAGCCAATTTTTTGGAGGTCGCCATCATTATGAATACCATGCTATATAGTGGGGTTAAAATACAGCCTAAGAGTTCAATTTTCTGAGAAATCTGTTCATGATACAGCAGAATAAATATTATTTTCTGGATTAGGGCATTCTATATGGTATAAATATCATAAAATCTTTTGTGTCACTAAATCTTTGCAGACCTGTCTTGTTGTTGTTGTTGTTTTTATTATTGTTATTATTATTATTATTATTATTATTATTATTATTTTACTCCATCACTTTTTCATTTACTTCTTTCTATAAAATAAATTTGCTTCTAGAAAATAATTGTTTTATGAAATGTATAGTTTTCTTAATTAGGTCACTTTTTTGGTAAGGTAATTACAAAATATTTTCAGTATTGTTACGGAATATAGTTTAATTTCCCCAATTGGCCTGTGAAAGATCAAGGGTATAATTCTTTGAATTAATAGTCTTCATTACTTTACACTCCTGGAAGATTATTTGGCCCATATAATCCCACATCAATGTTGGGATTATTAACCTTGAGCCTATGGTAGACAACAATGAGTAAAACTGAAAATTATTTAAACATATTTTTAACCAAGACTTGAAAAGAAAAACAACATCATCATTTTAAGATAAAAAGACTTAGAAAGATAAATATGCTTGGAAAAACTTTTACATCAATATGGGCAAAATAAAATTTTGTTAGAATGGTTTATTTTTAATAATTCAAGTGGTATTTCTAAGGCCTTTACATATGCTTATTAAAATAAAAACAGAGATTTTCCTACACCTCCAATATCTTCTAATAATTCTTTGCCACCTCATCACATTTTTATTATTGAAACTTATTTTTTTGTGCTTGTCTAACTTGAGTTACTTTAAACAGTAGTAGAGATATCGTCTACATATATTTATAATACTAAATAAATATAAAAAATTATGAAAGAAAGAGGAAGTTACTAAAATTGTTTCTCTTATTTTAGGTACACCAATTCTTCCTCCTCAGTTAGATTTTTTAATGTAGCAACCATTCAAGATAACCAAGATGAAGAACATTGTTCATCAGGAGGTGATTACAGTGCAAGTCGTCCCACTAGCTTGGCCAGTACTGCCCAGAAACCTCAGAAATCTGTTGGGACAGAGCAATCTCCTGTAAGACTGATTTGAGTACATAATAATTTTTATTTTGTATTATAGATTCATAATGTATCTTATGATTTTTTTTCTAAAAGTTCGTTTATTTTGTATTTAATAGAATAATAGTGTCATAATAGAATTCTATCAGCATGCATCATTCTCAGGGATATTTTGCACTGGGAGATATTAAGGGGGTATAGTTTTATTTTCTCCCCAATCTGTTTTTCTGTGTGACTTCTCTAGAAATTCTCCATTACTATTGGGTAATTTATTGTTCACTTCAAGTTCCTTAAGTGGTCCAATTTTTTATAATAAGGCAATAATTTCACTAGTAGTTATATACTATGGTGGATACATTACTCAAAATAGCGCTGAGAAGGAAAGATTAAGAAAAAGCTTTAAACACTTGGCTCAATGTTGTCTCTGAATCCAAGAAGAAATATTAAAAACACTGAAAAGGGTAGAGGAGGAACTCAGAAAATGCAGACCGCACACTTAATGGCTAATGAATATTTTAGTATTGTCCCTGGATGAATACATTTCTATGATGGAAATGATTTGAGCATTGTTGAAGAGATTCAGATACTATGAGAAATGAAGGTCATGAAAAACAAGATTGTTTTGTCTATAATCTTTTATAGACCCAAGAAAATTAAAACTTAGAATCAGTTTGTTCTCTGTAGTTGTAACACAAAGAGAATCTGATACATCTGATTATTTTTTTCTCTCAAGTTTGTGTTAATTGTTTATTTAATTCTTGTAAAATGAAGTATCAGGTTAGTCGATGTCTGCTAATATGTAATAAGCAATTTACATATTAGGCATCACAGCAGGCATCACAGCTTAAGTAAACTTAAACTAGTTTATTAATTGAAATTGAATTGCTATTATAGACATAGGTAGATATAAGCTTTATTCTACAATTCTGCCCGTTGGCAGAATATAAAAACATGAAAGTACATTTATAATTACCAACACAAACACAAATAAAAACAACGTATGAAAAATCAATATAAAAAACAAATTAACTATGTCATTACCTAGAACATGCAAATGTATTTACATACATATACAACGTATTTACTAACATTTACATAAATAAATGTAAATATTACACAAATATTCATACATACAAACATATATGCATACATATAGATACAGTAAAAACCCCGCTATAAGAGACCCCGTTATAAGAGAATCCCGCTTATTAGGAGACCAAATTCACGGTCCCGAGGTCAGTTGTATGTAAACAATGCATTTATTTCCCGCTTTTAAGAGACCCCATTATAAGAGATTCCCGGGTATAGTGGACAAGATTTTATTCTTCCGCCATGCGTTTCTTCTCGCTTGTAAGAGACAAAGTGCCAAATTGGACACGTGTTTAAAATAGGCTGGAGCAAGGGTTCGCAACACCAGTGTCCTTTAGTATTCTGTGGATGGGGAGGAGGTGTGCGAAGTTCTCGTGAAGAAAGCTCATTCGGTAAGCTTCGTGTCTTTTGGCAATAAGAAAGACGCCTATAATGCGACTTTTTGTCACCGGTCTCTCTAGAAGGTATCAGCTGTTTATGGTTGTCATTCCAATCGGAAGCTTCTGTGTCGCAAGTGACGTCACGATGGTGACTTTCAAGCTCCCTATTGGATGAAACCGTCAGCAGCTGATACTTGCCAGAGGTAGAGTTGAATAAATCACATTTTGCTTTTAGTGTTTTGACCAGAGTTAACAATTGTACTTTCCTCGTATACATACATATGATAAGTAATATAGAGAAAGTAATGTAATGCTGCTGAAAATCGACTTCGAAATTTCAACAGAATGCATGTTTTTGGGGTGATACCGAAAAAGGTTTGTTTTTTTTTCTTTCAAAAACTTCCCTTCGTCCGTCAGTGAATAACACTAGCGCCAAAACTATTGGTACATTTTTCTAAAATGAATATTCCGCGATCGATCTGTTTCCGTTTGGAACTCGGGGGTTTTGAAAAACATTCTAAATTTTTGTGGGTACTGTACACGAAGCCCGTGGGACATTTTCAAAATTTCCCCAAAAATGGCTCCAATTTTTTTCTTTAAATTTCTTGTAAGAATTGAGTGAAATTCACTGATAGAGGTGGCATTGTTAGGATTGTCACTGTTAACTCTAAATTTTCGAAAATTGAAAAAGTTTGCAGTTTTTTCAAGGGTTTTTCTACAGCTACAAAAATTGAAGATAGAAATTTTTTTTATAATAAAAATGTTTCTCTGTAATTAGGTCTTTCATTAATGTTATGTACTAAAAAAAAAAAAAAGTTTTCACGTAATATCACATGAAATAATAAACATTTACAAAAACAAAATTTTCTCAAAAACGGCTCCAAATTTTTTCTTTTAACTTTTGGTAGTGACAGTTATAAGGGTACTTTATAAGACTCTTAACATACTTTTGCTCTATTCATTTGTTTTTCAAAAATTACACAAACGTAATTTTTTTATAACTCTCGTGTCAATATTTACATTCGAGGCGATTTGTTCACATTTATGAGCACATGTGCTTTAAATGTAATTAAGTTCACTCAATAGATCTGGTTAAATGGGCTTTGGAATCAACTAATTTATGTTTCCTCAAGTTTAAAATAAGTGTACAAATCATACTAATCCATTAAAAATATGGTAACATCTCATTAAACATGTCAAAAACGCATTTCCCACTTATAAGAGTTCCCGCTTATAAGAGACAAAATTCCATTCCCCTAGGTGTCTCTTATAAAGGGGTTTTACTGTAATACAAAGACTTAGGAAACCTCACATACACACCAGCCTGCACCTAATCACTCATAATCATTTCAGACAAATATGCATAAACATTTTTAACTAACATTGCAATATAATAATACAGAATACTTATAATAATAATTACTTTTCAAACTCGTAAAACACTCGTTAACATAATTCAATAAATACCAACGTTGTCAGAGTAGCCTATAAAAAACGCTTTGGAGTAGTGAAACATAAAGAAAGAAATTAAATCAGTTCACTTCACTTCACTGCACCGCATAACACTTTACCTAAATATTAATCGCTCAATACTTTTTGGACTGTAGATTTCCAATAATTGCACCTTTCATTTCATTTCATTTCATTTCATTTCATTTCATTTCACTTCACATTTTCATCATTGCTTTCAGCAAGGAAAGGGCTCAAAAACTGATGCAGGCAAATCGTTCCAATCTACTATTGTGCTGTTTACGAAGGAGAATTTGCCTACGTCTGTTCTTTGAATTCTTATATTCTTATAGTTTGTCCAAATCTATTCTTGATTTAATTTTTACTTGATCCATGTTTGGACATTATTACTTGCTATTTTTTAAACAAATCTAATTCTTGAAAGTCTTTCAAATGCATCTAAAAGTTACTAACATGTTACAAACTTATTGTGTCAACATGTTCTACACATTCTGATGAATTCAGATACCCCCTGTTTATGTATGAGAGATGTATTGGCAAACAAATGTTTCTCAACAATTTCTATCGCTGTTATAACCAATAACATCTTTTGAGTATTTTTTCTCTTACATTTTCTTCATGTAAGCACGTTTTCTTGTTCGTGTAGTTTCAGTATGTTTTTTGTGTGACGTTTCATTCTTTTTTTGTCTTTGCTTTCCAAAGCATTTGCATTTTGCCCAAAGAAGTTGTCTCAATTTTACGTAGACACTTATTCAATGGTTTCCTGACAATTTCAATTGCATCGTAATTCTCATTAGTTCATGCTAAATATGTAACAGTTTATAATCAAAGAGATGAGTCACACTAGGAAAAATCTTCATTTATGTGTGAAGTGCTTTCGTCAGTATCAAATCAATAATTAACACTTATTGCCATGTGAACATATAAAATGTTATTAGTTACATATTTTTCAGAAATCAAGATTGACGCACTATCTGGAGCTGAACAAGTCAAAGTCTTAAGTTTTGTAACAATAGTATTACAAACTTGTTGTGCCCTTGTTGTTACAAACCTAAGACTTCAACTTGTTCAGCTCAGGATAGTGCGTCAATCTTGATTTCTGAAAAATATGTAACTAATAAACATGTTATATGTTCAAATGGCAATGAGTGCTAATTATTGATATGAGGTAAATATTATTAAACAGCTCCATTGCACTGAAACATCAGTACAATGTGCAACTGACTAAAAACAAATTTAACTAGTGGTACTGCAGAATGGCACAGACTTTCTTGTGCTAGTTAGTTTTCTAATTTCTTTGGTGTTGTCCAACTTCATATTCTTGCCCCATCCTACCGGCAGGTGCAATCTATTGTCGCCCAAAGTCCATTTTTTTCCAAATTTTCCCAATTTTTTGGTTTCCTATTGGTAGAACTGAAATATTACTTTAAGAATATTAAAGAAGAGTAAAACCTTGTTCTATAAGGAATTTTTTGTTGACATACTTAGAGCCGCTTTTAAGAAAATTGCATTTAAGCATTACTGTAAGTGCGAAATTTTAGACACTTTTTCACAGAAATCTTTCCAGTTTTCAAAAAACTTGAATTTCAAGGATAAGGAGATATCAACCACAATAAAGGAAACCTTCCCTTTATTGAAACCATTCTTTATTGTGGTTGATTTCTCCTTATCCTTGAAATTCAAGTTTTTTGAAAACTGAAAAGATTTCTGTGAAAAAGTGTCTAAAATTTCGCACTTACAGTAATGCTTAAATGCAATTTTCTTAAAGCGGCTCTAAGTATGTCAACAAAAAATTCCTTATACCACAAATCTTGTGGAATACCACAAAATCTCAGCTGCCACCACAGAATTTATTCAAAAAACTTCATTGGGAGTCATTTGAAGCACTTTTGCCCACAAATGCAATAATGTACACAAATTGCTGGAAATGTACATATTAAAGGCTTGAGAGATATTTCAAAAAAATAACATTTGTGTAATTTTTGAAAAAACAAAAGAATAGAACAAAATGAATTTTATGGCATATTAAGCAATGCAATTAGACTATCCGTACAAAAAGTTTAAAGAAAGCAATTGGAGCCGTTTTTCAGAAAATAGCGTTAAGAGTTTCTGAAAATGCGGAATTTTGAGCTCGTTTTTACAGAAAACTTTGGTGTTTATGAGAAACATTCTATGAGATTATTTATAGCACATTTTCACATAAATGCAATAATGTGAACAAATTGCCATTAATATAAATATGAACGACATGAGAGTTTAGTAAAAAAATTTAATTTTTTGTAATTTTTGAAAAAACAAAAGAGAGAGAGCAAAATCACGTTCATGTCACCTCAGAGTAAATTTATCACTATCCCTACTAAAAGTTCAAAGAAAAAATTTGTAGCCGTTTTCGAGAAAATCTTGTTTTTGTTATTTTTTTAAATTGTACATATTGCATGCAATATTTCGCAAACTACTAAAATTTTCAAAAACAAGTAATTGATCGTATTGAAAGAACTAACTAAGCACAACCAATTTCATTGGAAGAAAAATCTTCAATTTTCAATTCATCTTCAATTTTGAAGTTGCAGGAAGTCACCGAAAAAAGTTCAACTTTTGCAGTTTTAGAAAATTTAGAATTAGCACTGAAAATCGAATCTCTGACACCTCTATAAGTGTACTTTACTGTATTCTTACAAGAAATTCAAAGAAACTTGTGGTGCTACCAAAGCACATACTTTCTCGCACTGTTTATAAAAGCAATAATACACTACCACTTATACCACCAAAGGAATTTTCAACCAGCAAATTCTTTTCTCGCTATGGTGATCCAAACTTAGATCCTCACATTTAACGTACCAGCACTCATCACAACACCATGCAAGCACCATATGGGTTGAACTCGGGCAGATACATAAAAAGGTAAATGCCCAATTCAAGTAAAAGAGATAAATAATTTATGACAAGGTAGAAAGAAATTCCATTGTAGATATATTTTTTGCTTTCCCATTCAAATTCAAAAATTAAACTTCTAATCTAACCAGTTGGGCTACCAAAGCTCATACTTCGTTGCATTGTTTCTAAATGGTCCTCAATGTTATACTTGTACATAAACCAGCAGAAGTGTTATCAACCAGCAAATTTTTTTCCACTCTGAGACCTGAACTCAGATCATCAAAGTTAACGCACTGACACTTATACCACTATGCTACACAAGCACCTTATGGATTGAACAGAGCTATAAAATTGTAAATGCATGATAGGAAAACGATTGGTATGATGGTACATACACTTTACTAATCCAAGAAGAGATGTGAAAAAATTGAAAAATTGTTGAAAATTTGGAAATTACTTACAGACACTTCCAGTTTATTTATTGTAATTGTAATTATCAATATTTGTGATTTGAATGGATTCAAATGGTTTTCAATAAAGTTTCTAGAATTCTCAATTATTTCCTGCAACAACAGAGAATTGTGACAAATAATACACAACTCGTATACAAGCTCGCATGTCCCCATTTCGTTCAATTTACTGAATATTAAAAAATTGCAAGAGTTCAAATTTTTTTCAGCGTGTTCCTACAACTACAAAGTTAAAACTAAGCCTTTTTGCTTAATGAATTCTATTGTGTACAAAGTTGGATCTTCTAATAAGGTCATTACGATTTTTTGATTATGTTCATTACGATTAAAATTTGAGTAGTTGTCGCTTAATCTGGCTTGAGATACAAGTAAGTTTTGGAAAAAAATTCCCCAAAAGTCTGAATTTTTTTTTCTGAAATAGAGCATACTCCGGTTTTAAAAATGGCACAGGTTCCATTTTTGTTGAACATTCAGTATTTTCAAAATTGCAATCGTATCAGTTAGGTTTCATTTGCCTTATCAGTCGGGTTTCCGCGAGCCCACGGTGCTGCCATGGGTGTGACAAATTACAACGCCTCTTCCTACATCCTGGCCCATGATTCAAGCGCATGTGGGCTCCAAGTAGGCTCTGAGTGTTCATTGAGATCCAATAACACAATAAATAGAGGAGGATCTCCTCTCCCCAAGCCATACAGCGATGTTAAACATATTTCTCCTTCTCCTCTTGTGCTTTTGCGGCAACACTCGTTTTTGAACAGGTATCATTTTGAAAAAAATCTCTACCATCAACATTGTACTTCTGTGATGTTAATTTTCTGCATTTTTCGAAAATACAGAATTTCACTGAAAACGTGACCTGTGCCATTCTTTCAACCGTCTAACCTACAATTCAGTCTCGAAATTTGGATTCTATAATAAAGCTATAGTTTGTGCAAATTCTTCATCATTCATGGAAAGCAGAAATTCCTTAATCTTCATGAAATGCTCGCAGAGAAACAGCACACAAAATCCATGTTCCCCACATGGCTGTGATGGGAAAATTGGGCAAAGGCAAATCTGTGATCTCTCTGTATTGTGTGTTCTCCTAGAAACTTAGTCAGCACCTTCCTAAGTTCAGAAATACACTTTTTGCATTGTGCTATTATTTGCTCATAGCCTTGCATACCTTGTTCAGTGCATAAACAATACGCATTATGTGATCGAGTTTTCAGATATGCCGAAGCGGAAATCTTATTGTGTGTTGCCAAATTGGTTACAACTTGCCATATTTTGCTGTATGGATTCTTTGAAGATCACACTTTATAGTAACAGTCATTGAAACATTGTGTGATAATTGTTGCTAATGACATTTTCTCATTCCTATAGTGCAAACAACATGGATTTTTGATGGATCTCGTGTCAAAGACAACAGATGACTGTTGAGTCCTGGCCTTGAAGTACAGTATGTTGTTTCATTCAGAATAAAGCAAACAGAATTGTCTCGAACTTTTATGTTTCTCTCTGTGAATAGTGGTTTCATAAATTTGTTTTAGGTAATTTTTCTCCTCTCAGAGTTCATCCGGTAACGATCTTTCTGTGTTTAATGTGCTGAGAAATTTGTCATTGCTGTGAAAGGGAATGACACAGTGCAAGAAGGCAGCCGTCAAGTCACTGAAAAGTGCAGCATTTTATTGATCGGGGAATATCAATTTTGGAGAAAATCGGCTGAACGGTTTAGACGCTAGTGTTGATGACAGACGGACAGATATGTTTTGTCGTCAATCGATTTTTCGGTATCAGCGATATATGTATCCACAAAACATGGATTCTGGCAACACCACATTGTAGAGGAAGTAATTTACTACAAATAGGAACATGATTTATCAACCTTTTCGTTACCAGGACCCAGCAATAAGTTTTCTGTCAAAAATTCGTCCTTTTGCGGCGCATGATTGTGATACTTCTAGTAATATTGAGAGAGTAAAAATGAGATTTGTATTGTACGTATGTGGGAAAAACTATATGCCAATGAACGCCACTGCATGTATACAAAAATCGAGAATGCTCACATCCAAAACAAGTGGTGCTACAACACCACGTACTTTGTTGCATTATTGGAAACGGCTATTTAATGTTGAAATATTGCAATTTCTGTACCATAACACTTCAGCTATTACTTAAAACATCCAATTCAAACTAAGCACCTGTGAGGCATATCTGCATTCATTTCGATAGGAGCAGCAATCATATCTTACTTTTACAAATGAAACAAACGGGAATAAATTTGTCTGTCACAGTATTCGCACCAAATAATACAGAAGCCATCAATGCACTGATGCCACCGCAGCGTTGTCAAAACTATGTGCTATTTGTTTGGTATATATCGTTGGCGAATACTTTCATATCAATTCTTGGCAAAAATGCTTATTTCCATCTATTTTCAGATTTCAACTTGTTTGTGGGTTAGTCACAGTGCATCATGCACAATTGATAAATAACTAATACTAATAAACTAATTAAATTACTAATGTTCAACGATTTGTAATATTAAGTTAATTTATTACTGCCTTATTATTCTTTGACGCCACCTCAAACGTACCGCAGGAAAATATAACTTAAATGTTTATAATAATGTGATTCGCTGTTTTTATTTAAATTTTTTTATAAACTAGTGTGTGTAGCCAAACACATAAAATATACTCGTAATAAAAATTTACAATGTAACACAATCTCGGTATAAGGATTAGTACAAGCGCCTACCGCACAAGTCGCATCGAATGCCACTTGGTCGAGGCTGGAGAACTATCTCTGATCTGAAGGCAAGATATTTTGATCACCTCATACGGTATGCAATTATCCACTGTGGATACTCCCTCATGCCAATCAGTCCTCCACCCAATCCACCTGACATCATATGCACTTATCCGTCTCTATATGCTTTTACAGAAGCTAAATATAAAATTGCCCAACCTTGTGAACCTCTCACCCCCCCAACCATGTTCCTCCGTGGAAACTTCTCTGGCCCATAATAGACCTTACATCGTCTTCCCTCCCTAAATCCTCAACTTCCTCCAGTACATTTATAACTGAATTTCAGGCAATGAAATCCATGTATTCTACTTCATGTACACTGATGGTTCCTCCCAAAATGGCAAAGTAGGATATGCCTTCTGCCATAATGCCACGTGGAGTTTTTGATTACACTTCGTGCAGCGTCTATAATGCAGAGAAATATGCACTCAGCACGTAAGTTAGCTGAATCGATGTCATTAAGGAAAGTAGTGATCTGCAGTGATTCCAAAAGCTCTCTCGTATCCATCTGTTCCTTCTTGTCTTGTGACAAAGAACGTCCAACACCAAATCCATCATTTATTGGTTCCTTGTTATATCTTAATCTTTTTTTGGGTCCCTCGCTATGTGGAAATTATAGGAAACTAAATAGTCAGGCTGCAAAGTTCGCCATGAAGAAAAGAGAGACATTCCCACAGAAGACATGATGCTCTTTATCAAATGTTATATTCTCAGCGAATGGCGGAGTGGCAGAACTCAGATTTTAAGCTAACGAGAATCAAGGATCCCACAAATCCTGGGTCTTCCTCATCTCGTGATGCTAAGCGGGAGGAGATTATGCTATCACTAAGCTGCAGATTTATAGGCACAGAAAACTGTAGAACTAGGCAGGCAAAATAGACACTTCAAAATGTAAAATAGGCATTTAAAAGAGAAAAATACGAAAAGGCATATATTGTTGAAATTGAAAAAGGCATATATTGTTCTTACCCTTATTTACTTTCTTGAGTAAAAAGTGTCGGAAGTAATAATAAAATAGTTACTTTCATGGAATGCTTGCTTTCGTCATTGTTCTGCTTTTTGCTTTTCATTAATTTCACAAACGATGCACGGCATGATCTTTTTCTCATTTGGGCTCATGTTTATTTACATCCCGAATTGACTTATTCCATGGCAGTTATTGCATTATGAGTATTATTGTCCTTGTAGAACTGAAAATTAACTTCAGAATTTTTCCATCTATTTGGTGTTTGTTTCTGACTTCAACTGTTGTGAATGAAAGGCAATAGACACACACCTCTTCTGATTTATCAGTTAAATATTCACAATATCTGTTTGTGTAAGTAGGTAGTAATCCTACCTAAGTTGTTGAAGAATTCTACTACTAATGTACAATAGCGTTATGGTAATCGTTTAAGCATATTCAATATGTTATCTGTTACAGGTTCCGGGAACAGTTAAGAAAAATGAAAAAGTTGAGAATGAAACAAAAAAGAGACCTTCTACTTCTGTTCAGGCACTCAGAAAGAAGTATCAAGAACAAAGACTTGCCAAACAGAAAGCTAGCACACTCAGTAAATTGGCTCAGAAAGGTACGATATTCAAGTAGAAATATGATTTGGGGTAGTTTAAGGAAAATTAATCTAATTTAGAAAAGTGAATGAACTCATTACAAAACCATCCACTTCAGAAGTCATTACAAAACCACAATATTTAAAGGATAGAACTTAATTGACACGTTATCTTTAATGTCTGCAGACTCATAATTTGTTATGAAAATTAAGATGGTTTACTTCAGAGCAATGAAGTTAGATAAATGTTAACAAGTTAATGAATTGTTGGTGTTTAATTTAATTTTAAAAGGTTCACAAATGCATGTTCTCAATGTTCATAATTTCTCAAGTTTTCTCTGTAATATTGAACATTTATTTGCCACACAAGTATTGATTCCCCTTCCTAATAGCAGTAACATCAGTTTAACGGGAGGAACAACTGTTTGCATTGATTGGGAGAAAAAAAACTACTTAGAAACATGCAGTCAGTTAATATGCATTTTGTGTAAGCAGTGACTTATAACTGTTTCATCTTGAATAAACTTATACTATCTTGCTTATTCTGATTTGTTACTATGTGTAGTAACAGAATACTAAAAATATTCAAAACTTTAAAATTTCTAACATTTGCACTTTTTTCCTTCAATTTTAAAATTTGGGGAGTGGGAAGAAAACTACACTGTACCTTTTCTCATCACATTCTCTCCTAATATGACAGAGGTTTTTCCTATTAGAAAAATAAAAAAACAAAGTTGTAAATTCAATAATCTTTAAAATCCATCATTAATAGATATTCTACTTCTGCTTCATTCTCTAGAGCAAAACATGTCACTTTGCATAAACAATGATTAAAAAATATCCTTTTTAACTATTTTTTGAGTCATGATGTCACAAGTAAACCCTGTTGATCATAAAAAATAAAATTTTCTCAGAATCAAAAATTGTTTTGGATAAAAAATCGTACTAACAAGAAATCTTCAAAACTTTACACTGCTTTTGACATGGTAAGCATAAACAACACACAACAACCGAGTGGTTCAAGGAAGTTCAGCTGAGTAGCTCCAGCCTTTCCAGTGCTCAATATTTTCCTCTGTTTTGAATTCTGACACATGAGAGTTCTGTTTGGATGAATACTACCAATAAGGAAATGTTTGGCAAGTCTCGTAAGCTTGCCATATTTGCTTCTTGCCACTGCCTCTCGCTCTGCCCCATTCGGCCCTGTTCCATCCCTTGAGCAGCTTTCATTTTATTGGAACAAAATACAAGAAACAAAAGAAAAGAAAAAAGAAAGAAAACCTAAATAGGAAAAACTTCACTGCTGAAAACTGAAGTGCTTTAAATTCAAATGAGAATCCCAATAAAAATTTATATTTCAGTTGGAAATCCATTCTTCCAAAGAACACAGTGCATTCATAGTGTTGCCACAGTGAGAAAGTTGTGCAACATCCCCAGGGTGTTGATACAATGGTGCGGAAGGCTCGTACTCTTGGCTCATGTTCTATATTAATGTAAATCAAATGTATGGGAATTATATGGAAAATGTGAACATTTGATGCTCCTTTTATCTTAGTGCCTATTCTGGTGTATAAACTATACTTTAATGAACTTTATCCGCATCTGTTTGGGTATTGAAGATTTGTTCCAAGGCCACACCAACAAGAAAATATCTATATAATGTAGAATGTGATAATGCCCAAGAAACTGAGTTCATAACATGAACAGGGCATTGTGGCGAGACAGCTTTTCAACCCAAAAAGGACACCATTAATACAAAACAAGAGTGCATTGTGATAACAATTCTGCAATTGAAAGTGAAAATTGAAAGAAAAAAAATGTTAAGGCTTAATGAAAAATTAAGTTAAAATTAAAATTAAATTAAGTTTTTCTCACCCTGCTTTCTTGCTATAACTTAATTTCTTTTATTAATTTGCATAATTTCTCTAAACTGTATGAATGAGGAAGTAAATAATTATTTTTGAAGAAACATGCAAACTGAAGGAGAAGTTTTCAGTTGTTTTCAATTTATAGTTTTTTCATTAAGCTTTCTTTCTTTAAATGCCACATTTGAATGAATGAATTTGAATGCCACATTCTTTTTGAATTACTGTAATATGCATTGTTATCTGTATTTTTCTTGCAGTTAAGGGTAAAAACATGGTTCGCACTCGGTCATCAGTATTACGGGAAGAATCACGGACCACTGATATCAGAAGTTTTCCGTCTAAAAGGCATTTAGTTAAGAAGCCTGTTGGACAAGAACATAGTGTTTCAAAAAATCTGAAACCTTTGAAATACATGTCATTGCGAAGGTAAGTTGGAACATTCTAGTAAAAAAATTTCAGGAACTACTATTTTATGCATTTTGGTTGTGTAGTATTGGCAGAACTGATGGTGTAGTTTCATTTTTCATTATTTCAGTCCATAACATCTTATAAAGATCATGTAGACTTGTTAAAATATGACTGGTGTTGGGGTAGTGTAGTGAATTGCAAACAATTCATTTTTCTGCATGGTTTGCATGATTTTTCTCAAGTGGTCTCATTTTGTTAGATTTTAATTAAACAGTCTAAGATGGGTGGGCACTGGGGCAGTTGTATTCCTGCCTTGGTTCCAGCATGCTTGGCCACTAGATTACAGCCATGGTGGACAAGTGAGGTAATTTGAGAGTGGAAGTGTTACTGGCAATTCGGTAACTTATGACAAAAGAAGCAAGATTACATAAATATTTTTGTCCAAAACTAATTTAGTTATGACATACTATAAATTTATTCTTATAGAAAATACTAATGTTTATTGAAGACAATTATTACATTTCACAGCTTAGATGAATGCCTGATAGAAGTTTCTCTTGGAGACAATTATATAGAACATTTTATTTTTGAGATGATTTGATTAAAACATTTGAAAGAACTTTTCTCACCAAGATTTTCTAGATGACTTCCGTGGTCTGATTTCTTTCTCAGGAAAGAAAACAATTGTTTGGAAACATAAGTTAACCCAAACATAGGTAAGATATTTGCAGCAGATTTGAACAAATGTCAGAGATACATTTCTATAAAAGTTAATAAATTTGTTGCACTATAGAACAGATTTTCTAGGAGACTATCATGCTTGAGGTCAATTAATTATAACAGTATATCAGTGTCAGTGTGTGTTATTCTGTCATAATGTCTAGTGCTTTTTGTACCAAATATACAAAATTTCATCTTCAACATTGTCAAATCTTGTGGGTTAAAACACATGGGAGTGGAAGCTAGCCACTTCTGCATCACTAAGTTTACCACTGCGTCAAGTATATTGTTCTCCGATTAAACATTCTCTACACTTGGGGAGTTAGGAGAGGGAGAACTGTTATCCAATTGGGTACTTCAATTTTTAAAATAGAGTAGAGAAATTTTAATTGAAGAATCTTAAATGCATTAGGGAGACAGGAGCTTACTTGATGTAACTCTGGCAACTTGTGCCAGTTATCACATTGCCTTGTGTCTGACGTTGACAGGAACTTGTGTGATGCAACTTCAGTTGCCACATTGCCTTGTGTCTGACGTTAACATATTCCTGCTTTGCTCTGTGTACCAATCGGTTGTCCTTGCCTGCTGTTTGAATTCTGGCCTTGGTCTACAAATTTCTACTTAGTATATTTGAGGGTTATGTACATTTAGTGTTCTGGAGCTTATTCTTTTTCCAGTTACTTTATATTGAACATTCTCTGTGTGGTACCATTTAAAGAATATGCTTTGTGAAATCTTAAAGGTTGGAAGTCTTGTAGGGAGTATGTTATTGATATTTTTGAAATGAAAGCCGGACAAACCTTTAAAGTAGAACTTCAACTTGCCTGTTTTGCAAATCTACTTTCTTGTGATTTTTCATTTAATGTGTTTAAAGTATTTGTAAATTAATATGAAGAGATAAGGGTGGCACACTTGCACGGTCAATGAAAATCAATTAAGTTCCTCATTTAGTTGCACTGGATCTTGTCCTGTTTCTTTCATTTATGTAGTAATTTCAGTGTTTTCTTGCATGACAGCTATTTTATTGTTTTAGTTATTTTTAATGCCACCGAAGGCACAAATGCACTGCAAAAATTAATACTAATTATATTCTTTTGTATTTAATAAAATTATCATGTATTTTGTGCAATTGAGTAGCGGCGTGTGCTAGTTGAAGCTTGTTTGTGCTACCTTCAGCAGTGTTCATTATAAATATGTTCAGTTATCTTTTACTTAGGAGAAGTATGTGGAGGAAATAATATATTACTTAGAAACTTGTCATGTAGATAATGCCCAAGTCTGCCGGTGTGAAACACTTCTTGCCAATTTCACTAATGTTGATCAGAAGCTTTGACAGATGTTAAATTAATTATTGCTCGTAAACACCAAATCATAGAGTCCGTTGAGGTAAATCTGTTGTTATGGTGTCATCCAATCGGGAGCTTGGATGACAACTACAGTAGTGACATTTAGGCTCCCATTGGATGACACTGTAACAGCTTATTTAAACGTCAGAGGACTCAATGATTAAATTGATGTATACGTTTTATTTCACCAAGGTAATTTCGTCAGACGATCGACAAAACTTGTCAAATTTGGATGGAGCTGTACCCTACCATCAATGCCTTTGGTGACTCGACTGGCCTTTGGCGTTTAACTCTTGTTGCGAAGTTAGGGTGTAGCAAACGCGTGCATTGTATTTCATTGACTACATTATTTTACTCTTGTGCTGTTCAAGGCACATGAGTGTTTGTCATGTGGAATCATTTTGATGCCGATCCTTCATAAATTGAGTATTTAGAAACGGGTTCAGAACGAGCAGTTGCTCCAAAGAAATATTTTATGAGTTGGACAATGCTCATTTCATAACCATAAACAGAATGTTGAAGGTGATCCTAAATATTTTAGAAGAAATAAACCATCTCTGGAATAATACTCCACGAAGAAAAATAAGCCCCTAACATTCATGTTGATAGTGTAAAGATTTTATGCTACATGACCTTCCCATTATGTGATCGGCATTTTCGATGGAGTTTCGTCATCCGCGATTGTTATGTTGTGTTAAAGTCTTTCGCACATTGCCCCACCACGGTCATGCCCCCTCCCCCAAAGGCCTAGTTAGTATCTTTACCTTCCTTTATTTGGCAAAATTTATTGAAATATTTATGTTCGAATCATGTAATTATTTAAACAATAATTTTATAATATCGTTTCTACAGTAAATAATATACAGTATTATAACAAATATGTTTATTATTTATCTAACATTTACGGTGCCCCCCCCCTCAATGATCGGCTGGAACCGCCCCTGGGTCACAGGATGTATTTCTAAGAGGTGGCGAAATCTCAGTAGTAAAGCAAGACGTTTTTAGAATAGCGAACTTTCTGGAGTTATAGGGACGATTTAGAAACGACGAATCAAGTTAACAGAGCATCATTTCTACCATAAAAGTGTTGGTGAAACGTAATGAGGCGTCAAATATTTGACGTTTGTTTAAATGATTAAAACAGATTTGATGAAGGTCGGCTTTGTCCTTGGCTACGAAATAAATACTCTGATGCAACTACAGTCGATTCAGGTTTCAGTGAACATCTAGGGTAGGGCTGTCCAACTCACAAGGGCTTACGGGTCACATCGAGTTCTATTTAAGCCGCGGGCCGCACCGTAATTTAAGATGTTTTTTACCGAACTACTGATTGTGAGATTATACTGAAACAAATATACGAGTATATTGGTTACAACTTTTGTTCTACATAATGATTAATGTAGTACATACAACTTGAAAATTAATACATCATTAAATAAAAATAAGATGAATTGTGCAATCGTATTTGGTTGGTTTGATAACATTTTTCAAAGCAGTTGCGGGCCGCATAAAAAGATCCGGTGGGCCGCATGCGGTCCGCGGGCCAACAGTTGGAAAGCCCTGATCTAGGGACTAACATTTTTGGTTTACTGTAACAGATATCAGAATTAAATAGAATTTCTTTACAATGACTGATTTTATTGTTATATAGACATGTCGCAAAATAGATTAACAGCACGAACTGAAATTTTCAATTTTTTTTATTCCATTACCAAAAACACTTATTTTCAATTATTTGCGGCCTATATTTTTCATTAGTAATTTCTCTAGATTCTTCTCCAGACTTTGTGCTCTCTCTACACTTGATTCTGTACTATCCAGTCTCTTTTATGCAGTCTTGTCACCCTTCAATGCCTCATGCACTGTTCGAACATTTTCATTTGTGTCACCATCACTCTCGTTTTCTTCAGTCCTGGAAGATCCTGTTTACGCATTCACGATGTCCTTGTCATATGGGATTTCACACGTTATCACCTCGCAGATGAAATCTTCAGGCGTGACAGGATTGCCATTTATGAGTTGAAGCAATTCTCTCATTGGGACGTCGTCGTCTTCTCAGATTCTTCACATCGTCAAACCAGCGTGTCGGAAACAATTTTAAATTGTTTTAGGTTTTTACATTCTTCCAAGCCTTCAGCGAAACGTATTGGTTACAGAAACGTTGATTTGAGTGTTTTCGTTTAACTTCAAAGCTTGAATGATGTGAAGAGTCACCAGCTTTCTATTATAAGTTTAGAAACGCGAATGATGTCTGGTCCATTGGTTGAACAAGAGATATGTTGGTAGGAAATAACAGGAATGTAGCGTTGCTGTGGTTATCTTGATGAGCTGGGCAGTTGTCTACCAGAAGCAGAATTTTTCTGAGTTTATTTTCACTTCACGAGCTCACTTTCGAAGTTCTTCAAATAAGGACGACAAAATCTAAGTTTATTGCAATTGTAGTTCACAGGGATTCGCTTGATATTCTTAAAATCGTGGGTTTTTATACTTAGCAATTACCGAACCTTTTGTCCCTGTTTTGACACATTAGCACCTAAACACAGTGTTACCGTATTTTTGACATTTTGACCGGCGAAGACGGCTCAGGGCATCAACTGATGTCATTGCAGGACCTTGATCGGGAGGTCCTAGGGTTCAAGTCCCGACGGTGGCAGGGTTTTCGATACTAGCTTGTCTGCTAGGAGAATTCTAGCGACCGCCGTCTCTGATTGGTAATTTTCTGTGGTTTCTGCGACCAACACTAGGCGAATGCCGGTGCAGTACCCTAACAAACGGTCCGCGGACCGCTCGTGATCTTCCCTTCTTCCTTGCTCTATTCTCACCTCTCACTTATACTCACATGCTCTACACTACCACAGATGTCGGGAGCTTAGAGCTTGTCCCTGTTGGGGCGGTGCCACGGTGGGAGATATCTGCTTGGAGAAAATCGCCACAAGCCGCTGTAGGTCGGTGCAGGATCTCGCCATCCAACGGGGAAAGATCACCGCCACCTCCCGCAATAAAACATGTACTACTCCTACGAGACTAATGACCTTAGCGGTTGACGCGCACGGAATTGCCAATCAATCATTTGTCACCAATACACTTTTCCCCTTTACATTTCATTTTTGTCCGGTGTCATTTCATAAAGAAGACCCGTCTCATCACCGTTAAAGGTATCAGACGAGTAACCATTTGAGATTTTCGGGCATTCGGAAATTAACCATTGGGACGTCGTTGCACGATTCACTGCTTTCGCTTCTCTGCGTATCTTTCCAAATGCAATGTCATGACTCTTCTTCCACATATCCAGACATTCCCCTGTATACACTAACACATAGCTTTCATGTAGCAACTTATCCAGCTGTTCAGCTTTATTCAACACAAACCCGTTGAGAGCGACTCCTGAAGCTCTCTGAATAGTTAACCATTGCAAGCATGTTCTTATTCAAAACATTCAACATTTTTTCCGTTGTTTAATAAATAACTCACAGTTGACTTCTTTAGTTCGTATCTCTGACAGATTACCATTTTTTGGGATCCCATGCTTAATTTCGCCAATAATATCGATATGGACGCACATCCTGCTGGCCTCGGAGAGAAACTTCAAGATACCACGTTATATTCTACGAATCTTCAGTGGTTGCTCGAGGGAAAGGAAACTCGTCTGTTACATTTTAGACGGCCCTCGTAACTGAGACTACCACGGGACTATCGCAAGAATGGATCATGCAACAGTTTGTGGGAAGTTTCCCAGACTTTTGGAATACTGCATTTGATGACAGACCAAATGATGATACACTCCAAATACCAGAAGACAGCCTTGGATAAGGTACGCCGACAACGAGCTCTGCCTAACTAGAGAGACACCAGTGCTCATCTTCGAAAGCAAGAATGCCAATGCTGATTCTTGTGACTGTCCACGCCTTTCGTGTAATATTTGGTTTTTACATTAGACATCAAACTCACCTTTCCTGGACATTAAAGACGCGGCAGATAAAAGCTTCCCAAGTGACCGGGCCACTGAGCAAACTAATGAGAAACGTTGGAGGTCCGAGATCGAGCAAACGATGTAAAGATGTACTATCTGTGGACTCTCTTGTTGCACGGATCAGAGACATGGGCAGATGCACTCGATAGGGAATACCTCAGACGTCGCTTGAGTGCAGTACAGAGAACAGGAGCACTGGGATGCTTGCTCCTGCAGAAACCAGCTGTGCGAGTGGTGGCTCGAGTCATAGCCGTCCACCTCCTTGCCCAGGAAAGGAAACTCGTCTACCAGACGACAACTGAGAAGCCAGAGCCCTCACAACGGAGCGCTGACAGAGAATATGAGAGAATTAAGGCCGAGGTAGGTGGACAGCCGGGTTCATCGCGCAAGTAGCAATTTGGGCTGGACGGCAAACGAGATCCAGTTCCTCACTGGACACATTTCCGTAACTGTCGTACGCAGCTTGAGGAAAGTAGATAGCGAGGAATATATGTCCTGCAGCAAGTAAAGAAAATTGGGTCGCGATATCCCCGTATATTGAAAATGTTCTACGCATTAAGAAGGCAGAGGAAATGCCACGTCTTTAATTCACGGCAGGAAGAAAACGAAGCAAATGACGAGAAAAGTCCTCTGAGGGCAAAAGGCAGGACGCCATTCCGAAGTAATTCGAAAGTGGATCCAGAATGGATCTCTAATTAAATGGTGTTAACATATGCCCAAATATAAGTTTTCATTGTAGGCAGTGGTCACATTTGCAGAAGATAATTCGGTACTTTGAATCTAATCGAGTCTGCTGATGTTCCTAGTTTCTTGCTTCGCCTGATTTAGTAATGGACACGTGACGATTATTGGAGATGATTTAGGAGGAACATGTAATTTATCAAGACAACTTCCGGCTTCTGGAAGATGGAGGAAAGATAATTTTAATTGCAGAAATAAATGTCATACCGTTTTGAATTCACAATTTCTAGATAGGCAATCCTTAAGAATCTGAAAAGTTGGACAACTCGAAATTGGAAGAAACAGAATATCAAAAATCAACTATTCAAAATATTCTCGACAGTGGTCCTAAATTCCACCAAGCTCACTATATTTATCGGCCTGAAATACGAAATGGAAATATTTCAGTATTTTTTGACTGATGTATTTCTGAAGTTTATTGTGAAAACGAGTAACACTTGGTATGAAAAGACACGAACACAATTTTCAGTATCTCGGCTTAATACGTGTACGTAGTAAAGAGAAAGTATTGTAAAGTAATGCTACGATTTTTCGACACAAATTTAGAATTGGCAAGCCCTGGTAAGGAAAAAGTGGATAAATCGTGTTCCTGTATATAGTAAATTAGTTGCTCTAACACGCGATGTAGTCGGAATCCAAGATATGAGTCCTTGACACTGAAAAATCTATTGATGGCAAAACCTATCGCGCTTGCCGCCCGTTTCTGTGTCCGTCCGTCGGTCCGTCTGTCGGTATCGTTGAACAATGGTTTCTCGTAACTAAAATCCCCAAGTTCCTCTACCTCGAAACCTGTGGCACTCGGCTGCCGGAGGGCCGCTAAGAATGAAAGTGTTGCCATATTGTTGCAAGTGCATGTACTCCCATACATGGGTTGCGAGATAAACCAAAGGCGCGGTACGTTTCAAATACACCTTTCAACTGTTGCATCAAACTTATTTTGCCCATTCTTGAGGGAATACATGTAAAACAGTGAATCAAAAATCTTGTGCGTCCTGGCGTTCCGTCATTAAAAATAATTCAATGGGTGTTTTACCTGCACGTTTGGATGGAACACTTCTATTTAGTGTAGAGACCACGGGGATGAACATCTGTGTGTGGAAAGTAAACCTTCATCCCCTACCCTCAATTCCTCACGGAGGAGGAATTGGAAAAGGATATTAAATGAAAAGTGTTGAATTGGACGTTTTTGTCACGACGAAGATAGGTCAACAAGACCACGCTTTCTCGTGATGATTCACCGAAAAAGGCAAACCAATGAAGACTGAAGGTACTAAAATGTTGGCAAAGCATATAGAAAAAACTTAGAAAGTTGCATGCGGTTGTTCGTCATCCCACTAGAACTATTTTTTTAGTGTCGTTCTGACGATCAAATCAAGAAGCTCGTGAAAGTCCAGAAAATTGCTGGCCCCCCTGGTTCATGTGTAGACGTACCCTACCTTAAAACTCTGCAAGTATGGTGTAAATTAGGATGATTACTCAACCGAAACCGAGTAATTGAAAATCGTCCTGTCGGAAAGGGCTCTCGGTTTGTACAGGACTGAGCTGTGGTACCCACTCCCTACCTCTCCATGTTTGACCGTCCCTTTCGGGAGATCTCTTGTGGGATTTACAATCTGTACGTGTGACAGTATGTGCCGAATCCTCTGCGCTGCTTCAAGTGACGGTTTGGACATACCCAGCAGCGCTGCGTGGGCAGTGCAATCTGTGTGAGTTGCAGAATCATTCTCACGAGGCTTAAGTAGCTTCCAAGGTGTAAACCGCTCTAGGGGTCCTCCATCGAAATCCAACAAATGCTTTTTACGTCTAAAAACCGAGATATCTAGAAAATCAGTTTTTCGGAAAAATGTCCTGTCCTGAAACGCAATCCCGTTACCAGATTTGAAACCCGTTGGCTCTATTCAGGAGTTTTGCCAGCACCCTGAGGCCCGTCCCTTTCAGAGAGGATCAGCTGTGGTTACTGCAATCTTCACGTGCGGTAGTATGTACCCAACCCGTTGCGTTGGTTCAAATGCCGAAGTTTCGGTCATACGCAACAACGATATATGGCAGAAAGCCCGGTATGTGCAAACTGCGGCAAGTCAGTGCACAGCCGGAAACTTACGCTACACCGCTTCACTACGTACATTGTGAAGGAGACCACGCGGCTAACTCTGAGTTCCTTATCGTTCTGAAGGAGAGGGAAATACAGAAGATCTGAGTATCTGAGAGTGTCCTTTCCAGAAGTAGAACGTCGGTACCTGGCGAAGAATCCTGTGGATCTGACTCTGTCCTTCTCCAGTGCCGTGACCAAGTCGATTAAATCTACTGCAAGTTGCCAAACAATACGTGCTGCTCCCCCAGTATCATATTTCTCTTGCCAGGTGTCACCTGATCTCAAACTT
>JAHLJT010008446.1:146641131-146660964 GCA_031308135.1 Acheta domesticus | reverse complement strand
AACGCTCTTTTCTCTGTGGAGAAATTTTCATCTGCACTCGTCGCGCTAAAGATTCTGCCCCAATGGCCGGTCGAGGATTACAGTAAAATGTTAAAACATCTACCGGCAAAGAAACAATATCTCCTGCTACATCGCTTCAATCGGATTGGGTTGAGGATTCCATTCCTGGGAACTGGCGCCAATCCATTGTCACCCCGATGACCAATGAAGGAAAGGATAGACCAGTCTCATCAAACTACCCCCAATCTCTCTCTCTCTAACTGCTTCTGCAACCTTTAAAAGCGAATGGTAAATGTTCGTCAGGTCTTGCGCCTTAAACAAAGAAACTTGCTTACACCTATATACAGTGTGGGTTCAGAAGACCATGAACCACCATGACCAACTAGACTAGCTACAAGATCTTCACTTTTTTCTCGCTGCAACATCTTGCAGCCATTTTCTTTCACAATGAGAAACGTACGGCACTACCTGGAGGTCCGGAGTCCTCCTAACCCTGCAAAACTGTTTCTAAACAATTAGAGGCGATATCGAGCATCAAAAAGGGAACTAATATTAATTTAACAATGATATTTAATGTTTTAAGTTTTTGGACTGTGAATTCTAAATAACCTGTAACAAGTTATGCATCTCAGCTTCTGGATCAATGACACCCCCCCATCTCAATCAGGTTTTTCGTCCAGTTTCCCTGATCCTCTGACCGAATGCTGAGATGGCCCTTTGATTTGCTTCTGGACGTAAATCTAACTTCACTATTCGACTTATAGAGTTCAGTGGGAAATATAGTTATTCAAATGAGCGTTTTCCATGTTGTCACAGCAGGGAGTGGATTCCTCTATGAAGGGCATGATGGATAAGAACCCAAATCTATAGCTGATTTGCCCTTGAAAATAGTTTTTATTCAGGAGCGAATGTTTTCTTATCAATTATTGTCAAAATGCTCTTTCCTTCTGTATTCAGAATTCAACTTGTATACGACTTTAGGGTAGGGATCCCAGAATTAAAGAAATATGCACAGAAAAACACGTCTCCCCTAGCACGTCACTCAGCTTTGTTTCTTTTTTTCTTTAAATACCACGCTCCACGACCACCATGGTCACAAGATATCCTCCAGACATTAGATGGAAAACGGAGACTTCCCCCAATTTCAATTCTGAGTGTCACTGTTTGCCATGGCTATCATGGTGTAGGATCATCACCCGTGAAAGCATCGCTCTGCGTCGACGGCTTTGCAATTTTTTGCTCTTCCAGGAACTTATAAGTTATTGAGAGGCAGTTGCAACTTGCTTTTAAACCGATTGAAGGAATGCAGTGAGTAAAATTGTATTTCTTTTCTATCTCTAAATCCATCTGCATTTCTGCAGTATTTATGATCTCCATAACCACCCAGATCTTTTTCTTGGGAGCTACTATGCTCCTTTTGTCGAATGTGCATTTTTCGTCGACTTTACGCACTTTGCATAAACACACACACCGCTTCGAACAATTTAAGTATTTCACTGCAATCAGTTAAAATTGCGCCGCGCACCATCACTGTTAATGAACCACAGTTTGAGCCACATTGCTGTGTCCGATTTCTTTATTCACTGCTAGACTGCATTGAACCATATTTGTGGAGAGATCAAAAAGGTTTGGAAGTTACTAGACTTCAAAAAACACTGTATGGCATTTGGAAGCCCTTGAGCTATTTTCCGTTTGTTTCGGTGCGTGCGGAAGTGCCGATGTCGTCGCCCCTCCCCCCCGGCCTGCCCCGCGCGCCGCCCGGACCCGCGTCGCGCCGTTGAAGTAGGCATACTCACTAATGCATTCTATGAAAGCTGCCCTTCCTTTTTCAGATTTCTTCTGCGCTTCAAAACCTCAGTCATTGAGATTTATTAATATTTTCAAGCGCGAGCAATTCGCGCCCGGAGAAGTAAGCAGCTCACGATTGGTTTACAAAATAGTTTTATAAATTCGCGACGCTGTGTGCTTTTACATGTGAAAGTTTTTCTTTAACATTTTTTTAGGATAGAGTACAATGCACGGAGTCGTATATTGGTGCCTTTTTCAGTAAAACTTGATTTAAAAAAAAAAAATTACTATATGTTTATGTGTGCACCTGTAAACAGTTGAAAACTTCAACGACGTAATTAAATGGTTCATTCCAGAAGCCTGTCAAACGCCAAAAATCTAAAAAAAAAATCTTTAAAAAAATCCGTTAGTGGCAGAATATTTTTTCTTGAGAATAATTGTTTGTAAGCAGCATCTATTCAGAGTGGTGTTTTGAAGAGTATTTTGCAAGCGATTTGATTGTTATTGTTCTTGTTCTTCTTCCTTCAGTTCCTTTCGGAGCTTAGGGCCTCGACAAAGGATCTCTATCTTACTCGGTTTTCTGCAATAGGTATGATTTGTTTCCACGTCATAGTTTCCAGTCTCCCGGATCTCATCTTCCACTGATTGTGCAGCTTAGTGTCGAATAAAAAGCGATTTTTTGTGAGATGTCTAGTTCTAAATATGAACATGTACTAAAAGGAGACGCGAGGAAAAGAGTTTTTAGTGTGACTGAAAACTTACGTAGTTGACTATGAACAGTTTTATAGCAACATTTTGCATTTGCCAAGCAGAGATGGTGAAGTTGATGTTGCTCTTCCAAGACGAAAAAATAAACAATTCTGATTTTTCAAGATTTGTGTCAAAAATTTCGAAGTTTCTAAAATGGGTGTCTAATGGAATAAAAAATAGCAACACTCATGATTTCATTACAAATAATAAATAATAACTTAATAATAACTGATATTATAAATTAAAATAAGTTATTTTTAATCTTTTATTGCAGGAACCCGTCAAGTGCACGACTTTATTTAAAAAAATAGAAAAAAAAGATTGTTGTCATCGCGTTGATCTTAAGAAACTGCACTTCAAATCCTAGCCCCAGTAAATATTTGTTTGTGTAATCAGTACAAATAATACAAGAAACTCCGCGTTGTAGCACTAGTTTCAGAACTGCTGTGTCTCCTGCCGTGTGAGAACAATTCTAGAGGCTATACCGTACCCAGGATCTTTCCTTAAATATTTAGCGATCAATCCGGCCGAGGCTTTGTGAATTTGAAACGGGTCTTTTAAAGTTCTGGTGTACGTTTTATTAAAGCGTTACATAATTTTAAAATTGTTCTTAAAATTATGCCAAATGTTTTCATGTATTTTTTAATGATATAGATCAAAGTTCTCTAAAAAAAGGACCAATATTCAGTAAAACATCTGAAGTTCTAAAAATTTCACATTATCGACTATGCATTCGTCACAGTTTATAATATATTTTAAATATGAACATGGATGCTCAACTACACAATAAAAAGGAACATCATTCTCAACATCGTTTTACAATACACTTGGCTCGTCGTTATTTTCAAAACTGTAGGATTTTCATAGCTCGAATTCCTTGTATTGTCATCGTCTAGTGTATCTTATTCCCTTCAAATTTGACCGGGAGAGATGGCTCAGTGCATCAACCTGATGTCACTGCAGTCCCTCGGACCGGGAGGTCCCTAGGTTCGAGTCCCGACGGCGGCAGGATTTTCGACACTAGCTTGTCAGCTAGGTCGAATTCAGTCGCTGTCTGGAGGAGAATTCTAGCGGCCGGCTGCTCTGATCGGTAGTTTTCCGTGGTTTCTCCGATCAACACCAGGCGAATTCCGGAGCAGTACCCTAACAAACGGGCCACGGACCGCGCGCGATCTTCCTTCCTCTTCCTTGTCCTATCCTCTCCTCTTATACACACACTTTTACACATAACTGTTCCCCTTCAGATTTGTTTTTTGTAGCTTCCATTTGTCACCGCTGTAATTGAATGATTGCAATTGTGTCCTTTGACATAGTTTCTAATTGAGAATTTCAAGATGAAATATAAATTCTTAAGACTGACTTGTATGGAAATCATCAGGTATTGCAGTCACATTGCTCGCCTTAGACAGATCATTTGAGAACAAACTGTCGAATCATGATAAATATTGAAATTATTACTTGAATGTTAACAGATAATTTTATAAATGGTTAAAAATGTTAATAAATACATATATTACTTATGGTGTTTTATAGTGTTCTGAATGTGTTTTCTTATTGTTTTAATATGTTAATACCCCAAAAAACCAATGTATCGAGGGTTTCCTGTTCTCACATATTAAAGGACAATTTTGAATTAAAAATATTTTCATTAATATTAAAAATACAATGAAATCTTTATTCCATATTGAATACTTGTTCCATTTCCTGCACAATGAAGAATTAAAGAAAATTCTGAGGGATTTTTTCCTCCATAGAAGCTGCTCTTAGAAATTTTGCTTGTGTAAGCATTTGTCTCTTTATCTGCGGTAAAAAATGCTGCTAGGAGACTACCATCTCTAATATTTGTAGAATGATGGAAATACATATGTTACTGGGCAAAAGCAAAATTTGATATTAAATTATTCTGACCATTCTTCTTTTCTTGTCCAAGTTCTGCATATCAAACGCGAAGAAACTTTTTGCATCCTTACAGTATTTCTCTGAGGCACTGTGGGCATGAATGTTAAGTTGTGATCTTGCATGGGTTATGGTGATTTGTTTCAAGTGACATATTTCAATAACCTTTTTAAATGTAGTTGAAGATTTAGATCTATTAAATTGCGTCTTCTTTCCTCTAATATTGCTGAAGTCGTGCAAGCGGTGGAGGAACACTAGTTCTTTCAGATAGGTGTAACCTATTTTAGAAAAACTATAAGTAGACTAGTGTTTGTCATAGTAGATATGTAGTTGATGAGTAGTTGTAGTCTTCTATACACGGCTTTGAAGTGGATGGGCGTGAGATGTTCTTTAAGTGCCTCTGATTTTTTGCAAATTACATGAAAGTGTGAGATTTATGTTGAGTAGTGTAGTTTATTAAGATTTAAGTATTTTATTTCAAGATTTCTTTTTAGATTGTCAGTTCGAGGGCAGCCAAAATTATTGAGAGAGTTGGAGAGCCCTGCAATGCGCAGAGGTGGTTTGAGAAGCAGTGGCCAGTTACCTCCAGGCAGTGATGAAGGTCTAAAAACCGAAAAACCATTAAATCATAGGTTACAGCCCAAGGATCGATATGGTATGTACAAAGCCATTTTAACTTGTACAATACCAGAATTTTTAAGGGGAGCAGCATGAAATGTAGAAGTATTTTGTAGAGACTACCAGAAACATAAAATTATTCACCTAGGCTTGGCATACTCTCGTAATGTGACAAGAGCCATTTCAAAATGACTTGTTTGCATATTTCTAAAATCTTAGTGTAATTGTAATTTATTCTTTCGGCTTTTTGTGCATGATCTCTCAAGCAATGGATTGCAGTGAAATAGTGTAAGGGTAATATATACTCAGTTTTTAAAATTTATCATATTCATATGTTTTTGTCACATATTTGTAACCCTTGAACGCGGAATGCCATCTGGAGACATGTTCCTTTCACCTCTATTCGCGGGCATCCTTCCAGAGGCATCTGGTAAAACTGCGCAGTGATTTGGCGCCTTGCTCCCTGACAACGCACACATTCCCATTCCATCACCGGCGTTGGACTGCCACCGCATCTAACCTAGGCTCCGCGTTGAAGGGTTCATTAAGAAGGACCAAATAGGAATAATTCCGATAAACATTTTATAATATTTTGATTATTCCATGTAGCGCTTTCCTGGAGGCACTCTTACCAATTGAGTAGAGCTAACTATAAAGAGTCCTCCACACGCATGGGATACGTATCTTGTGCCCGTTTCGTTCTCCCGGCCTCACGAAAACGAGTGCCTGAGCGCATCCTAGCACGGCTACCGTTAACGAACCCGTCGTCTCCGCTTTGCCCAGGAGTCGTGTTGGTGGGTACCCGTGTTCTGGTCTTTACGTGTAACACAGCACGGCCCGCAACACAGCAGCTAGTGACACAAAAGCTGCTCTCTCCTGAAAAAACGGCGAGCAGCGAATGGGAAGGAGCGGGCGATGAACTGAGAACTTACGAAGGGGTAATACCGGTCGGGCAAAACTGGGCGCGTGTTGGTACCCGTGCAATATGGTCATTCATGAACGAGTAAAACGAACTTTTCCCGAGAATGTAGGTCTCCTTTTCACGCTAATCGACTGTCTCGAGCGTGGCTCCCAACTGAACTTTCGACGAACTCCCAATTGAGCCACGAACCACGTTTTCACTTCAAAATTTTCACGAGTTGATGGCTAGACCTTAATTATATCTAGTGCTACAACTGCACATATTTCCACTTATTATTTCTAAAGTTTACGTACTATATAATAAAGTAATTTATATCCTACCAATTCTCCAGCCATTTCTTAAAAAACTCTTCTCGGTATGAACCGCGGGAGATCGAAAAAAACAAAATTTTGAAAACTCAGACTTTAATGAAAAATTCACTTCAGACATTGAATTCGGTGTATTGTGCTCTATATAACACTGTCCAAGAAGGAAATAAAAAATGTTTTGCCCGCGCCGGCATTCGTACCCGAAATCAATTCGTACCAATGCGTTACCACTTGAGGTACTAGCCACTACTTTGGACATCACTTAAATGCATTCTTATTAGGATTTGACACTTCAAAAAATTCTCTAAAAATAGTTGCGAAAATTAGTAATATTTTTGCAAAAAGGTACCTGAAATGATTCAAAGATCTTATATTGAATACATTACATTAAGAAAGAAATCACTGGCTTGAATATTGAAAGTGTAGGACAGGTTTGAAAAATGTGATTTTGCAATTTTTATATATTTGCCATATTATTAAGGGATTATCGGAAAAGGGTAAATCTTACTATATGTGATGAATTACTTCCGCTAACACGTTGTGTAGACAGATTCCACGTTCTGCTTTCTTGGTACCGAAAATTTGGCAAAACGTCTGTCGGTCCTTGGTCAACCTAAGCCGTTCAGAGGAGTTTGTACTAAAATTGATACACCTCGATCGATCTGGCAGACGTCGCGGCCCCTTGAATTTCAAACAGTTCTTTTGATTTTGGGGTGTGCTTTTCATGACCCCCCCTTTTTTTTTCTGGGATAGAGCAAAGTATGACTACATCAGTGGCGCAGGTCCCATTTTCGTTGAACTCTGAATTGCAAACGTTCAACTTTTTTTCCGAGTCTTTCTACAAATACAATATTGAAGATTGAATATTGAAATTTTTTCCTTAATAAATCATTTCTTCAAAGATAAGGTCACGTTCAAACTTTCGATAATACTAGTAGTTATCGCGTAATTTTGTGTGTATGGAAAATTTTAAACTGAATACTTTTTCGAAAATTGCTCCAGTTTTTTCGATTTTTTAAAGAATTAAACAATAAGATATTTTTTTATTGAAACTATGTTCTTTCTAAAGAACTATGTTCTTTAAAACTAGGTCTTGAAATAATATCAAACGTCTCTTGATTTTTTTAAATTGCTGATGCAAATGTTTAACTTGTAAATCGTGAGAAGGTTAATTTATTTGAGTTTGGTGGTATTGGCATAATGTGAATGGCGTTCTATATTGAAGATCCTGAATTCGAAACCCAGTGTGGGAAAAAAATGCTGGTTGGAAACCCTTTTGCAGGTTCATGTATTAATATTATTTTTCATAGCCTTTTCAAAAAAGGCGAGAAAATGTGTGGGGTTGAAGCACCACTAGTTTTTAATATCACGATTTCACACAAAATTTGCCAATACTACACATTAAAATACATTATACTATTTAAAGTTCTTGAAAACTTAAAAAAAAAAAACGAGAATTTGAAAAAGCGTGAAAAACAGGATTTTGATTTGAAAACGGATTTTTTTCGTTATTTTCAGATTTATCGCCAATTTTAGCACATATACGTCATCGTATTCAGAAGAGTACATTATTCAATTCAATGCATGATAATTGGAGAGTGTTAAAATCGAAGTATGTAAGAAAAATGCCATATGTATTAGGACTGCGAAGTCCGTGCATCCCTGTCGACTTTCGGGTCACTCGGCATCAAACGCTTCCACGTGTGTAGGTACCACGTGGGTAGCAGGTAACACAACAGCCCTATATGATTGTCTTTGGATAGCCCGTGTACGGACGTGACAATCGCGGAACAAAAGTCTCATCGGGAACTCAGTTGCTGAGTTAGGTTATTATTGCGCCTCTTCTTTGATCACATCGACGATGTGTTTGCTGTTTTGCCGATCGAAACGCCCGGGAAGTTATCCCCTCTATGACACCCTGAGAGGATTTCTTATAAGGGCGCAGGGGACGTTCTTTGACTTTACCCGGAAATTAAGAGCGACGGTGTCCAAATTGGCAGGGAGCACAAAGAAAATGTACATGCCAAGTCAAATGCATCTTTACAGGAAAATACCCTACTCTCAACATTTGGGAACTAGTGCCACTAACATTCAGAGACCGTGCACACTGTGTTATCATTCTGTTTCCGGTGATTGGTAGTTTAGAATAGTCGGAATCTCCGAGTGTCTCCGAACTGTAAGCATCTGAGGAGTTACTGATACATAAGAACGTGTAAGTAAGCAAGTTTTGTGTAGCGTTTATTGAATACAAAAGTAATATCGAATGTACGAATTAAACACAAAGCAATTGAATATTAGCTTATGAACTTATTTATCTCTAGGTCGTACCTGATCCAACGGTTGATGCTCTGTATGGACGTGACATAAAAGCAAAATTTATATAATTCAGTTGAAAACCCTTGCCTGAGAACCATAGGAAGGAGAGAAAATAAATTTATAATTTGCCCGTTGAAACGCTGATGCAGCGTGGCCCAGCAGATTCAACTGCAACTACTTCGTCAAAGTAGAAAACGGGTGATCACTCGGCAGAAACATATTGAAAACAAATATACCCATAATATAAAAATCTTGTACATTTTGAAATTTTTCAGCAATTATTCACATTACGTATAAAGAACGTACTTTTTGTGGGAAGTGTATTTTCTTGGCTGTATCAGTGATGATTTTAAGGAATAGGTGAAATTTTAAGAATTTGATTAATTTGATATCTGAAATACAGTAAATGAGACGCATCTTCGGTATTGTCTTTTTTCCAAACATTCATTAGTGATAACTCTCTACCATCTATCATTTTGAATTACCTAGTACACAACAATTACACACGTTGTCTTAGAATGCCGACAATACTATAAGGATATATTAATATATCCTTATAGAATCGTCGGCACGTTGTGGTAATGCTTCGAAAAGGTTTCGAATTTGAAAATCCCTTTCACAGAGACTGTAGCTTCAAGACCATAGGAGTTGAAAGCTTTGTTGAAACACTGCGGAATCTAAAGCGTGGGAATTTGAGCTAGCTGTCTCGTAGCTTATGAAACGGTCGTGTAAATTACAATAATAAAATTATTATTCTTTGGCCGCGAATTGGCCGCCTAGGCCCACGCGGGCATACATCTGCACTTCCCGAGGCTCAGTTACATTTAGTTCTCATTTACAGTTTTAGCTCTCATTTCCCGTGGCAAGTGTATGACTTCTTATTTTGGGGTATCACCATTATGCTGAATACAATTTTTATCCTTCAGAGAGTCCTGGGAAAGGGATGGAATGATGATGATAATGAAGGATAAATGGGCAACACAATAGATTTGTACATTGAGTTATGGTAACGTTATGGTATGAGGATGAAACGATATGGTAATGATAGGGGGTGAAAGGACAAACACAACTATGCCCGTAGCGGGACTCGAACCACGGCCCCACGGTCCAAGATCATTACGGTGCGACTGTCTTAGCGATCACGCGGAATTGCAATGTCTTCCTTTACGTACCACAGGTTGACTTCTTAATCTGCACAAAGAGTTTCCCATTCTCACATGGCTGATCATCAAGAAACTTAGCAAGAAACTTAGCTTAGAAGTCTTCGATCTTATGAAGACCCCTAGAAGCCATGGATGAGGCACAGAATCAAAGGCTTTTACTTTCTTGTATACGTACGTATATACGGAATGTAGAAAAGTTATGTTATGATGCGGAAAATTGATTTCGAGATTTCAACGGAAATGTTTTGTGGTCCCCTGGTACCAAAAAATGTTTTTTTAAACGTCCGTCCATTTGTCCGTTTGTCCGTCCTCCGTTCGTTCGCCCGTCCGTCAGTCTTCTGTCTGTGAACATCACTAGCGCCTAAACCATACGTAGGTTTTTTCCAAATTGATATTCTCCGGTCGATCTGGCTCGACCTAACGCTGCGATTTGAAGAACATTCTTTAAATTTTGGGGGGTACTTTATATGATGTCCCTGCAACATTTTCAAAATTTTCTCAAAAATTCATCCAAATCGTTTCTTTTAACATTTCGTGTAAGAATAGAGTAAAATACATGTATTAAGGTGGCATAGGTCCGATTTTCATTGTTAACTCTGAATTTTAAAAATGTTGAAAGTTTGAATTTTTCGGATCTTCCTACAAGTACAAAATTGAATTTCCTTCAAGTGAAATTTGTCATCCAGATTTTTCCTTGAAGTGAAATTTGTTGTCCTTAAGTAGTTCTTTCATTAAGGTCGTGTAAATATTTTTTGAAAATGTTAGTAGTTTTCGGGCTGTATTGCGTGCAATATGTGCAATTTTAAAAAAATAACAAAAACAAGATTTTCTCATAAACGGCTCCAAATTTTTTCTTTAAACTTTTCGTAGGGATAGTGCTAAATGTGCTCTGAGATGACATAACGTCATATTACTCTATTCTTTTGTTTTTTAAAATCACAATTTTTTTGAATTGTCTCCCACTTCGTTAATATTTACATTAGCGGTGATTTGTTCATGTTATTGTATTTAAGAATACATGCGCTTTAAAGGGTGTCGTATAACATTTCTCAAAAAACTCAACATTTTTTTTGTAAAAATGAGCTCAAAATTCTGCATTTTCAGATACGCTCAAACGCCATTTTCTCAAAAACTGTTCAGAATTCTTTTTTCTTCAAACTTTTCGCGTACGGATAGTGCTAATGTTACTGTTTAAGATGACAAAAGTCATTTCGTTGTATTTTTCTTTTTCTAAAATTATACATGTAATTTTTTAAAAACATATCTCATGCCTTTAGTACGCACTTTTCCAACGATTTCTATACAATATTGCATTTGTGAGTGGAGGTGCTTGAAATGATTTCCAATGAAGTTTTTCGAAAACCCGAAAGATTTCTGTACAGAAGTTTGAAATTTCGTAGTTAGACTAGAGCCTTAATGCCCTTTTCTTAAGAACGATTTCAACTTTTTCAATAAAAAATGCCACTTAGGACGAGGTTTTATACTTCTTTAATATTCTTAAAGTAATATTTCAGAACTACTAGGAAACCGAAAAATTGAGAAAATTTCAAAAAAGTGCTTTGGGCTGCGATATGTGACAGCTGGAAGAGTATGTGGTGAGTGTGTGTGGCAAGTCCGAAAGGCTTGACGATACCGAAAACTATTACTAGAAAGTCTGTGGCATTCTGTAGCATCACTAATTTTGTAATTTATCCAGCAAACAGAAGGATTGTGCTGGTGCTTACGAGTTGTATAATCACACCATCAATTACAAGTAATGCTTTGCAATCCTTGTTTCCCTCGCGACAGCCATTCTATTCAGTATATTGTCTATTGTGATATTTATCCGCACTTTGTTATACCAGGGGGATTTCTCCCTGGTGTGGGCACCTAGGCGTTAGCCCCCCCCCCCCTCCGACGCACAAGTTAGCCGACAAGTTGATATCTGGATCCCCGCCGCAACGCAGTTCACCCTCTCGGTAACGTTTCCATCCAATGCCTAGGTCCCCCCCCCCCAGCCAGCTCAGAGCTCCGAGCTCTTTCCAGGCTGCTGGAGTCGCAACATTCCGCCACTCACACTCCTTCCCGTCTCCTGACTGCAATCACCTTTATGCTACCGCCGGAACCTAGGCAATCGGACAGGTGTCTCATGGTCCCCGTCTGAACTTTTATGTGAGATCCGGGTCATCCCGTCCTACGGATGACGCGCCAGTGGCCCAACTTGTCGAACCCGGCATCCTCGCTTACTCACTGCCTCCACCTTGAAGCTTACAACGAGAGTGCCGCCGTGCAACTCAGGGTCCAGGTGGTCGTTTCCAAGTCTCCACCAGAAACTATGCCTACCTCCGTGGTCATGATTCCCCCCTGCGGCGGCCAGTCTGTTCGGCTGCCAAAATGTATTGATCAAATAAATGACTATTCATTCTTGAAAAAAAAAAAATGAAGTCAAAAATCTTAAATAGTTTTGACGGGCAAGTGGATCAGTCGACGATTTTTGACTCGGATGTATCACTGGGTTTGTGCACCATATAAGTCTTGCGTGTCAACAAGGACTGTAGGAAAATACAGTTGGATCTTGCAAAACTTCATTAAACAGTCGAGTTAGGCAAGGATCCTTGGGAATGAAGTCTTTTCGCCATACATTTTGGATACAATTCGGGCCTGGTGACTTTGTTATGTGTCCTTTGTACTGCCATTGTTGTATCAGCAAGGGAAATTTCAACGGGAGGCATCTTGCCGAAGTTGCGATAAGCTTCGCTTTCCTCCTGCAGCCAGTATGCTCTTGCATCGTGCTGCTTAGGTTTAGCACAGTTATCACTTCAATAACGATCCGTTACTCTGAAATTATCCTTGTTAGTCTTCATTGCCTTTCTGCATACGCGTATAAAATTTATTTTGATTGAAAGCGAAGGCAGGTTTGTTGAGGCCTCTTTGCTACTTCATCATGATGGCGAATACTCGGACCGAGAGCAGCAATTCGCTGTTTCAGAGGTATTCATATCTCTCAACCTCGTCCATCGTCCAACCTCGTATCCAAATCTTTAAGGCTAATTCGCAGCGTCATACTTTTGGCAATTATTTTATTATCTCCTTTCTCACTTCTTGGGTACTTTTCCTTTCTCTGCGAAGTACGCTGGTAGATGGATCTCCTTCCTGTATTTGTTAATTTTGGAAATGGATGTTTTCTTCCATGTTGATTTAAATTCTTTTCTAGACTGATAGTCCAGGGATGTGCTGCCTCCTTCCTGTCTGATCTTTCTACCTAAAAATAGTACAAACTGCCAAACCGACATAATGCACAGCATCAGACAATTTTTCAAGCAAATAATTTATAATATTGTTTCTAACTATGGTATTCATTTCTTGATGTTTTCGGAATTGTAGGCCGTGGTCCAAAGGAGACTACACCTAACGTTTCACCTACAATTGTGGAAGGCATCATCAGTGGCGATGCTGGCGGGGCGAAGTGCTCTTCCTAGCAGAACGTCGTCGACTGCCGCTCCCGCGATTCTGGGACCCGTATTAGTGATGGGCGAGGTCGCGCGCTCGCGCCTGATTGGTCGCGTCAGCGGCGCTCGTGCATGATTGGGCTGCTGGGCCACGTTAGTGGTGCTGGTTCGCTGCGGACATTTGATGTTACTAAGTGCTAGATACCATCTACTGTTTAGTTTTTCACTTTTTTTTTTTTTTTTTTTTTTTTTTTTTTTTTTTTTTTTTTTTTTTTTTTTTTTTTGAAGTGTTTCGTGATAAGGAATAGTGAACGAAAGAAAACGATTTCAATGTATTTTTGCATTTCAAATCGGCAGTCGCATACTCCAATGAAAATGAACCCTACGCAATTAGCTGATTTGATAAAATATCTGGGCGTCTCTATTCATTTGTATGTCAAATAATGGAAATATACATATATAAATGGAATATACATATAAGAATTAAACTCTAAATTAAGTTACGCATTCAGAATTTTATTAAATTATCAGCTTTCATGCAGCTCCATGCGTATATTTTACAAATCACATTCCCGTCATAATATTGTGGGGAAGCTCATCTTATAGTGTGCACAGAGCTTACAGTGACTAGTATGGTTTTCACCGTTTCCTGCAAGTTTTCTAGCCTCGCTCTTCTATAGGTTCTTGCCTCTTCACCCTGATCGACCCAATCAGAAATTGTTTTCAATTCTATCACCACTTTTTACTTTCCCGCATACGTACGTATATACAGAGTAATATACGTAGTATAGGGAAAGTTACGTAATCCTGCGCGAAAAACTGCGAATTTTCGGCAGAAAACAATTCATTGCCGGGCCCTGATAACGAGAAAGTGGATAAATCCAGTTGCTAAATTAAGAAAAATAATCCCTTAACACTTGGTGTTGCTAGAATCCCTATTTTGTGGGTTCTTGATACCGAAAAAACAATTGAAAGCAAAACGTCCGTCCGTCCGTCCGTCTGTCCGTCCGTCCGTCTGTCCGTCCCGCGTATGTGAACTACACTGGCGCGTAAACTATGCGTACGATGTTTTCCAGATTGAAGAAACCCTTGTCCATGTGGCCTGAGTCGAAGCTCTGCGATTTTGAAAAACATTAATTAATTTTTGGGGGTACTTTACATTGAAGCCCTCCCGGACATTTTCGCAATTTTCTCAAAAACGGCTCTAATTTTTTTTTCTTTACATCTCATGTGAGAATAGAGTAAGGTGACATAAGTCCGAATTTCACGGTTAACTCTGAATTTACGAAATTGCAAAAATTTGAATTTTATTCGATGTCTTTCTCCAACTACAAAATTGTTGATAGAGATTTTTCCATCAAATAAAATTTGTTCTTCATAGTGAGTTCTTTAAGGTCATCTACATTTTTTTTGAAAATTTTAGTAGTTTTCGCGCAATATTGTGCAATATGTGCAATTTACAAAAATACAACAACAAGATTTTCTCAAAACGGCTCCAAATTTTTTTCTTTAAACTTTGGTAAGGATAGTGCCTAATGCACTCTACGAGATGACATAAACACCAAATTGCTGTATTTGTTTATTCAATAATAAAAATATAATTGTTGACTTATCTCTCACGTCGTTAATATTTACATCGGCGATTTGCTCACATTATTATACTAATGAGTACATGTGCTTTTAATAATGTTAAGTAAAGTTTCTCGAAAACTCAATCGTTTTTTGTGAAAACTAGCTCAAAATTCCGCATTTTCAGAAACGCTCAAACGCTATTTTGTCATAAATGGCTCCAATTTTTTCTTCGAATGTGATTTTCTGATTCTGAATCAGAACTAGATTTTGCAGGCATGGGTTCCTCATCAGCAAATAATTCATCGTCACTACCTGAGTCCAATGAATCAACATCACTTTGATTCAGAAATTCAAATAACTGTTCAGTTGTCATCGCAGTTCCAACAGAAAAAAAGTTTCGTAAAGATGTATTCCCATAAACTCAAATTAGCAATGACCTAAGGTGCACATATGTGTACCAGCAAAAACAATTGTATACAGAGCATTCAAAAATGCATTTATTAACTTTCCGAGGATAGTAAGCTATACTTTCAACTTTATAAAATAGATTTGAAACAGAAAATACATCATCTTATGATACAATAAGCTATCAAAAATTCTTCCTCTCACGCCGGTGAGAACGGGCCGCCATCTTCTACAATGAATAACTTTCTTCACGCTTAATTCAATACACAAGTGCACACAATCTCCATGCTTGGTGAAATTAAAAAGATTGAAGGTTAAAAAACGTGAATCGTCAAAGAAAATATTAAAAAATCTCAGGTCACACTGAACTACGTGCTTAGAAATCAAGGTGCACATATGTGCACCTATGGACTGAAGAGGATAAAGGCGTAGGAATTGGCGACCCCATCGCCCGTAGTACCCTGCCGGAGGGTCGGACTGCGCAATCAGCCCGGTTTCTCGTACCTAGAAAGGGGCGCTGACCGCTGACCTGCCCTAGATATCCTCCCTTTCATATTCCGTCCTCCCCCTTCCAGCGGGAGGAAGTGGGTGGATTGAGTAGCTCATTTCCTCCCGTTCCTAAACACTAGCTATTTCCTCACCTATAAAATTTTCCCAATCAGATAATTCCTTTCTTAGTCCCATTCCATCCTCAATGTAGCGACTGATCTGGAGCAGGCGGCTGCAAAGTTATACTCAAGTTATACTCTTTTGTATTGGAATAGACCAGTTCTAACTGACCGTAATGTCGATCACAACAGGCCAGATATTCTCCTCATAGATAAAAGAAAAAAGGAGTAATAATAGACATCGCAGTATCCCACAGTATCAAACAGAAAGAAATTGAAAAAAATCCAAATATGAAAACTTATCTTATGAACTAAAACATATTTGGAAATTAAATGTTACCAAAACATACCCACTCGTGATATCGGCGGAAGGCCTTGTCAATAAAAACTTCCTAAAACACTTAAAAGAACTTCAACTACCGAAAAACGTTCTGAACCTGGGACAGCGCGCAGTTCTGTTGCAAACAGCCCATATCGTAAGAAAATTTATGTCCTAAGTCCAGATATAAGATGAACTTCCTTTTCTGTGACCGAACCTGTTCCAAAACAACTCTAGGGAAGGTGAACATTTTTACCAGCGAAAATAGCTGAGGAAAATATTACAATAGTGAAATATAATAATAATAATAATAATAATAATAATAATAATAATAATAATAATAATGACAAAAGATACTTCAAGCACCCATAAGTCCAGTTTAAATGTCGACTCTTACAATCTAATAGGTAGCCTCTCAATCCACTCGATCGCCGAGGAAGGAAGAATATAGAGCCATTCCACGTCTAATCGCACAAAAAAGACCAAAATTTGACCTTCATATTTTTAATTATTTTCTATTTTTTTTCTATTTGTCATATGGATCAAATAAGTTAACACGTGTATTTTTATTTTTTTTTCTAACTTTATTATTTTCGGAAATATTGTATAATGAAATTTACTAAAAATGACGCGCATCACTAACTTAAAAATGTCATATATTGAATACACTAATTATAGAAATTCCATTCAAATTCCATTCGAAACTTAAAAACATGTTTAATTTTTAAGATTTGCAAAATATTTAATTTCCTAAATTTTCAATTTAAAAACAAAATGAAATCTTGAAAATTGAATAATTTTGTAAACTTGATGACCTAAAAATTTTTAAAAAATATTTATAAACGCACTAGAATCTTGATAAGTCCAGTAAAAAATCAAAGTGGTATCTCTTTAACTTTAAAACATATTAAGTTTTTACGAACCAATGTGTAATAGATTGCTGCAATTTACGCGTTTCTTGCGTTACTGACCGTTGGTTTCTTTGGATGTAGGCAGTAATTTAAGTACTTCTTGAGGTGGTGAAACTTCACGATTGAATGTATCATTAATAATAATAATAATAATATTTATTTATATTAATATGTATATAAATAATATTAATATATTTATAAATAATTAAATGACGGATTCTTGACTCATGTTTTGATTGACAGTTTTAAATTTTCTGGTTCCTCACAACTCACTTTAAATACGAGTACTCGCTTACCATTGAATTCCTGAACTTTCGTCACAATGCAGAGTTTTAATGCCTTACCAAATTTACTTCAGGTCTAGACAAAATTCCATTTTCTTCAGCCAACATTTTAGACTCTCTTTATCATGTGTTCGGTAGCTGCAAAATGTCGTTTAATTTTATTATATGTCGAACTTTCAAAAATTGTCAAAATTTAAATCGTCAACGTCATGTCATCTGTTGAGTGAAAGGAATCGATAAGTATCTAAATAGTATCTTTGATTTTTCGATGGACGTCCAAGGATCTTGTATGTGAAGAAAATTATCTGTGTTGGCACTTTGTACTTTATGAAATTTCTCATGGGGATACAGTTCTTGTTCCAATTTTCGTTTTTGGCGGGGGGTTTCTCCTATTGCAATTAAACTCTTGTTTATCTTATTTTTATTCATTTCACAGACACTAGACGAACTATCTGAAGAGCTTAAATTGTCCTTTCGTTAATGCCACGGGAGACACTGATCTCAACGCTCTCTTCACTAACAAAAGGCCGTATTTGAAGCCCATTCCCTTTCCTTCGAAATGAATCACAAATTCGCCAATCTAATGACTCCTATAAATTCACTAGCAAATCGTGGTTTACGCGTCTTGGAGATTTTTTTTCTAAAATCGTGATAAAGATTAAATGGATTGAAACATCTGTCGTATCTCATACGGTGATCGCCTCTCATGTTGCACGATTCACTGAACAAACACTAGCACTCTTGTCTTCATAAGGTGCGTATTGCGACTGATGTACAGAAAATTTTACTCATGTCCCTTTACAAGTGGTCGATTGTATTTCACGAGCAAGATCAGGAGGGCACCCCATCCCTAGGACGCAAAGGGACTCTGCAGTAAAATTCATTTCACTGACACGAGGAAAAGCAGTAGTAGAATTCGGTTTGCTGTTACCCATCCCTTCTGGGGAAAGAGTGAACATATGAGTTACTAATGTTTCTTGAAACCCTAATCAGGCAGACGGCCATTATTTTTATTGTTCCTCGGTACTTGTATCAAAGACTGATCAAACGCAATTCGTTAGTGCAGGGGCAGGAACCTCGCGCCCGCAATAGATGTTTTTTATCTGTAAGTGTTGAGTGCCCACTTTTTTCTTGTGTTTTGTAGAAAATTGAACAAGAAATACGCCTATATTTTTTCAAAATTTTATCTGAGAGAGTTCATATAGAACTTTTTTTGAAATAATTACAATTGCTTAATGAAATATTTATTTATGGAGAAAGTACTTTACATATGAATAAAATACATATATGAAAATCGTAAACAAAATAAACCAGGCATTTTTGTTAAGTACATTCGGAGCATTAATCAATCATATTTTGCAAAGTACGCGTAAATTCCAAAATTTTTTATAGGCATAACTACACAAATAATCAATTTTCAGGTAAATAAAGAAACACAGGCCTCCCTGTTTTTGATGTCCTGAATGAATGCCATATATTCGTGTCATTTATTTTCTTAATTACATTTAAAAAATAGTCGTGTCAATTCTTGTGCGAATTGACGCGGAATGGCTCGTATTCAATTCCTTTCGCTCTCACCCTTAAGAACATATGACCCACAAGTCACCCACGATGTTACCCACAAAAACATGTATCACAAAGTGTCATACATTCTGGGGGCCGAGTACTACGAAATACTAATAACTCTTGAAAACCTAATCAGGCAGACGGTCATTCTTTTTTTAGTTCTTCAGCACTTGCATCAAAGACAGACCGAACACAATCCGTTAGTGCATGGGTAGGCAGAGCGCGCCCTCATACTTACAATTGATTTTTTTTAGAACTGTGTGTGTGTGAAATGTCCACTTTCTTCTTTTTGTATTTTATAGAAAATTGAACAAGGAGCACACCTACATTTTTTTGAAATTTTTATCTCATCGAGTTTATATATCAATTTTACTTTAAAAAAATAGTTTTTAAATTTTAAAACAATGAAAATTTAATTACAGAGGAATAAAGCACACATTTCAAAGTATTAAATGAAACAAATTAGACATTTTATATTTAGTACATTCGGAGCAACAATTGATCTATTTTGTGAAGTACCTGTAAATTCCAAAATTTAGTATAGGCATAACTACACAAATAATCAATTTTCAGGCAAATAAAAAAATACGTGTCTCTTTTTTTGATGTCCAGATTTAAGAAAAAAAATCGTATATTTTAAAAAAGTCGTGTCAACTCTTGTGCGATTTGACGTGGATTGGCTCTATACACGTCTGTTCCATCACCCTGATATGCCGTTCACGTTCTTGAGCAATGTGAGTGGTTGTTTTGACAGTTAACATCTTCCTTACTTGTTGAATGTTTTCTTGTTCATGTTGGATGTTTCCTTGGCACGGTACATACAAAATACGCCATTTGTAAGGCCGTGGACACAAAACAATCATTAAACACCAGTCACATTTCTGCCCTTTACTTTGTAATGTGATAAAAATGACGTATTTGATTAGTGTTTAGTGATTGTATAGTGTCCACAGCCTAAAAGCGCCGAATCCGTGACCCG
>JAHLJT010008446.1:146502864-146640131 GCA_031308135.1 Acheta domesticus | reverse complement strand
TACGTTTAAATAACAGGATTTTAAGTCTACCGTAATTGATGTACGATTTAAAATTAATATTTTTTATTCGATAATTGTAACCACCAATATTACAAATAAACTTATGATATTGGTGGAAACTGCCGTAGAAACATTAAGGTGACTTAAGTGACATAAGATGGTCTTTTTCTTACACTTGGTGTAGTAGAAGAGGAAAGAACTTCTTAGTCCTTCATTTAGTTCATCGAATGAATCGATATCGAGTTAAGTTGAACGAACTTCCTATGGGCATTAAAAATCTAACGGTTATAATATGAACAATTTCAGAATTTAAATCTATTGTCAGTGATATCAGGAATTTTAGTGAAAGTTCCAGGATGTTAGAAGGTTGGTACTGGGTTATACATTTATTCATCTGGAATCGCTGATCATAATAGCAGCCCTTTCACTGCCGGCGCCTCCCTGCCCACTGCTGCGAAAACTGCCACAGGGTATTTTCAGAATATGCAGTAACATTTTCAAATCTCTGTAACAGCCTATTTTAAAAGTTATCCAATTTTTTTTTGTAGAGACGAAAACATAATGTACTTCTAAAATGTCTAGAATTTAAAGGAGAATAATATTGTACCTTTTGAGAAAAAAAAAGAGTTAACACAATATGTATTAAATTTTTAAAAAATTCAAGTTCAAAATGTTTTTTTTAAGATCTCAAAACTTTAAAAACGGACTCATTACACATTTATGAATAAATCCTTAAATATTCGTTGTTTTATAACATTCTATTACATTTTTGCTGTTTCGACACTTCTCGATTCTACCCCACCTGTTCAGAGCCTGTAGAAACTGTATCTGTATGTGAAATTACTAATACTTAGTATTCTATACGATTGAATCACTCGGATGTACCTCTTTGCTCGATAATAAAGTTAAATGAAGAATGGTTTGTATTGGCAAGGGTGTATTATTTTTATCAATTACAAGGTGGCATATAGAACAAGTGACGGAGGATAAGAGGGCATTGAAGAAAAATATATATTACAGGCTTAATATGGAAATGGAAAAATGAGGAAGAGGGTGGGGTATAGCATTCGAGAGTTCTCGCTCGGGTATGCTAATTATCTATTACGGAAATAATTTATAAACAAAATTGGAAAAATTTTTGAGACTGGAAAAACTCGAAAAGTCAGGGAATTTGAAAATCTAGAAAACGCATGAACCCTGTTGTGTCATAACTTTTCAGGCTTTCATAGAACAATTTTTCTAATATTTTTGAAAATTCTGAGTGGATAGTGGTCGATTGCTCAAGACTTCTTGCAGGTTGTCTTTTCTGTGGATAGGTTTAATGGCCCGCGGTTGTGAATATGGTTTGGAACAGCACACGTTATCGAGTACACCGTTATGTAAGGAGATTGATCATTAAGCTGCTGATTTGTGCCCATTTGCCGATTTTTATCCTTCAATTAAAAACCCAGTATTTTATGGTACTAATTCATTTTAAAGCATTAGGTGTGTTAAAATATAATACTACTAATGCCTCAAAATGAATAAGTAACCTAAAATAGTGCATTTTAATTGAAGGATAAAAATCGGAAAATAAGCGAAACTCTGCAGCATTATTGATAATGCATAGGACAATTATTTTTATGAAAAGGTCTGAAATGTCAATCCCAGCACATTTTTCACTCTTGATAAAAATTGGAAGTACAGTGGGCTTTGTAATACGAACAAGAAGAATTAGAAAACTAATGCTGAAAAGCACATACTTTCTCGCATATTTCTAACTCCTTCGCTACATTATACTACTACATAAAACTGCATTAGGTTTTTTAACCAGCAATTTTTTTTCGCTCCGAGACCCGAACTCAGAATCAGCTTATCGTAATTCATACCACTGTCCCACGAAAGTGCCGTATGGGTTGAACTCGGCCAAGTGCATAAAAAAAATGCAAATGCTCGCTTCACCCCTCAAAAATCAAAATATCCGTTTGAAACTCCCAAAGCCCTGAGTTTATTCAGATCGATCGGGGAATGTCAATTTTGGAGTAAATCAGCTGAACGATTTAGGTTGCGTTGATGACGGACAGACAGATAGACACGTTTTACTGTCAATCAGTTTTTTCGGTATCAAGGACCCACAAAACATCACGCTACACCACGTGTTAGAGGAAGTAATTTTCTATATAATACAGGATTTTGTCTACTTTTTCATGACCAGGGCCCGACAATGTCTTTCTGCCAAAAATTCGCCGTTTTCCAGTGCACCATTACTTAACTTTCTCTTTTTACAAAGTACTTCTTAAGAGCTAAGAAGTAATGATAGGATGCTGGTCTCATTTTTTGGCGAATACGTTCATGTAGTCTAATACAGCGGAACAGTACATAGTGTACAATATACTGTAGCTCCAATATTTACCATACGTTGTTAAATAAGAAAAGAAACGTCTAAGAAAAAACTTGCTGTTTGGAGAAAATAATTTTTTTTAGAAATTGCATAAATTTCAGACACAAATGATGTGAAATCAACTTGTTTTTTAAGATTGTACCTGTTTAAAGCAGCTTTTTTTTTCAAGTGGCTTTGTCTAAAGCAAAAATCGCCGTCTCAATTTTGCAGATTTAAAATGTTAGGTTTTTACAGTTTTCGAAGAAACGGAGATTTCGCCGAAAATGGGACTAGCACGCTATTTTTTACTGTCCGTTGTTACATACGTTATAGTTATAGTTAATGCCCTTATTTTACGTGGCGAGACTCGGGCCATCAGGCCCGCTCTTCCGTCCTTTCACCTAGCGGAGAAAGAAGGTATTATCTCGGGTGACGAAACAGGCGATTTGAATTTAGCTCAGAGGCGTCATTTAGGCTTGAGGATCTTTTACATGCAAGTAAATCATGGGCCAGCCGGCTTTACTTCCCCTCCGCGGAAGCCGTACGAAGGATTTTTTCGCCCTTAAAAATCCACGGCTTCGATCGGGTTTGAACCCGCGAACTTTGGTATGACAGTCCGGCACGCTAACCGTCACACCATCGAATCCGATGGTGGAGAAATTTTAAAGAAAAAAAATTGGAGCGTTTTTTGAGTAAATACATTTTGTTTTAATTGCATAAATTTCAAGCGCAAATTACGCGAAAACTCGTTTTTTCGAATACTTGTTCCAGACCTTTTTTAAAGAGCTGATTTTTTTATCAGACTTTGAGGCAAAAATCTCTATCTTCAATTTTGTAGTCTTGAAATTTTAACTTTTTGCAATTTTCGAAAAAAAAACGTGCGAAAATGAGACTAGCGTCATTTTTACCGTCCCGTATTACATTTAGGGAGGAAATTCGAAGAAAAAAATTGGAGTTGTTTTTGAAAAGAAAATTGTTTAAAAATATTTTAACTTGCCTATTTTTCCCGAAAAATTACACGGAAACTACGGATATTTTGAAAAGTAGAACATGACCTTATTTCAAGGTCTGTCTTTACACAACAGATTTCATTAAGAGAAAAAGTCATCTTCAATATTGTAGTTGTAGGAAACGCCCCAAAAAATCGCACTGTTGATTTTCGAAAATTCAGGTATTTCAACGAACACGAGACATTCTCTGAAGCGACCTTTACGCTATCCGAGTCCAAAGTTTTATGAAAAAATTTGGGGCCATTTTTGAGAAAAATTTGAAAATATTTTTGAAGCTTCATGTAAAATGCCCTCAAAAATCAAACACTTAACCTCACTCTCTCTAGAACAGAGGTGCACAAGCGCCCCATTTGAGCCCTGTCTTGGAGCGCCGGGAAGCCCGCGCCCCGCGCCCCTCGGCGCCCCGCGAGAACCAGGAAAGTTGGCAGAATCCCCGACGGCCGAGCTGTCTCTTCACTTTACTAATCAGAATCGTCGGTTCAAGGCTAAGTGCGAGCACGAATTTTTATACACGGAGAAAAATGGAGTAATAACGTGTCTCGTATGTCAGAAGATGGTGTCGGAGAAAAAGTAACAACAAAAAGTAAAATAAACATTTAAAAAGGTATTTTCAAATGTATTACAACCAGATATTTCTGAACTAAATTCATGAAGTGTGTATTATTATTAACAATGAGAAATGGTTATATTACAATACTTTCAAAATCAGTTGCAATAGTAAATATTGACCGTGAAATATGTGGAAGTTGTCGAGCTATTTATTCTGAAATAATAGTATACAAAACCCCCCTTCTCCAGAAACTACAGCCGTTATTTCAAGTTGTAGTTCAACATAATTCAATGCATTTCCGTCTTAGGAGCTGCAGGGCTTTCCTCCCACCGAGGGCTCGGGCAGCGGTCACTTGCCCCAAAAGTGAGTCTTCCTCTTGAAGCCGGTGGGGCGCGGGAGGGCTGCCGTGGCCGTCGTGGGGCGCGTTGCTGGGTCCCTTGTGCAAGCCTCCTCTAGTGTACTGGCAACATATAAGCGACTCTGACAGTTCTATCGCCATGTCCTGTGGTACGTCATATGACTTTTGAAGCAATCAGCTTGTGAGGATTTGTCTACTTTCTCACAGCCAGGGTTCAATGTTGCTGCTCATTTGACTCGCACGGAGTCGCGGAGGTGATAAGGTTCGGCTTTGGCGAACGCTAAGAATTATCAAGTGCCATAACCTGTTAGTAAGTGTTAATGTTTTGGGATTTCATTTATCAAAAGTGTGGACATTGCGTAGTAAAGTGTGGCAACTGCACATTTATTAGAGTCACTTAACTCTGCCCGGTAAGATATCAAGCGTTTATAAATTGTTTCAAATTTTTATTTCGAAATGAACCATTCAAAGAAAACAAAATTTCCCGTCGCAATAAAAATACACATTTTCTTACTCTATAAACAGCAATAAGCTACGCAATTTTACTGTTGCGATTTTACTATCAAAAGGCTATGTTTAGTGAATGTCCGGGGTCTCCCGCCGTGTCAGGAACAATCATAATAAGTACGCATCGCCATTCAACCGTCTATATTATTTCGAATTATCCAATATATAGAATTAAAGAATCCATAGTATTTACTTTTCCGTTGTTTCAGTGAAGTATTCATTTAATTATAATTAACTGTTTAATTGGGTTGTAGCGAAATTCATGAAACAAACTCACATAATGGCGATAACTACCCACTCTAGTGAGTTTTTATAGTTATAGGCCAGGGCTTTCCAACTGGCGGCCCGCGGGCCACATGCGGCTCGCCAGATCTTTTTGTGCGGGCCGCGACTGTTTTGAAAAAGTGTATACTTTTCACTATAACCAATACAATACAATTGCACAATTTATCATATTTTTATTTAAAGATATATTAATTTCTCGTATGTACACTAATCATTATGTATGATAAATAAAAGTCGTATCTAATATATATTCCAGTATAATATCAGTAGTTCAAGTAAACACCATCTAAATTACGTTGCGACCCGCGGCTTAACTATAATTTAATATGTGATCCATAAGCCCCTCTAAGTTGGACAGCCCTGCTATAGGTTTTTGGAACATCTTGTACTTTCTTGGTCAATTCTCGCACAAAAATCATTTTAAGAAATTTAAAATGTCAAATACATAAAACATTGCGACAAAATATGTAGTGTCCAAATGGAAGGGAAGTGATGTATCCGTGAGTGAATACAAGCAAATTTCTACCTGAAGTCCGATTAAATGAAAGTGATTACAGTTGCGATTGGAAGGGAGCGACGTTGCCAAGTCGCGTATCACTGAACACGTGTTGCCTGGACACGAAAATAAACACTTCAAATAAATATAAAAGAAACCAAATCACTTACAAACAGCAGCTTGTTCTGGAACAATTACACAGTAAGTTCTTTACTAAATTAAATATTACGTATCGGTAGAGATGACTCAAGGCATCATCTGATGTCACTGCAGTCCTTCTGACTGGGAGGTCCTAGGTTGGAGTCACGACGGTGGCAGGATTTTCAACACTAGCTTGTCAGCTAGGTCGAATTCAGTCGCTGTCTGGAGGAGAATCTTGCGGCCGGCTGCTCTGATCGGTAGTTTTCCGTGGTTTCTCCGATCAACTTTAGGCGAATACCGGAGTAGTACCCTAACAAAACGGACCACGCACGATCTTTCCTACCTCCTCCTTGTCCTATCCTCTCCCCTTACACACACACACAGTGTCATGCACTACACTAGCACACATGCCGGGAGAGCGATCGGGAGCTTAGAGCTTGTCCCGGCTGGGGCGGTGCCCCGCTGGTGGAAGATATCTGATTTGGGAAAACCCCGCTAGCCGAAGGTAGGTCGTCGGCGCCGGATCTCGCCATCCAGTGGGGGAAGAACACCACCACCGCCAGAGCAGAAACATGAACTACACTTACAAGACTAATGACCCTATTTTGTTGACGCGACGAGAATCATTATCAATCAATAATTAGTATATTATGTCACTTAATTACACTAATTTGTATAGCGATGGGAAATACACCACTCATGCCTGAGTCACTGTCATTTTCAGTCATGTCTATAGGACTACTACTCGAGTTCTTGAACTCACTAAATTAATCATTCGTTTTTCAACGTGTTTTCTATCACGTCCTCCTCACAAGAATCTGTTATCATTTTTTATTGTATGTTTCACATTTCGTCATTCTACCGCAGTTACATTGGTTACTGCCTCATTCAAAAGCCTTTTCACTTCAGGCAAAGTAATTTTTTTGTGTCATTTAAACTTTTACTTGGGTCTATATTAACTCGAAGGGGCTATAACGCCAGTGGTTAGGGGCAATCTATTAACCCTATGGCCGTTCTAAGTTGCAATATTCTCAGTTACGTAAGTCAGAAATTCAGGTTTGGATCTGCTTACTAACTGCAGTAATTCTGACTTCAGGAGATCATCACAAAATGTCGGATCGTGTTTTGTTCAGAATAACTGAATGGTACGGCAAATTGTAGAGTACAATAACAAGGTTTCTTCAGATTGTTGGGAAGCGTTTCTCCAAACCAATGACGGAAGGTTTGTGCTTCATTTCATTGTATTCTAGTTTTTTTGTGGACGTAAACAGAGAAGACAATTTTCCACGAAACCCTCCGTTTTTCCGATTTGTACAACAATACGTCCGCCTCTACCAGTTGGAACTGTCATCGTTCCTGCAACAGAATCATCTATCCACATTTTACTGACAGTATGGACCCTGCTTGGGCTGCTACCCCACACAATTTGTTTTACCAGGGGGCGTGAACCTCGAGGTGGGCACATAAGCTTTTCGCTTTATCCTCACCTCCCGCCGACGCACAAAAGCGCCGGCGGGATCTGGATCCCGCCAGAATGCAGTTTCCCTCACGGCAACCTCCCCATGTAATGCCCTGCCTGTTCAGAGCTCCGAGCTATCCAGGCTAGTACCGGAGTCAAAACAATGCGCTACTCAAATGCGCGGGGACAAGTCCCTCTGCCAGAGTATCAGGCCACTGCCACGACGAATCCGAGAGTCCAGTAGAAGGCCACCGGAACTAAGGTCCGGGGGGCTGGGGGCCCCCTTCCCACTGCCTCTACCTTGAGGCTGTTGACATGAGTGTCGCCAGAACCTGGGCAGTCTGTTGTGGGTAGGTAGGAGGGGGCGGTTCGTGGTCCCCATCTGGACTTCTGTATGTGGGATCCGGAGCATTCCGAAGTACATCCTTCGTCCAATTTAGCCTAAAGGTCGGTACCAGGGGCCCAACTGGTGGGTTACCGGGCAAGCCCGGCAACATGGGGCTTAGCATGTGCCTACTCACTACCTCCACCTACCTACCGCCTACGCGGTCGCGATTCTCTCTTGCGGGGCCCTTTACTGACAGTATGTCACGCGTTGACCCACGTCTCGCCAGCAAACAATGTCAAAATTCATTTTCATGATTTCTCGCAGAAAACGACAACGCCCACGTCGTAATTTCGTCCATTCCACTAGTACAATAGGCGGGCCGGAAATTGTTATTGTACCGATATCCCATATTACGAGAATATTCGCAGAGGCGACTTGCTGCCAGAAAATTAATCTGCTTCCTGTAACGTTTTATTTAGCTTGTCGAGAGTGGGATGATCTTTTCCTCCTAATAATAGTAATATATGTGGCGTCGAATTGTATCAATCTGGAAATAATCCAGATTCGTGACACGCTTCGTGACAGTTCGCTTCTTGCCAGGTGTTTCCAGTGAGGATGGTCCTGCCTCACGCTTAGCTTCGAATTTTTACACTTGCCAAGTCTGACGACGTATTCTTGATTTTCCGTGCAGCAAACGGTTCAGTCAGAGCACCTTCGAAACGGGAGTCAATGTATCTCCGTTTCTCTCTCTTTCAAAATATGCCTGAATACTTTCACGGTTCTCACGAGCTTGTCTGTGTAATACTACACCCTTTCCAGATTTCCGGGGTATTTGAGGACGTTTTCTGGGGGCGACCTCTTCGTCCTCGTGATTCGGACACAGTCGAGTCAGTGATTAACATAAATTAAAACTGATACAAACGAATCAGTAATAAAAGAAATGAAATAAAACACGCTCTAAAGTAACAGAAAATTAAGTAAAAAACCGATCACAAAAAAATCTTTACGACAAAACGCACGAGAAACGCCTAACCTCAACGCAACTGATCCCTACGCAGAAAACAGTGCGCGCGCAGCAAAGGCAGAAACGCGGGCGGCGGGAGGCAAATTTGTAGCACGATGCTCATATGTTCCCTATTCGTTGGTGGCAATTCAGCGACCGGACACGACACGTTTTTGATTCTGGTTGGCAGCCTCCATGGAAACGGGAGAGGGGTCCTTATGTCTCAACTGTCAATCACCAACTTCCATTAATCGGTCCTTAGAAGCGCCCATTAGCAGCTTTTCTAGTGTTACGTTGAACTCCAACTGATTCTGTCGTATACTTTTGTTAACATCACTTCATTAAGTCCTTCTTACAGTCTTTTATATAATATCTAATGCACATTTATGCAATATTTTTACTTTCTTGCTTATGTGTGTGGTTGACATGTTTTTTAGCTAAGGGAAATTAAGATTTAGGAATGTTTAAAGGATCGTCATTTAATTATATGGGTGATTTATGTACGAAATTCTTGAAAAAAAATCTATTAAAACAGCAAAAATAATAGTAAAACAACTGGATTTGATAAAAACATGTTTGTATCTTTGGGGACAGTGTGCATGTGAGTTTACATGTCTTTGTTTTTTTGTGCAATGTGATCACTAGATGTACAGGTGAGATTCATATGTGAATACTTGCCAATGTGTTTGCAGTTTTCTTTGACAATCCTGAAAAGTAGTTTGCACGCTTTGCTTTATTTGTCATTAACATTGTTACTGGATTACTAAGTTCAAAGTGTTATTTTGTACACTTTTTCAGATTGATATTACTTCATTACTTTTATTTAAAATGAACTTGCCACTTTCATACTTCATTGCTGAGTAATTTCTTCATTTTTTTTTCTTCTACTTCTTTCTCCTGTTCTTCCTTCTCTCTTCCTTCCTTTCTTTTTCCTCTACACTTTCTCCTTTTCAGCTTAGCTTTGGCTTCCTTCACTGTGACAGCCATTCTCATAGATTTCCCATCTATTGCCTGCTCCAACCCCTTCTGGATGCTTTTTACATATTTAAATTTTATGAAATTAATAACAGGATTATCTTATATTTTATTAATTTTGTCTATTTCAGATAAAGCCAAACCTAAGATGTTTGTAAGCTCGTTATCAGATTTTTCATCAGAATGATGACCAACCTTTGGTGAAGAAAACAAGACCTCTTGAGCAAATGAAGCCTAGCAGCAAACAACAGCTTGCTCGGAAAATGGTCAAACGAATTGTCAAGAGCTCTAGGAAGATGCACCCCCATATGATCACTCGATCACGGCAACAGTGTCAGGATGATATTGGTCATTACCATTCCCACCATATGCATCAACATATTCAAAAACAATCTCAACAGCGACCACAGTTGCAACAATCTGTACAACAACAGCAACAGCAACAACAGCAACCACATCACCACCACCACCCTCATCTGTTACAACAACAGCAGCAGCAGCAGCAGCTGCGACAACAGCAACAGCTGCAGCCAACACGATCACAACAGTCGCAACATATTGTGTCGAGGTATATTTCAAAAACATGTTCGTTTACAGACATGTATCTGCAGAACGTTCTTAATTTTATCACATTATTTCATTTATCTGTTCTGTCAGCTTGTAGTGTGAAGTGGAATTCATTCCCCCAAAATAAAATCATTTCTTGTTAGCACACATTAAACCTTCATTTTCATTATAGAGTTGTGAAATAGGATTATTAAGTCAGCTATGTTTTTAAAACTGGTTTGAATGGTTTATCTCTCCCTGTAGGGTGCGAATCGGCAATGTTCTCTGTTCAATGAATTGGCAAGGAAAACACCGTTTTAGTTTATGCAGCACCACCTGACTAAATCCTAAAAATATTCTTATGGAGGTTTTATTTTCCTTGTTTTGGATTCCATAATCATAAATGAGACATAGATGTAGATTAAATGTGTCCCTGGCAGCGGTGACTTTTCTAGCAGGGGACATCAAACTCGCTATGGGGGGACATCCCCTGCAACCCCCTGTCAATTTGCACCGTGTTCCTTACGCAGTTGAGCTGTTCAAATTATTTCCCAATTCATTTCAGCCATTATAGATATTTGTGTCAGCTAGAAAAATATATTACAAAAACAACTGGATTTGATAAAAACATGTTTATATCTTTGGAGGGTGGGGAGTGTATGAGTGTTGAATGTGTGCATGTGACCACTACACGTGCAGGTGAGGATTCTTGTGTGATTGCTTGCCAATGTGTTTGCAGTTTTGTTGAGGATCCTGAAAAGTGAAGTAGTGAATAAAAAGTTTGATATTTTCCTCAGCCTCCTGAAAAGGAGGTGTTTTCCACCCAGTCATTCTTCAGAAGGACTTGAATACGCATTTGTAAAGTACTGGTGATCCCTAAAAGAATTTTTTCTGTTGACAGGATAAATGAGCTTTACAATTTATCATTCTAAGATCTAACTTTTACTATTAAATTCTCGTTCATGTAATATTCTTAATTAATTTGGTTCCTAACATTAGCACATTTTAAATTTAATACAATGGGTCATTTCATGGTGTTAAAATACTATGTGTAATGTCCAAAGTGCAGCATTCTTGTTTTACAGGTCATTAAATTGTTTGTTCTAAGAATCTATTAATTTGTCTTCCCACATCTAATCGTGAATGAGGTACATCTAAAAGCAAAGTTGTTGCTTTTGCAAAGAACATTTCTAATTTAAGGGGGCAGTGATTTTTGTTGATTCCTAATATTTCTGACCCACTTGATAGGAAAATTCATTGATTTTCTCACGTTATAAGTTCATGAAATTTAAAAAAATCAATCATTCCATATCCAATTGCACAAATATGTCAAAATTTGACCTTCGTATTTGCATTGTGTTCTTAATTTTTATTTCTATTATAGGTAAAATACATGTTTATTCATATTTTCATTCAAGATCTAAAATTGTGCGTTGTTCTGGACATTCTAAATGAAGGGCTTCAGAGGGACAAAAGAGCTAACCCACAAGAAGTTACATTCGAGAATAAAGACATTTCATGGTAGGAAATGGTGCGGTGTTTACGATGTTTCCATCATAGAAATGCATATGATGAGGCGTTGGTTCTCCATCGTAAATTTTTATTTCACATAAAACCTTTTCGGCCACATTGCGGGCCATCTTCAGTGCAATTTGAGGCGGCTGTGGTCCTCCGTCCAGACAAATGTATGTATGCATATGTGTGTGTGTGTGTATATACATATATATATATTGTTTATTTAACTTTCATCCATTGTCTGCAAACAGCACTAGCACCTAAAATTATTTGTAGAATTATTTTGTTCCAAAATGAACATTCCTGATCGATTAGGGTCAACTCGAAGCTCTGCAATTTTGGAGGTACCTTACATGAAACACCTTTGGGACCATTTTTCAAAATTAACTCCAAATGTTTTCTTAAAATGCTTGTAAGAGTAAAATACACTTATAAACATGGCATTGGTCCGATTTTTTCTACTGTTATCTTTGAATTTTCGAAAATTGCAAAAGTTTATTAGCTCCATCTTTCCCCAGATAATCTTGTAATGAAATATCTAATAAACAGTTTAATAATGAATGAGGTTCAAATTTTGTTAGTTTTGTGTTCTGGGAAGGTTTATTTCTGATTATTCAACCCTCTTGTCAATTACTTAGCCTTATCAGGAATAGTTATTTCAGAAAACATAAGTTGTGTATAGAATGTGTTGTTTTGCCTTCTGTTTTTTGCTGTTTTCTGTCAGTTCTTCAAATTTACGCTTCCTTTTTCGACTCGATTTGCCTTTTGCAGAGCTTTCTTCAGGATTTGTGAAATATTAATTTGAAGAATATGAATAAAGAATTTGAAGAATAAGAATGAAGAACATGACACCTGTACATTTTAAAAAACATATATTTACTAGAGTTCTGTTTATTAAATTTCCAAATAAAATATGCGTATGGCTAAGTAAACTGTTAAAGAAACAGCATTAGCTACTGAAACCAGAATGGAAAGTTATAATGCTGTTTTTAACGTAAGTAGGTGTTAGGTCATAGAAGTCGTGTAATAAAATTGTTGTATTGGACTTTCCTCAGATCCTCTTCACTATCAGGTAAATCCATACCAGGTTCTGGATCCTGTACAAGCATTTCTGGATCCTTTGCCAGAGCTTAACTTACATCACTAGAATACGTTTCATCTCTGTAATCTTCCACCTCAGTACAGATTATCACCTTGGTATTTCAAAGATTTAACTCCTAAACTCAGAAGAAGCAACAAGTTCTGTATTTTAAACATTCATTTTTAATGTTGCTTGCATCATCTTTTGAGAGATGATAGAACAATCAGTATTCACTTGAATTTTTTTCATTTTTTTCGTTCATAAAAAAGTGGGTTAGCAGCTTTCCTCCATGAGCCCTTCAATTAGAGACATCTAAATTTATTAAGTATGGAAATATTGCATGTAGAAATGTATTAAAATGGTGTCCATCAGGAAATTGGAAATTATTACATCACTAAAACGGGTGATAGGTCATCAAATTACATAAAAAAGTTCAACAAATTTTATATTTATGATTGGATTTTAATGATTTCCAACACTTCTTAAAAAATATATTTAACATACACTAGAATTCTTTACAAAAATATGCCTAATCTACTTTGTGTTATATTTTTTAAAGCAATCAGAATGAGATCTTTATTTCTAGAATGAGAATAAATATTTGTTTAAAACTTGGGAGTATTAAGTTGCTGTAGATATTGCCCTAGTGCACTGACCACTCTGAAGTAGTGCTGTAAATTCATGCGGCTTACAAAACATTGGTTGCTATAATGATGAATTCTTCAGAAGTATGTTAAGCACACGAGATCCTGGACATCTCCGACCACTTATGCCACCATCATTTTTTTTACATCAGAGCTGTATTTGGAGTAGGTAGGAGGGTAGAATAATACTTCAAATCCCCAAGGGGTGGGGGGAGGGTGCAGGGGCACCTGTAATAGAAGGGCCTTCTTTCTCTTATATCTTGAATACTGGGCGTAGTAGCAAAACAACTATTCTCATTTCACTGACAACTAACAAAATTTTTTACAAAATTGTCGTTTTTATCTTTTTCTATTGTGGATTTTTTCGAGATACCTGCCAACGAAGATAGTAAGTTTTCAGGTTGTTGTTTTTTGTTTGTTTGTTTGTTTGTTTGTTTTTTCCTTCACGTTTCGATAAACTTTGCCTTTCAGCACCTCAGACCTTAGTTGTACAGCTAAGTACTCCCAATGGAATATGTAGGCATTAAATTTCCTTTAAATGAGTTATTTGTTTGTCTAAATGGTCAGGGTTGTAATTTGAGGTTTTCGGACAAATTTCGAGATTCCAGAAGAAAACCGTTTATTGCACTTTCACCTTACTTAGGAGTCCAGTTTTTGTGAACATGTTTTTGTATTGTATATTCATATCACGAATCCTGAGAAGAAGGTAAGTATGTAAAAAGAACATTTATTTATATTGCGTTTGTTGAAAATCCAAACAAAACGTGCAGTGTTTTGGCAAAGACTGCACTCCTGTTAATGGAAGTTTCGTAATCAAAATGTGAAAAGGATGGCATAAGAGATTGTTTACCGAAATTGGTTTTGAAAAAAAATATTTTGGCTCCCTTAGCTGGAGGATCTCTTTATTCGCATCATCTTGATCCACACTTTCTTTCACCTCAATTTCTCTCTTAAGAGATGTCTCATCTTCAGAAGATCTTCCGTCTATTGACATCTTGTCTATAGAGGCTCTTCAGAATCACCGTTCGTCATCTTCATTGACCAACATTGATGCCATTAATACTGTTGCCCTGGTATTTAGCTGTAAATGGACACGTTCATTGTGACTGCACCAAAATAATCTGTGTATTGATAGAAAATAATTTCGAAAATTTCTTCTGGTGCTCCAAAGTCTTCAGTCCGTACGTGAGAGAGCTTGTTACCTGCCTTGCGCCCCCTGCTCTGCAATTAAAGGTGTAGCTTACTTTTTAACCAGTACGGAAGCTGGTGAGGCATTTGTAAGGAATGTTCCATTTCTGCTGAGAGGTGTCAGGTTTATGTTTGCTACGAACTTGAAAATTGACAGGTAGTGCTAGCGGCAGTGGTAGAGTTTGAAGGAACTATCCTTTGCTGGAGTGCCGTACCATCTCAAGATTCATTTGTATCGAGCCTCTCCAACCTCAAATTTGATAATGGGGTTGGAGACATCATAAGAGTTTACGAACGTCTGGGTGATTTTGGGAAAGTTCGACCAAACCAACCTTATTTTCGGAAATGCAGCAGATGTTACATTCTGTGAAGGCAAGCAATACTGTCCTTCAGTCTCAGCCGCTGCATCTGTTAGGTAAATTATGCGTTGCTTTTGACTTTTATTCGTTCAGTTTAAAATGTTTCAGTTAGCTGGAGAAACTGTCAGGCGAACGTGTTCACCTGCGACAATGACAGTTTCTGATGTTTTTATGGCTGTTGCAACAATCATCTCACCAGCATCGACTGTTTCTTAAAGTGTCTCGATCCCATTTTCCTTTTGATGGCCACTTCACAATCACCATAAGCAGATGGAATGATAAACTTGATGCATCTGACGTTATCAAATACATGTGCTTCTGGACGGAAACTAATGGCGTCATGACTGCCTTATTTGACTAGTCGGATGAATTTGCGATTAAAACAGTTAAACAGAAAAATATAAATGTATTACACCCTGGAAATCTACCGCTAGTTGGAGGGGGAAGGGAAGCTGCAATGTAAAGAAAGAATTTTGTTACACTTTTATATTTATGTCAAAGTTCGTTGAAAAAAAGTGATGAAATGTTTCTCGAAAATTTGATTGTTTTGCTAACAGATACTTCAAAAACTATTCAGAATAGAAAAATAACAGGGAATAGTCTTATAGACAATTTTGTTAGCTTTCATATAAAAAAAATTGCGTTTTTGCGACTGTACACCATATACAAGATTTAAGCGAAAAGAATGCCTTCATTGTGCCCCCCCCCCCCATTTGACTTCCGCTCACCGCGTAGGTCCGCAGGGTTTTAATATACCTTGTAAGACTCCAAACAAAGCGCTGAAGTCAAAAATTGTTCCTGGTCATGTCCTCTAAAGTCTCATTGACTGGACTAAACGGACAGAAACATCCTAAGAATGCAGTTTGGCATATAATATGAAATATTCTATTTTTACTGAGAATTTGAGATTCTTCACGTCTGTGACCTTTCACATTATGCAGTATGGGGTGTGTGCCCAAAAGAGCTGAATTACCAAAAATATTATCCAAACACTGTAATTTTGTAGGTTGCGGTGTGAAGACCATTCTTCGATACACTTGTGTGTTGCGGGCTTTCATATGGACCCCTGAGTGTAGCAGGATTGCATGTGTGCCTGCCTGGTCTTCATAGCGTAGTCTACAAAACTTAACATTTTTCGTCTTAATACTGTTTTATGTGCCTCACAAGGGTAATTTACATCAGTATTAAGTTTATCGGGAGTACATTATATTTACTTAATGAAATGATTGGGTTTCACCATTGTACAGTTTAATCGGGAGTGACTTAGATTCCTGTTGTCATATTTCACAATTAAAAATCACTAGTTAGTTGTATAAAAGGAGTTCAACTTGAAGATGGTCTTTTTCCGCTTGATGAATGAAAAGAAAGTAATTTGATGTAAAATTTCAATTTAAAAATGTAGTTCAAGGTACTTTGCCAGAAAGCTGTAGTAAATTATGTTGCTGCAGAAGTCCAATTTTTCTTGGAAAATATGTAAAATATTTTGTATTTTAGGAAAGAAAGTTTATCCAAAATTTGAGCTCTACGTGTGATATGTTATTAACGATATGGGAACCCGAAACAAAATGCTGACAGATGTAGCTTATCAGTTGGAAGTACACTGAATTGGTGGATAAATAAACAATAAAGTAATAATTTAACGGAAATGTCCTAAGATAAGTGATCTAGTCAGAAAATAATTTTTTTTTCATATGAGAAAATATAACAAATATTAACGTTTAAACGAACTAGAATGAGCACCCTCTTGTTGTGAATGTGTAATGCTCAGTTTTTTACTTTTTCTTCCTTCACTGTATGATAAGGGGGGAAAGTAGTAGAATCACCTCAACAATTCTGTCTCGAATTTTCAGTCGTAAAATTGGTGTTGAAGGTTCTGTTCGGTTGAAACTTCGCACGTGCATCAACATTAAGATCCATTAGCACTGTTCCAAATATGGTTAAGATTGATGGTGGAGAGAGGAGGTACTTGCAATTTTGTACCCGAAAATCGGGATGGATGGGTGGCGGATGTGTGTCACCCATTTACTGTCAGAATAGAAGCTTTTGAGCTGGAACTCTGTAAATACGTCTTGAGTAAGATGATGCGCTGTTTCCGATGTCATTGTATTTTAATTTTTTTGTGTGCTTTTATGAAGCCCTCTGATATTTTTAGAATTTTCCGGAAATCAGCTGCAATTATTATCTTTTAATGTTTCGATTTGGAGAAAGTGTAAATATGGTATACTTCCGATTTTCATTAAAACCTTTGAAATTTTGAAATCGCAAAAGTGCACTTTTATTGTCGAACTTGTTCTGCACCTCCTATATTATAAACAGATAATTATTTATTTTGCAATGCAATTTATCCATTAATTTTAGGTATTTCAATGATTAGCACTTTCAAAAATATAAGTAGTTGAATAATAACTCTTATAAGGGAAAATGTTTCACATTCTGCGCAGTCCCACTAGTTATTTTTTCGACGTATTTAGATGGACAAGAGAAAGTATTGTAACGGTGCAGCGAAAAGTGGCGATTTTTCGACAGAAAAACTTGTGTTGTGATACCGAAAAAGATGGATAATACTGATACTGAAATAGTACCTGGTAACCCTGATACCGGAAAAGTGGATAATACTTGGTCTGTGTGGTAGTAAATTGTGTCAGAATCCACGATCTGGTGATCGTTAATACTATACGTAAAAGTTGGTTTACGGCAAAACCCGCCTGTCCGTGGCGAACGCTAGCACCCAAACCATTCATAGGATTTTCTCTAAAATTGATATTGCTCGATCAATGTGGCCGAAATCGATGCCCTGTGAGTTTGAAGAGGATATTCTTATTTTGGAAGTACTTTGCGTGAAGTCTCAACATTTTCAAAATTTTCTTAAAAAATGGCTCGAAATTTTGTTTGCATTTTTTCGAATAGACCTCAGTACGCTTATGACATTGGTGCAGGTCCGATTTTCGTCGCACACAATTTTCGGAAATTGAAGTTTAATTTCTTTTCTGCGTCTTCCTACAACTACAATATTGATGGTTAAAATGTTTTTCTTAATGAAATCTAATCTTCCAAATTAGATCTTTAAATAATAAATATTTTTTAATTGTTTTTAACACGTCGTCAAGAGGACTGAGCCATTTGCAATAATAGAGATGCTCATAGCTTGCTAGACGTAAATACGCGAGTTCGAAGTCCAGCGTCGGTAAAAATTCTGCGATTTGGAAACTTTTGCGGTTTCAAATAGTAGTATAATGTTATGTAACCGTTTCACATAATGCGTAAACTACGTGCTGCTTGGCACGATTTTTATTTGTTTTCAGTTTTAACTTTTCTTCCCATTGTTGATTTTTTTGCAATCGTTATAATGTGCTGGGAGATGTATTTTAAATATGCTCAATAATGATCTCTGATAAGAACAAGTATTATTTATTTCATTTTTCTTATTGAAGAGAATAAAAAATAAGGTAGTAACTACATTAGAAGGCATATAGGTTGACTGCCCAAAGGCTAATCTTGGAGTGTTTTTTACTTCCCAGAGACTGGAATTATATATTTAATGTAGTGTTATTAACCCCCGAAGTAGTTTAAAAATTGATTCTGAAATATTTGTTGCCTATATCCCAGAAATTGTTTCCGTCTCCATGTTACTTCCTGCATATCTTAAGATGGATTTAAACTGTGGGAGGACTTACAGTATTAACTTTCCCTGTATAAATTTTCTGTAGTAAGTGAATATTCATATTTTCTCCCTTCTAATATTTTGTATCAGTATACTTGACATTGATTCTTTGTATATCACTTGAATTGTAACTGTCATAAAGTAGATTTGCTGTTATGGAGTAGGGAAACTTCTATTGATAAATTTTGTATCAGTTACAATAAATACTACTCATAAATTATGTTTCAAATAAGATTTCTTTGAAACAACCATCACCCAGGCTTAGAATAAGAAAAAAAATATTTCTTTACAAAATATTTGAATTTTATTTTACAACATCAAACACACTGTATTTTACAATTTTATTATATTCAATTCAAATTCAATGATACCTTATTTTACGTGACAAGACTCAATCCCTCTTTTGCGTCGAACACGCAAATTTCGGTACGCTCCTAAACACCATTAGTGGAGAAGATATTACTCAGGCGACGAAACAGGCTATTTGAATTTAGCTCAGATGCTTCTTTAAGGCTTGAGGATATATTACATGCAGTAAATGTAGAACAGATATTGAAGACTCCTTTTAAACGTTATTCAGAGTTTAGAGATAAACATGTAAGAAAACTATTAATGTCACTTTAACAATAATAAGAAGAATTAGAATTAAAATTAAACACCAAGTATCCTTTTGTTTTTTAGACAGTCAATGAAAATGTTTTTTCCACAAAAGTCATTATTCATCAGAACTTTTCTCATGTTAATTACACGGATCTTCAGGTGTTAGTTTTTCATCAATTTGTGTATATATTCGAAATTAGTTATCAAATAATATTTTCAACAGACCAGACAAGATACATGTTGTAAATGGGATATTGCAGAAATAATAATGCATTGAAATATTGTATAATTTCATATTTCAGCTACTTAAAAAACTGTTCGCAAGAAACAAACTTTTTTTTTTTCCCTTGCTGGACATGAGTGTGTGCCGCATTACAATGGGAAGTTCAGTTACATTACAATTCGAGTAACAGTTCGGAAATATGCCTCATCGAGAAGAGTTGAGAAACAGCAAAAGATTGTGTTGTTATAAATTTCTACACAATGACTAAATAATAGCTTGTGAAGAGTTTGTCTAACATCAAGTTACTGAATCCATGACTGAGCGAATGCAAACCCTATTTCATGCAGAATTGCCGACAAAGTACGAAAATGATGAACTCGTACATGTACTTAAATACATATGAGTCATCTGTACTTTTCTCTCTAGTAACCTACGTAAAATACTATTATTTGCTTCAATAAAAATCAATAATACGAAAATTCCTAATTCATAGGCAACCCACTGCGATTTCCACATGGTGATCGATCTGATGTCAATTATATCAACAAGAGAAAAAATGTTACGCATGTTATAGTGTTAAGTGGCTTCCATTACCAGTATAAATAATTTTACTATAGTAAATAGTGAACGTGAAATGGGAAATGGTTATCACTGGAGCCATAGGAAACGACTTCCACGTTCCTTACAGGGGTACAAAACCATAGCTTTTGTCTATAGACTTCAATCACCATTGTGAAACAATTTTCAACGATAAACCCAGAAGTTCTTAAATGAAATGCAGGGCAATAGTTATTATTGTTATTTCATCATTTGCAAACAGGCGAATCAATGAAGAGCTAAAATAACTCTCTTCAAGTGATTTTCAATTAATGTGAAGACCATGCAAACAATAAACAACAATAATTGGAATTTATTTAACGTCAGAAATTGTCGAAACTGTGTGACGTATGAGGAGAAGTTAATTCTGTACACGCTTTCTGAAATTCGGGTATCTTTACCCTAATCCACTGATCAGTTGATTTCTGAATACAGATGGAAATGAGCGTTTTCGGCAAGACTTGTGATGACATTATTCATTCCAGTGCAATAAAAAACTATTTGCAAAGGCAAATGTGCCATAGATTTGGGCTCTCATCCCTCATTGTGCCCTTCGTGAAAGCATCGACTTCCTGCTGCGGGAACATGGAGAACGATTTATTTATTTACGTCAAAAACAGTTAAAAAACTGTGTGACGAGCTACGGGGAGAAGTTAAATTTGTGCACGTTTTCATAATTCTGTAATCTCTATCCTAAGCCATATTCTAGTCGAATTTTGAATACAGAAAAAAAGAGCGTTTTTTTCCCCCAAGTTTTGTTGACAAAATGTTCGCTCCTATAATGAAATCTAATAAAATCGATAATAATTTGGATAACTGTATTTCCCAATGAACCCGAGTAATGCACAGATAGGGAAGTTACATTTATATCAAGAAGCAAAACAAGGGGCCATCTCAGCATTCACTCAAGGGATCAAGAAAACTGGACGAAATAACGGAACGATATGGGAGTCATTGACCCAGAAGCTGAGGTACAGTACTTGTTAATACAATTCTTGAATTTTCTTTTCTTCATCACTTGTCCACTGCAAGATCGTTGTCATTATGAAAAGGATTCTCTCTAAACAGATCTTCAGGGATCTCTTCAGTCACAGTTACTCAGTATTTGTATTATTTGGTCTTCTATTGCCTAGTAAGAGGTGATTTCTGGCTTTTACATACAAGTTTTCACAACTGCAACTTTAATTCCAGTGATTCTCACATTCATTCACGGATTATTTAAATGAATATAATGAATTATTTCCCCAGTAGCGCTTATATTCTTTGCTGCCGATTCTTTTGTAAATCTTGCCGCTTTTTCCGTTCTCATCAGCGAAGTTTGCAGTCGAGTCTGCAGTGCCGTCGGACAAAATCCCATTCATTTTTTTGTGCACGTGCATCTCCTGCTTCATCAGCGTCTCGAGACGTGCTGTGAGACAGGTCCAACGCGGTTTGCAGTGCGTCCGCAAACCTCGTTTCGACCAGTGCGAGGAGAATAGCGTGTGTAAATAATAGGCATAGTCTTGCTTCTACTTCTACTACTGCTATTATTGCTATTGCCATTTAAATTATTAGTAATTCTGCCAGAACAATTAATAAACTATTAACTGAATGAGAAAATCAACATGAGTCATCTAATCATTCAGCTCGCTGTTTATTAACTTATTTTCATGTATCCCTACGTACATAAAAAAGGAACAGTCTTCCAGATATTGTTTGTTATTGTCATATACCCACCTCTTTCTTACACTTACACTTGCGTGCACTACACTACCGTACATGTTGGGAGACTAGTGGGGAGCTTACTGCTTGCCCCCACTGTTGGGAGATAACTAATCGGGAAAATACCGCATGTCGTGTAGGTTGGCTCCTGATCTCACCATTAAGCAGCTGATCACCGACACTTCTCTTGACAAAACCATGCACTACACTTACGGGACTAATGTCCATGTCAGTAGACACGTCTGGAAACACGAAACAATCAATCGATTCATATCCATTTGTTTTATTTTTTCGTAGGGCTTTTTCTAGCCAACAGCCGGTTACCCTGTTCGTCCCGATGGGACGCATATTCCACCATACAGAAGGCACCGACACTTGCAGGCTTCTCTGATCTGGGGTCAACAGAATGTGCGGCCCTCCGTGACAATCCATACATTGGAGACGGGACAGACAACCATGCCAAAGGCGGGTCTCGAACCCGCCACCGTTCTCATTTGTTTCTACATTTCTTCTATATTAAACAGTATCGGGAAACAATTCAATCCTACCTTGAACTCTTAAGGCTGAATGTTAATATTTTTCTTTTCCGAAAAAATTACGTTTGAGTGAAATATCACTTTGAAATTATTCAATTGTGCATTGCACAGATACAAGGTTGTTCTATATAAATCCAGAAGGCGGAGCGTCTTTGACGCAGCTCGGATATGCGTAGCAAAGCGTGTACTGAAGCGAACAGTAAGGTTAGGACGCTTTTAAACTGCCCGGTGCACGTCGTCCGACGTATACGGCCCTGCGCTCTTTTGATGAACAGATACTATATTTATATGGAGCTTTTCACTTTAACTGGCGCCGCGCCGTCTACAGGTGCCCTTGAAGCAATGGCATAGGACGCTTTGAACACTATTGCCACCTAACAGAATCTCTCAATTGGACGGTGGTGCTTGTTCTCTCGTTCCTTCCCTCTACGCAGTCGCTCTCTGCTGCTTTTCATTGACAATCTCGCTTCAATTCCTGTTGTTTCTAGATAAAAATTGATTCCAGTGAAGTGCACATGTAAAGATTAATTACTTCAGCATAAATTATGCCAGCGCTATGGGACACGTTTTTGAGTCGTTCAGGTCCAATATCGAAGCATCAAATAGAGACCTGCTCAGCTCAGTTTCTTTGCAAGCCGATCCCGATAGCGAGCCTAGAAATTCGCTCAGGCTGTGTGGAATCGAGGGCGTCTCTCAGCGCAAGGGAAATGAAATTTTTATGTAAATACTTGTTTGACACGCCCAGAAATTTCGAAAATAATTGTTGCTAATTGATTTTTTTTAATTAGTAATTTAATTTATGAAACATGAAATGCCTTTTTTCGTGGTAAAACTGGGAATGGTGCTACAATAAATATCATGTATCCTACCCTTTCTTTATTGACTATTAAATGAAACTAAATTCAGCAATAATTTTATCGGAAGCTGGCGAAAAAGAAACCACAAATCAGTCATTCCACGTCAAAACGCACTCACAAAACATCAGTATTTTTTTAGCGACTTCAAATATGTTTATGAAGTTGAAAACAGGTGACACGTGTTTTTTACTTTCTTGCTGCTGCTCATGCAGTATAGAGAAAGTATTGCAATGCTGCGGGAACAAACGGCGAATTTTCGACAGAAAACTTATTGTCGTTCGGAGAGAAAACTGTCATCAATTTCGAGATGTTCAAACAAGAAATTGCTTTTGACCTAAATGAAGTCATAGATGATTTTCCCATATAAAGGACCACAAAGTTCTTTCTGCGTGGGGATGTGACATTTTCGTTGGTTAAATGTACAACCACTTTTGCTTTGGTTTCTTGGTCCACATCATCTTCATCAAATAGTGACAAGACAGATACTTCAACAGTCAAATAACATAAATATCAGCTTAACTTCTGTAAAGCTGCCTTCAAGATAGTTTTATTGTCCTTTTCGTAAGTCTTCATTGACTTCAAAAAGCACACATCTAGACAAGATGTTTTTACTGCTAAAATGCATTGGATCCATGGCTTGACATAGGACAGGGCTGTCCAACTTAAGGGGGGCTTATGGGCCACATATCAAATTCTAGTTAAGCTGCGGGCCACACCCTAATTTAAGATAGTTTTTACCCCAACGACTGAGATTCTACTGAAACAAATATATATTAAATACGACTTATTCAACATACTTAATGATTAATGTACACGCATCAAGAAATTAATATAGCATTAAATAATTAGTGGTGCTAAAGAATGGCACAGACTTTACCGTATTAGTTTTCTATTTCCTGTGTCTATGCTAGCCATTCAGAATTGCCACTTACTTGTACCAGCTGCCATCTATCGCCGCCCAAAGTAATTTTTTTTTTTACATTTTCTTAATTTTTGTTTCCTAATGGTAGAACAGAAATATTAATTTTAGAACATTAATTAACAGTAAAATGTCGCCCTAAATGGCAATTTTCTTTGAAATTTTGTAGCTGTTTTTTATGAAAATGGCGTTTAAGTGCCACTAAAAATGCAAAATTTGAAGCTCTTTTTCACAGAAAATTTTTGAGTTTACAAAAAACTTAATTTGAAGTGATTTGTTGTAATACATTATTTCTTTTGTTAAGAATAAACAATTTACATATTTCTGAAGTGTTTCTATTCCTCTGCAATGCAAATTTTTGCCTAAAAAGCATATTTTCAAACCAACATTGGAGTGCCTATAGTGGCTCAGCCGTTTGGAATATCCATGTAGTTTATCAGACAAAATGTGCTTAAAATTGTCTTAAGAGCTTATTTTCGAAGTTTCAACGTTTCCTCCCCAGACACTCTGTATAATAATGTGAATAATCGGAAAATATTCTTTTGATACCGAGCATCTAAAACTGGCAACAGTTTTCCATCCTAATCAACGTCTGGTACCTCGTCTGTCCCAGTCCCAACAACATCTGGTTTCTTGTCACAGTTCCAACAGCCACAACGTCTAGTACCTCGTTTTGAAAATCAACCTTTATGACTTCCACATGCTCTTTACGTTTATTCATACGATTTCTTTGAACTTAGTACTTATTGAAAATTCGTCAGTACTATGCCCAAGTGCCTCAATGGTAGCTTCAAGAAAATATATACGGAATCTCGCATACTTTGCTGAAACTTATCAAGCGCTGCTACTAATTTTGGAGTAATTAAATCTTTCCACTTGGATGTTGCCCACCAGGTCATGTGTTCTTGATCAGCATTGCCAGGTCTGTTTGCAAATCCATATTTTCATTAGAATCAGAAGATGAATTGTTTTGTAATGATTCATAAGGTGGTGTCAAAGCAGTTGGCGCGGAAAAATATATAAGGACCTAGCGGACTCAGCCCTTCATCTCCCTCTTCCTCCTTCTCTCTCCCTTCTTCCTCTCCCTTCTTTCTCTCCCTTTCTCTCTCCGTCTCTCTCACCGTCTCTCCCTCTCTCACCGACTCTTTCTTCGTTTCTCCATCTGTCTGTCCCTGCCTCAGTCTGACTCTCTCCCCCCTCTCATTCACATTTCGTTACAGATTCTGAATGTCTCTCAACTGGTGGGGTAATATCGAGAAGTGTCGGAGTAGCGAAAATGTAATAGAATGTTCAAGAAGATCTTATCCTATAGAATATGGTGTGATAGACGTTTCTTTGAAGACTTTGACCTCAAAATTTTAGTTTTTAATGCCCTAGAACTCTTCGTTTAAGAGTTATTTAACGATATAGATTTAAAAAAAAGAATGCTGCTGAGTATTGTAGGTTGCATTTGATACAAAAATGTTGTTTTATTCTACAGTGCCATGTAGTGGAGTTACAACAAAATTGACAGCACATAAACCTTGTGGGTGAAAAAAACATCTATATGTGCCAACTTTCATGGAGATCAGTCACATGGTGTCAGAGTTAACTGCTCTCATATATATACCAACATCCATTTTTATATATATCAGGGTGGGTCGGAAAAAAATTTTCCCTGCTGGATGCTTAAATTGAAGTTTTCGATGAGAAAACATGTTTTGTGAAAGGATTTCTATCATAATTCTAGAGTGCTCATGATGCTCAAACATGGCATTTTTTGGTACTTTTTTGACATTTGGTCTTCGAGAACACAATAGATGCATTAAAAATGTCGGAATTTTTTAAACGTTTTTCCCACATTCATACCGAACAACCCTTACACAAATACATAATTTTTTGTGTGACCTATTCATTGTTAAAAATTGCGAAAAAGTACCATTTTCCCCTATATTTATGATTTTTCGATCTATACGTTGTTCAAATCGCCCATTCTTCATGAAAATTCATACTTAGAGGTTTTTTGGGTCGCCTAAATACACATCTGATGTCAAAATTTTAAAAATTTTTATATGGCCGATCCAATGCACTTTTCAAATTTTTGTCCGCCACATTGTATTGGCCATTTTAAATTGTACAAATATAACATCAGTACATTTTTTTTTTTTTTAACTAGTAGGTTTTGCATAATTTTTGTTTGAAGTCAATGTTAATTATAAAGCAAAGTATTTTCTCAAAAGGTGCAGCAATTTTTTTTGAAAGATAGAATGGAGGACGCGTAAAAGAGTGGCATAGATTTAATTTCCGTTTCCATTCTCATTTTTGAATTTTCAAAAATTACGTATTACTTTTTCCAAAATTGATTAACATTTTCTTGTTTTTACTGTAATTGGGATCTTTTTTCACAACATGTTAGGTCCAGGTTTGTTAAAAAGGCTTAATAAAACTTTAAAAAATGTCACATTTTATATTAAAAAAAGTTAAAATTTTAAAACCCTTGGGTTTATAAATACAATCTGGTTAAAATCACATGGACAGTGGAGTTGACGAAAGACAATTACGCACACACATACAGATGAGTCATGTAACTTAAGTACCTCCTGTCACTTTCGAATGGTTGAAGATTGCAATGCAGTTTTCACAGAAGTGCCTCGAGGAATCGGGCTAATTTTGCATGTATGCATTACTTTTTACTTTCTTGCTATGAAGTAGAGAAAGTTTTGTTATGCTGCGCAAAAAAACTGCAAATTTTCAGCAGAAAAACTCTTATTACAAAGCCCTGATGACGAAAAAATGGATAAATCCAGTTGGTAAATTTAGGGTGGAAATCCTCTAAAACGTGGTGTAGCCAGAGTTCATGTCTTATGGATCCTTGATACTGAAAAATCGATTGATGGCAAAACTGTCTGTCCATCAATGGACAACTCTAGTGGCGGATCTGTTTTCTCCAAAGTTGATATTCCACAATCGATCTGGCTTATGTCACAGTCCCTTGAACTTGAAACACATTTTAATATTGGGAGGTACTTCACATGAAGCCCATGGAACATTTTCAAAATTTAAAAAAATGTCTCCATCGTTTTTTGATTAAATTTGTTGTTGGATAGTTTGAAGACCGTTTAAAAGAATGGTGCAGGTCTCGTATTTGTTGAGAATCTTAATTTTTCGAAAATTCCAAAAATTCAAGAGTCTTCTTACAACTACAGTTATGAAGCTAGAGTTTTTTCTCTTAATGAAATCTGTTCCTTAGAGATAGATTTTGAGATAAGGTGATGAACAGTTTTTTGAAAATTTGAATATTTTTCACGTAATTTTGGGTGAAAAATACAGGCGAGAAAGTACTGCTGTTTCAGCATCACTAGTTTATCATTTGTATTTTGCGAGATATTGAAGTAACTTTTGTTTTCTATATGTAACTATACTTATTATTTAGTGTATCATTACAGGCATAAAAAGATGAATCCAATGATATTAATGTAAAATATTCGCATATGTTAGATAAGCATTTTTTAAAAGTAATGTTGAGTTATTGATGACTCGCAATTAATGAAAATTTTGAATATACTGCTCCATTCACCAGTCTGGTAGTCAAGGTCACGCAGAGCCCCACTGCTAACATGCTTGGTGAATGTACTTCGGAAAGCTGATAAGTGTAGTAGAATAATACAAGTATATATAAAATGGACTGAAATAAAATTGTTTGTGTTATTTCAAGTCAATAAGGTCCCTTTAATAACTGATTTGTTATTAAAGGTATATTGGGAACATAACATTAGCAGAATAATATACTTTGCTGGCGTGCATATTCCCCACTTGTCACCACTAGATTTTTTTCTTTGGAGTATTCTTAAAATACATGTGTACCAAGAGGCTCCAACTACTGGAGAAGATAAGTTTAGATGCATTGCAGCTTCATGTTTAGAAGTGAAAGAATAAACTTGGCTTGTGATTGGAAGATATTTCCAGATATGCGTACAGATAAGTTGTATATAGTGGAGACATTTTAAAACATTTGCTCAAGGAAATAAAATAGTAGTGTAGTGTGTTTACCTTTATTTATTAGTTTTAATTATTTCTTTAGTTAATATTATCATCATTTCATCATTTCATAGCTTTTCTTTTTGTCCATCATTTATTATTTTATGCTCACTAGCATTCAAATTGTGTGCTCAAAATACGCAATATTCTCTGTACAATCATATTAACAAATTCTTCTTGAGTTTTGTTTCCAAGATCCTGTTAATATTGCATGGTATGTCACTGCATGAAGTAACATAAACAGTTTTTTTAATCCGACGTGTGACTAATCCTTACTTTCAATCTATCAATGGTTCAGTCCTTATGTATGACAGAAAATAAGAAAATATAGAAGGATGGAAAGCAGAGTTCAGAATAAAAATATAAGAGACTTTTGTGAAGACTTCAGATAGGTTTATTTTTGATTACTACGGTCAGCAATCCTGAGAGTTTCCCTGAACATGTTTCGGCAGGTGGGCGTTGCATGACCTTGACTACCTGGCTGCTAAGTTAAGCATACTTTCAAAATTTCCTTTAAACATTAGTCACAAACACAAAATTATCCAAAAAGCGCTTATTTGACATTTAATAATATGTATATCAGTGGATTTGTGTTTTCACACCCATCGTGGTAAACTCAAAAATATACATAGTTGTTTGTGAAAAAAAACAACAAATTAGCCCCAGTCTCTTGTAAAATAGTTCATAAAAAAGAAATTTATATGTACATTTTAACTTTTTTAATTTTTTAAAATTTTTTATTTTTAAAGTTCTGTTAGAATTCATAACAATGTTCTTACATAACCATGAACTGGTGTCAAATGTTTGGAGTAAACATCCTTTTATCTAGTCAGTCATGATCAGTTATTGCTGTTTATTCCTTTGGCCAGGAGCCGAAGGGTTTAAAATAGGCTGAAGGCGTGGTAGTCCCAATCCCTTGGGTACTTCAGTGAAAACTGTATTGTAATATTTTCAAAAATGACAAAGGATGCTAAAGTTAATGACTAATGTGTGGGTGTGTGTGTGAACACACACACACATTCCTTGTGATAAATCGCAATTGCAGAATATGATATGTACTTTAAGAACATTTTGCTCACTAATTATGTCATTCTTCACACCAACATTCATAATATTATTTTCTTTGTTTCATACTATAAAATCCTCTATAAAGACTTTGACGTCAACAATACTTCATTTTAAATACACAAACGAACTTTAAAACTCTTCTCCTGAAAAGCTAGTATGTTTTTGTGGCATGTTATCCATTAGCTTTTCTCCCCAGAATTGTAACTTGAAGTAAAATAAAATTTCCTCATTTTCTGTTGTACACACTGTTTATTGACACTGTTGAATTCCTTCATGAGCAGGTTGCCTTGAAAATCCTGAAGGTCAAAAAGTCTTTGACATCCACCATTATGTTGCATTTGAACAGTTTTATTATACTAGTTAGCCATCTACAGTCTAAATGAGAGACAAAAACAAAATGCTTTTGCAGTATTGTCTGTTAACAAATTTTGCAATGTAAAGAAAAATTATCTTATCTGCATTTCAATTAACTTCTAAATAAGAAATACAATAACTTGTTTGCCAAATTTCTCATTATTTCAGTTTCTTTCATAGTGAAAAAAAATTTAAAAAGTTGTGTGAAAATATTACTATGAATATAGTTATAAAAACTATAAAAAATTATACGTTTCTAAGTGCAATACCATTGTTCATTTAAAATAAATAAAAATGTATCTTCTCTAGTTAAAGAAAAAATGAAATTGTAGGGATTTAAAGGCAGGATCTTTAGCAAGTGCAAGAAAATATTTGTTCCACTATGTCAGTTACCCATTGAGAGTGTAGTACCATCTTTGTCCATACAAAACAATCTTGAAAACTTGAAAAATTTGAATCTTTATTTTCACAAACCCCAGCTGGCTATTACATGCTTAGAATTTGCCATATCAAAACTTATGTAGTAACCTACCTTTTTCACAAAATCCTTTCTCCAACTCAATTTTCGAAACCATAGGCTGGTTGATACTTTAGATTTGTAAGTGTTGATTGAGAAGAATGGTATTTAATAATCCATAAGATTTTAAAATATTGTGATGTGCTTTTCAATACCCCAAGCACCTTAAACATTTGAAATCCATACTGTGATACAGAGAAGGAATTAGTGAAGCAATGTTATTCAAAGTGAAAATATATTGTGGAAAATTGGAATATAAATAGATGAGCTTGTTTATAAGAATTACAGCATTAAATTTTACTCTTTCTTTTCTTTTTTTTTTTTCTCCCCATGTTTTGTGGATTGCTGACACTCTTGTGAAATGACTCCTAATTTGACAATGTTCACAAAAACTCATGTTGCATTATGAAACATTTGAACAATGCTTTAGATTTTACCTGTGAAGTTATTGGTGGGCGTACTTAAAATGTCTGTTACAATGTAAATGTGCGATTTAATTAAAACTTTTCCATCATTGAAAATTTTAACATGTTCAAATATTTTTGTTGATAACTTTAGCCAAATTTAGAAGCAGCATTGCGTGTTAATGTTTTTTTAATTTAGTTGTAATGATATATTAAAATTTTTAAGGGTCTGCATATATTTAACAGAAAATCAAAATGTGCATTTTTTAAATCGTTAAAAGGATTGAATGTCATACACTTATCATGGTTTTGTATGTCCAGTAGCAGGTAGGGAAAAAAAAAGTTCATAACATTTAGACTCATCACCTGGATTCATACATTTGTAATAGAGACGTTACAAAATAATTTTTATAATAATTAATATAATCATTAAAAAATGTGCTTTCATTAACATGATTTATTTTTTCTAAGACTAGCGAGAGTTGTTTTGAAAAAATTAAAATATCAATAGAATTTTTAAGACAAGTGACCAGTAGAGTCAAAGATACAAAATGAATGACTATTTATTTTTATTAGTTCAGGTAATCATATGTTGCTCTGGCTGTTCAGTGTACTACTGTCTGAAAGGTAATACTTTTTCTTGACCGTTATTTCTTATATAACATAGCATTAACTTGTTTTCTCTCCAGGTTTGATTGTGTTGGACTCAAGTTCTCTGGAGTGCATAGATAACTTACATTATAATTTATTTTCTTCTCTTTTTCCCTGTTATATACAATAGTTAAAGTTCTACAGATATTTATTGACTTGAACCAATCAATGTGAAGAAAACTATCTTTTGTTAAAATATTATTTTTATACACATTTGTATTATTGTAAAGCTTTGTTTTGTGTAGCCCTATTATTAATGAATTTAAATCAAGTTTCATCAAAACCTTTGTGTGAATAGAAATTCCCAATGTACCCAGTGCTTCAGAATCACACAATAATTTGTTCATAAAATTAATAGCATCAAAATATTTGAAAAGCATCCTATTTTGTGATAATAAAATTATTGATTTAAAATGATTGATTTTAATCTTTGTGTGTTTTTGTGATTATGTGATTAGAGATTTTATTGTAATGCAAGATTTTATTGCTCTAATAGGCAAGATATTCTCAATGAGAATGTGATGTGTTATGTATTAATAACTGATTAAGTGATACACAGTTGGCACTATGTTATTCAGGAATAAATAGACCATCCTTTGCACCATATGTCTAGTTCCTGGTTCTGCAACCCCCTCAAAAGTTTTGTGTTTATGTGGATTGTGAAATATAGTAATTATATATTTCTTTCTTCTTTATTTGTAAATCTGTCAGGTAACACACCATTACTTTGTTGACCATTAATAGAATTGTTAATATTCTAATAAGTATTAATTCACTAATTAAAAATTGCCATTTTTGTGCATGTTGGGAGTGCAGCGTAGGAACTGGACTATGTAGGAAATTTAAAAAAGCATTTTCTATTTCTTAACCTCTGATCTGTTATTAGTAACAGTCAGGAAATAGTACTGTTTGTCATTATTTTATTTGTTTGATACAGTTGGCTTGTATGCTTTTCTTTTGTTCATTTGTGGTAACTGAACTGTCATTTGTTTTTAAATTGCATGTTTACCCATATTCTTACTCTTTGTTAGTTTCTGACTGAAGTCTATAGCATGTGTAATGGTGCTTTCATTCTTCCTCAGTTTGACATTAAATTTAGTGCATAGAAGGTGTAAGGGTGTAGTACATCATGGTAGAAATTTGTGTCTTGGGATGGTAATGGAAGAATAACAGCACGTTTATTTTCATTTATTTGAAAAAGATTATTACACATGTTCAGCCAGAACACACTGATACTCGTAAATTAATTATTCATAAATAATACTTAATGATAAATTCAATTGATTGTTTATAGACATGTATTAGAAACTCCAAAACAGTTAAAACCGTTACATGCTTAATGATGAAATCATACATTCATACAGCATCAGTATATTTTACACATTGTGTGTTAAAATACATATATATCGATGTATAGTCTCATATGTCTAACAATTTATGTAGTATTTTGGCGTCATGTAGCTTAACTATTATATTATCAATAATGTACCTAAAGTACATCGTGAATAGCGTACTTATTAAAGTTCCCACTCACAATCAAATATTATTTCAAAGATTGTGAATGTGTTATGTGACATTCATTGCTCAAATTGCTGCTTTTCAATGAAAAGTTCTAGTAATAAAAGCTATTTATGAAATGTATTGCAGTATTTTAGTATCCTCTCTATTCCAGTCAAGTGCAGCATTATTTCACTGTGTATGACAGTAATTTTCCTTTATTTTACCTCTCTATGTATGTGTGTGTGTGTGTGTGTGTGTGTGTGTACTATCCTAGATCCTATTTTCTCAGATACATTTTAAATTTTCAGAAACACCATGCATTCCTTTCTTTGCAGAATGGTCTTAGCCTTTTTTCTTTCTTTCTTTCTCTCTCTTTCCCTTATCTTATTTCTTGATGGTTTGTTATTGCCACTGCATTGACTGTTGCATTGCACTTGCTAGTTTCTAGTGCTTGACCATCCCATGATGGCTAGCATGCTCTGTAGATATCTTTGGTTTTTCTCAGTCTCTGTAAAGGTTATCTTGGTTTTTTGGATTTTTTCGCTCATGTATTTCAGTATGGTTTTATCTTACAGAATTCTCCCCAAAACCTCAAATGGAGTGGTGTCCAATAATGGCTACAAACTACTGTTGTTAGTTATATCTGATGCAGGTGTACATAAAATGCAGGACAGTACACTATGCAAAAGGCTAATGGCTAATGACTATGCAAAAAACTGACACTTAAAGGCTTTCACTTTCCAGTGACAATTGAAAAACTTAATGTGTAGAAGTTGCCATTCCTTACTATTAAATGTCATATATTTCTTTCGAATAAGTTTTGAATTTTCAAAAACTGCAAAATTATGTGAGACAGCACAACCCATTTTAAATTCTTATAAAAGGATATGTAAGCAGATAGGGAACATGTATTTTAAGGTTTGAAAGTGATAGCGGTGCATATGGTAAATGGCAAATGGCTGGTTCGTACACTGTGGGAATTACCATTATAAAATGTTGCCGATGCACAACAGAACTAAACTAATATATCTATGGAATTTCAATAGCCAGTGTAATGAAATTTTTAATAATTCTTCATGGCAATGTCAGATTTTACTGACTATTATTGTTAAATATCTTATCACTTGAGGGTGTAATACTGTATCTGGTTCATAAAAATATCTACCATATTCTTGTTGAGTTCTTTTAATATAGTAATAACATGATACAAGTATATTTGTGTAGAACATTCAGAACAGTTATTCTTATTGGTTACTAATAACCTCAGACAAGGCAACTGAGTGAAGGATATTCTGTGCTTAGTCATGTATAGTTCATTGAATAGTGAATATTCAATGAAGTGTGTGTTGCAGAGGCATGGAGAAGGCTTATTTGAAATTTATGTTGCTTGTCTAACACCTTCCTACAGAGTTCGACAGTAACAGAAATAAAATTATTTTATATTTGAACTCGTCTAATTGTTTGTGCAGCATGGACATTGTAATTGTAATTAAAAACTAAAAAGCAAGGCTTCATGCCAATTTGTCTCTTAATTTTTAGCTGCTGCTGCTATTATTATAATTTTTCACTTTGTTGCTAAATGGGACATTAGGGACTTAAGAGTTTCTTATTTAAACGCAGCTCTGTGAATTTTTTTATGTAATAATGCCATAAATGAAATTGTGCATAAATATTTTAAGTCTGCCTGTCATTTGTTTGTTTATGACAATTTTGAAATGGAAAGCGATATAATAAATTAAATATTAATTTTTTATTTAATAATAACGATTAATAGTTCATTACTTCATTGTCCAGAGCACTCCTTGCATCAGCAGTTACTTGCTCCAAGAAATTTGTAGATAAGCCGTAAGAGCAAACTCTACAATAACTCGGTCAGATTTAAAATTCTAAGTACCATGAACACAGTGCACTTTGTGATCCCTCAATTGCAATGTCACCTCAGCACAGACTTTTGATTTTTAGGTCTATTTTTACACTTTTGAGATAGTCACTCAGAATTAAGAATGAATACATTTTAAGACAGTATCAAGGAACCAGAGGTATAGTGCCTGAAAATGTCTATTTGTTGTGTAAATCCTAAAGCACATGTTTGATGTAATTAAAACATGTAGAGAATAAACCTGAAATTGTTCATAGTCAGAAAAGTTGCCTGAAACTGAAATCTACATTCAATAAAAAATGTATATTATCCCTGCTGCGCTCCACATCAAAAATGAAAGAGACTATTAATGCACAATCTAAAATAATTCTCTTATTTTAGAATTAAAATATACACCTTTCTATATTTTTTTTTAATATTTCATACTTAAATATTTAATAAAATCTTCTAGAGTAAAATAACATTTCACAATCTTCAGTCTGTCATTAAGTTTCATGTTCTTTAGATCTTTTAATCCCGATATATTTTAGACAGTTGTACATATTGAAAATGAAAAACCGTAATTTAGATTGAAATTTTATTAAAAAGTTCTGTTAATTTTTTAAACATTTTAAATCTCTCAATGATTCAAGGAGTGCTTTTCCTCCTCTTCAGGAATCTTAGTTTGAATATAAACAGAAATTATTATAAACCAAATTAAAATTGTCTAACTTCAGATTATAGAAAAAAAAATTGAAATTATTATAATAAATATGTACCAGGTACAAACAAACTCACCTTAATAAATTCTGTCATTCTTTTTTGAAGTCTTTAATCTATGTAAAATTACTGCATCATTAAAGGAAGCCAATTCTTAACAAAAACGTCCATGATGTCTGAGATCATACTGAACAGAAGCAGTGGGGATGGGACAAATTGGTAATGGAAAAATGGTAAGAAATGTTAGATATTTGAATAAGAAAAAAAAACCTTTTTAAGATGGAAATTTATGAAACTTGACCTACAATTTCTATTTTATCTTTTATTTTATATAGCACATTGTCATAAATACTAGAAATTTGACTACTTTCAACTTTCGTATTCATTGTGTCATGCAACTCTGGCTAGGTAAATTTTCTAAAATCTATGGTAATCTGTCTATGGTAAATTTTCTGAAATCATTCTGAGATGAATCCTTCGTTCATGGTCTGTAATATATGCATTTTCAAAATCAAATTTGTGATCAAGTTCAGTTCTATGTTTGGTTAATGAATTTTGTTGGTTTGGAAGTTCTTTAATATTGTTTTTATGCTCATTAATTCTTTTCTCCAAATTTCTCTTTGTCTGACCTATATATGTAAGTTGACAATCTTCACATAAAACTTGATAAACTATGTTATTTTGATTCAGAAAATATCCACACATTCCATCGCCATTTGTTCCCTCCGCTGTTCTTCTGCTCAATGTGGTATCTGAAACTATGGACATTTTTGTTGAGAATTGGCTGCTTTTTATGATGCAGTAATTTTACATAGATTAAAAATAGACTTTAAAAAGGAATGACAGAATTTATTAAGATGAGTTCGCTTGTACCTGGTACATATTTATTATAATAATTCCAACTTGTTTTACTATAATCTGAAGTTAGAAAGTTTTCATTTGGTTTACAATAACTTCTGTTTATATTCAAATTAAGATTTCTGAAGAAGAGGAAAAGTGCTCCTTGAAACATTGAGAGATGTTTCAAAAATTAACAGAACTTAATAAATTTTTAATGAATTTTAATAAATTTTCAATCTAAATTATCATTTTTGATTAAGTTGTTGTTTTTTCTTCTTTTTCCCTTTTCTTTCTTTCTTTCAATATGTACATGATTGTTTAAAATGAAGCTAGCCCAAAAAAATCTAAAGAACTTAAAATAACTTATTTGAATAAATTATTTTCATGTCAGTTTATATTTCCTGTTCATTTATACATACACACATGGTGAGTCATTTCAGGTATCAATAAAACATCAGTGTGATTATGTAGTATTAATCATCATGGTATTGCCAATAAATAATACATGATGCCTTTACTGTTTTGACCTCAGAGGCATAGATACTGATGAAAAGTAGTTTTTTGTAATTTTCCAATTTTGTTGCAGCCTCTAACTTACAGGGACATACACGTTTTCAAAATGTGAAGTGTTGCTGCAATGTAGGGAGATCATTTGCATACTCAGATGGGTTTACTGCAGTTTCTAAACTTCAGTCACTGCAGATGTTGACAGAACTGCGATGCGCTCCAGTTCATTCAAATAATGATGCAGCAGTCCCAATTTGTCATACTATGATTCAAATATTTGCTGGTACTGACTCATTTTGTTCAGACTTCATATTATTCAATTTTCTATGCTATGAAGATGTTTTCTTGAAAATTTAAACTTTTTTCATGACCCTAATATACACCTTAATGAAAATATTACATACGGAATGGAGGACATTTTGCCATGTTCTTTTTATTACGTGATAATATGCCAAAAAATGCTTTTATTGATTGTTGGTTTACTTTTATTGGAGTTCACTGATATTACTGGTTCTCGGGAAAGAAGGGAAAAGCAGACATTCTTAAAAATCTCCTGCTTGTAAAATTTGATTTCTCTAAATGGGGCCTTCTTTGATAGACTTTTAGTCTTTGGTAATAAAAATAGTTTTTTATTAAATTGTTACTTCAGTGTGATCCAGTGTAGGTTTCTTCCTATTGTGGAATCAACTGTTTTATCAGTGCATTGCATTACCCTGTGAGGCCACTCACAGGATTCCCTACAAATCAATTAAACCGTAACTTGATGTGATGACTTCTGAGGTTACCCACAATCATGTCATGAGTAATACATAAAAGAACCTAGTATGATTAGCCTCTGGACGTTGTAGAACAAGAAAAGTCATTGAAAACCTTGTGCAGTAACAAAGCATTTGTCAGCAAAATAACCTAAGAAACATTTGTTTTAGAAACTTTCTAATTGTGCAGAAAATAGTTTTTACACCTGAAATGAATCTTCCAGTATGTAATCTACAGCCCCTCGAGTGTATCAGTGTGTTTCAGAACTAGTGCACAAATTCAGAGGACAGGTAGAAGAGGTGAAATGAAGTATGTTTTTTCCTCTCTTCTTCTTTTCCTTTTCTTCTTCTTTTCTTCTTCTTCTTTTCTTCTTTCTCCTTCTTCTTTCTCCTTCTTTCTCCTTCTTTCTCCTTCTTCTTTCTCTTTCTCCTTCTTTCTCTTTCTCCTTCTTCTTTCTCTTTCTCCTTCTTCTTTCTCTTTCTCCTTCTTCTTTCTCTTTCTCCTTCTTCTTTCTCTTTCTCCTTCTTCTTTCTCTTTCTCCTTCTTCTTTCTCTTTCTCCTTCTTCTTTCTCTTTCTCCTTCTTCTTTCTCTTTCTCCTTTTTCTTTCCCCTCCTTCTTTCTCCTCCTTTTTCTTTCCCCTCCTTTCTCCTTTTTCTTCCCCTCCTTTCTCCTTCTCCGTTTTCTTTCCCCTCCTTCTTTCTCCTTCTTTTTCTTTCCCCTCCTTCTTTCTCCTTCTTCTTCCCCCTCCTTTTTCTTTCCCCTCCTTTTTCTTTCCCCTCCTTTTTCTTTCCCCTCCTTCTTCTTTCTCCTTCTTTTTCTTTCCCCTCCTTCTTTCTCCTTCTTCTTCCCCCTCCTTTTTCTTTCCCCTCCTTCTTCTTTCTCCTTCTTCTTTTTCTTTCCCCTCCTTCTTCTTTCTCCTTCTTCTTCTTTTTCTTTCCCCTCCTTCTTCTTTCTCCTTCTTCTTCTTTCCCCTCCTTCTTCTTTCTCCTTCTTCTTTTTCTTTCCCCTCCTTCTTTTTCTTTCCCCTCCTTCTTTCTCCTTCTCCTTCTTTTCCCCTTCACAAACCTTGGTCCTTAAAGGTCAGGTCTCAGCACTAGGCTTTGTCAAGAAATGCATCTCACCCTACAATGTTAGAATATCTACATGCACTCAATTGGTACATGTGACAGTTATAATTCAGTGTGGAATTAAAATAAATTTTTAATAAATGTCTGGAATCCTAATTAATTTTCCTTTATATTTCTGCCCTTTTTCTTTGCTAGCATGAGGCTCTTTGGGAACTCCTACTGCAATGATTATGACTTTAAGTTCTGTCATAACTCTCTCCTGAAATAGTGGCCACCCATAGACTTCACTGCCTGTTGATATGCCAATCTCAGGTGATAGGGTGATAGACACTTTGTTGACACAGCTTAATGCTTAGCCACTGCCTCTTTGACCCAGTAGGCTTTGACAAAACCTGCTTCCCTTGATGTCTTCTACCCATTGTCTGTGTTTATGTACTTTTTTTTTAAGCACCTTATACCAAATTTTTTTGAAATAAAAACTTATGGGATTATTCAAGTATTAATTGCAAGATTGTTGCAAGAAATTGAAAAATACACTATTCAAAATCTGCAGAGAAGTAGTGAAAGTTCTATTTTCAAGAAGGACATGAAAAATACTACTATTTGAATTCAAATTGTAATTGGTGTGTATTACATGAATATTACAGATTTCAGTGGTAGAAACTTCAAATGTCTAGAGTTAACCGTGATGTTTAAATATTACCTAATTAAGTGTAAAACCCTGCTTGAGATTTTGAAAACACTAACAAGAATTATGTAATTTGTGATGGTGGTGGAGGTGGTAGTAGGACTATTGATAATAGGCTGTATAGTGGGAGAGGGTGATATGTGGTGGGAATTCTGTCAGAGTAAGTATTTAGAATGGTGGTCATTATTTTAACAAATTTTCAATCTTCTCTGCTCATTACGTTTAAAATGTGAAAAATTTGAATATCAACAATGTTCATCCCTAGTTTACTAATCACATTTTAATTTTAAAAGAATATTATTTGTGTATGAAGAAACACACAATATAATACACTTGTACACTACACATTTACCTATAGATTTTATGAAAAAATATTTTTACTTCTATAAAAACAAAAAAGTACTTAAAAATGTTTAAATACTTGTTGCAACCAGGATTTTCCTATGAGGGAGGCACAATAGGTGTAATCTTGTCTAGGCTGTCCGGGGCGAGCAAATGTCAGCCACCACGATAGAGACGCGGCTTGTCACAGACAGCCTAGACAATACAAACTCCGGCCACAGAAGTATACACAATAGGTGTAGTCTCTCATTGACTTGATGTTTTCTTGTAAATTTAGGAAATAAAAATAATTTTCATTTTTACTGGTTTCCTTTTTTTATATTCTTTTAGTTGTTTGTAATGTATTCAGTTGGGCTCTTGAATGATTTTCATTACTATAGAAAATTAGTAACAACCATATTTATGAACGCTATGTTTATGTGTATTTCTAAAGGGGGCTCTAGCCCCGTGGGAGCTCTCTTGGATGCACCACATTGGTTGGCACAGATTATCTTTGTGTAATTGCTCTCTGTACATTTGTATACCTCTTTCTTTTTTATTATTATACTCACTAACAATATAATGAGTGGGAGATTGAAAAATTCTAACTTCGCTAAAATAATGACCTCTCTAATATTCAGGTGTCTTAATGCCTGAAGTATTGTAAAATACTTCATTGTAGATTGTGGAATATACCAAATGGCACATTTTTATCAATGTGTGCAAATAATTGTTCAAAATATTTTTGGAAGCTGTAAAATTCAGTAAAAAATAATGAATAACATTGCTCAGCAGATTTACTGTTAGGTTTTAACTAAATTGGGAATAAGCATTGTGTATTATGAATTTCCTGTTATAAAGTTAATAATATGGTTTAATTTACTCTTTTGTCACTGGATGCTGTACATTGCTTGAAGTGCTGTTTTGGTCTTTTACTTTAAAAGTGTAGCAGTATAAAACTGATGAAGATGTGTGGTGTAAATTTGCAAGCAGAGGAGATTCTAAAACAAATTCGTGGAATGTAGACTAATAAGATGGAGAGTGTTTTTGTTTAGGCTATTTGCATATATTGCTCTTCTAGTGATTATTCATTCTACATATTTGGTTTATTACATTAAAAGTAGATAAAGCCTATTTCAATTTACTTTAATGTGTTTATGTTTATCCGCTATACATAAGTACTTAAGTCAAATTTCCCTATTTTTCAGGGGATGACTTTCAACTCCTCTCATTATTGATGATTTAAAAAATACATTGGCTTTGCAATGGAGAGAAGTTACTAATGTTGGAATATACTTTTCCAAATTTCATTGATTTATTACAAAATACTGATTTTTCACAACCATGCAAACTTCAAAAGTTATGCCCTGAAAAGTAGTTAAATTTGACTTAACCATTTATTCACTGCACATGCAGATATTATCAAGTGTTTACAGAAAAGTGGATAGCAACGTAAGAAGGATCTTGGTAATGTCTTAAAGCATATGAAATATCATGCTTATGCAATGTCATGCATATGAAATGTCATGCTTAGTTGCCAATCTGCCAAGCTGGAACATTGTGCAGGTGAAGAATATCTAAACTTAAAGCAATAACAATGCTTTTAAAAATACTTCTTTCAGAAGTTTTGAATATTTCTGTTGTACTAGCAATATATTATAAACTGTCATCGATATGGGATTATCAGATTACTGCTATACATTGGTACTAAATAAAATAACGCGAAGTCCTGCTGAAAATAGCCAAGCACTTGTTATGAAAGAAAACCCAAATATTTATGTGCAAAAGAGACTTCTTTCAGAAGTATTTCTTCCAGAAATAACTACTAGCCAGTTCTGAGAATACTGCTACCCAGTCAATAAACCCCTTGTCTAAAATATACAATACAGTGTGGTAATATCAGTGCCATTACATTACTGCAATGTATGTAAATACATTATTTTTTACTAGGAATGTCTTGCTTAACCAAGAGAATGCTGAAAATATAATACAGCCATAATGAATATGTAGTAATCTGTATTTTTGTGCTAAAAGGTGTCAGATAACCAAGAAAAAGGTTGACCAATATGAAATAAGTTTCCAGAAGATAAGAATTGCTAATAAGCTCCATGACCTGCTCTGTTCTGCCCCTTTCCCATCCTGCCATTCTCACCTTGCCCCATCCCACCTGTCTCCAGTTCCACAATCTCCTTCCTAACCCTGTTCCATCTCACTTCCTGACTCCTCTGGCCCTTCCTTGCACTGCCTCGCCTCCCCCTGTTTGTTACAATCATCATTTTTATGGGTAGCTGTAAACAAATGCTCTGATTGGTTGGTGTCTCAGTAGAACAATTTCCGTGGGTCTGGTTTGTGTTCATAGTGTATTATAATATCTGATCTTTTGTCATTTGTAATCATGTTGAAGTAAATTAATGAACCATTGACCAAAAATATTTTCCATGTGTAGCTCATGCCTACATTCTTTTCAGTTGTGTTTTTGTGTGAATGTTTTGGGAGTAATCCATCCATATCCTTGTAGCCACTTGTCTAATTCAGTTAATGCCAGCTGCATTGCTTGTTTATTGCAAATTGTTTTTAATCTTCTTTTGGGCCTCCCCCGTTGTAAGTGCCCATGTCCTATGGTTCTTATTTTAAGAACTGGATGGTAAATTTCATTAGTTACTACTTTGATATTTGCCTTCATTGTTTCTTTCCATAGCCAATTATCTTCCCCTTTACAGACATTCTCTTTGTTCACCTAGCTGTGGTATTGGTTGTGTTGTTGTTTGGCCAGTTCTTTTTTTAATATATCAAAATATTTGTGTCTTCTCAAAAGAGTCTTCAGTTTTTCTATTATATTTGCCTCTTCAATTGAGTTGCATGCTCTGTACCAATTTAAAAATTTCACACTTAACCTACTTTAGGTTTGAACTATTGCCCATTGAGAGGTGCTTCATTCACTTCAGACCACTAGTAGTTAATGTAGTTTCAAATATTAAAGGATAAAACAATTAATGATGTATGTCTACGTTAGTATTAACTTTCCTCTTAAAGCTTTTTTTTAACTTAAGTGTGAGTTGAAGGAGCATATTTACTACAGTGAGGCCCGAAACATTTTCTGTTTAAAACAAATTCAAAATGTTACATTTTTGTGAAGGAATAGATGGAAAAAGTGGTGTCTGGCGGACTATTTCCAAAGATGCGAAGCAGTGACCAAATATTGTCTTCAATAGTACTTTTACTATTGTCACAGACTTTTGATTAATCCTGTGCTTTTATCTCAACCTTTGCAGATTAATGCTCAAATTCTCTCAGAATTTCGTTATGGTGAAACGGAGTAAAAGAACAGACAGTTACTGAAATTAATAAATAAGCACATTAATAAAAGAAAATAAAAATGCTATCTAGAAAGCAATGAAAATCAATAATGCTATCACCAAACATCATATTTGATGCCCAATGTCACTCATGTTACTGTATTTTTATACTTTCACATATATGTAGCCTAGAGAAAGTTATGTAATGCTGCAAAAATTGATGTAGTGATTTTGTTGTAACTACACATTTTGAGGATCCCTGCTACTAAAAAGAGTTTTGTTTTTTTCTTATTTTCCTTTTCTTAACAGGTGTGTCTGTGAACTTTGGTCTAGTGCCTAAACTGTTCAGAGGATTTTCACCAAAATGGATATATCCTGATCAATCTGACCATTATTACAGCCCTGGGACTAAATTTTCTTAAAATGTTCAAATTTGTATGTGAATAGAGCATATTGGTCTTATAAAAATGGCACAAGCCTAATTTCAGTAAAACCTATTGATTTTCAAAAATTTGAGTTCTCACTTCACTTTGCTCAACTCCTCCCTGCAACTATTATTGAAGAAAGAGGTGGTTTGTTTTAATGAAATCTGTTCTTCAAAATTAGATTTTTTAAATTATGTCGTGTACAATTGTTTTAAAATTAAGAGTAATTTTCATGGAATTTTTAGTGTAATCGTAACAATTAAAAACAAACAAGATTTTCTTAATATTAGCTCCAAATGCTTTCCATAATTCTTAAGCAAAGTTCACTTAATAAGTTCAATGTAAATTAAATTTATATGAAGAATAGATAGATTCCATAATTTTATAAAACTAATGTTTAAGGAATTACTAAAAAATGTTCAAGCTCTTATTGTTGAGATGCATTTTTAGTATTTACTGAAATTTCAGTGTTAAACTTAATATGCTAGTGTATACTGATTTTATAAGAAAGATGGAAAATATATGGACTTTTATTCAAATTTGTGCCAAAACCCAAATATGGAAAATTAAAGTAGCATTTTTCAACTCTGCACATTGTGAAATATAAAGATAATGCAAATTAGTATCAATATTAGCTTATTTAGTAAATATGTATTTGTGTAGAAATCCGTTCCCTGATTATAACTAAGCTATATCAATCACCCATGGATTTGTTTTTAGCATTTACTTAACACTTTAACTGTCAGTTTTGGGCAAATCTTCACAGCAATGTATTTAGTAGATTTTCATTTTTTTAAATGACATATATCAAATTATTTATTAGAATTTAGATTTTATGAATTTGTTTGTTTCGTATTCTTTCGCATGGTTTGTTTCTTTTATGCTACTGAAATATCAGACTGTCTAGAAGATTTTGTTTTGTTATTGAAACATAAATCTTCCGAAATATAAATTTAAACTTTTCTTGGAAATTCAGAAGTACATGATGGAAAATTTTCCTGACTATGTTAACTCCAATGGCAAGATGATGTTTGAGGAGGACAATAAGGTGGGTCAGATGTGACCTGAATGGGATTTTCAAATGATTAACACTACTGAAAAAAAAATTTATTGCCGAAATGTATGTTTATTTTGACAACAATAATGAATAGACAAAAACATCACACAGATTTTTGGTGAATTTCTATGTTTTTATGTGAAACATTTTTAAAGATTCTATGAAGCAAAGCTATAGCAAAATTAGAAGTTAAAAATTCCTTGAAATGTTTTGAAGCAACTCTGTGACCCCAAAAAAAGGGGGGGGAAAGGGGAAAAAATGGGGGGGGAAAAAAAAAGATTTACCAATTTTCAGACCGCACATTCCCTCTCCTCCCCCTTTTTATAAAAACGTGTTTTTAAGTTGTTTTTTTCCCCTACAAACTGTAAATGTTTCAACTCTTGGGATGTGCGAGACTGACTTCCGAAACACTAAGTCGACAAAAAGATTTTTGTCAGCATTCAGCTACTATCATAATTTGGTAATCATTTACTTAGATTGAACCCCAGCTTAATGGTTCTGAGTCATACACATTTGCAGTCCCCAAGTGTGAATGGATATGTTAGTGTACTCTCCCACTTTCTAATGAAATACTTCTAAAATACCATAACTATTTGTTCTGAAGTGCAAAAATACATTTTATAATCCCTCTTGTATGTTTTAATGAATAAAGAACAAAGAGCAAACTAACTATATATAATGAAACAATTGGACTCTTAAAGAGTAAGTGGGTCATATCTGACTTAAGAGGCCATTAAGAAGAGACCTAAGGAAAATCATTATTCTTAGATTATAACATGTTCCCGAATCCTGCAGCTACAAGGAAGGGTAGAGACGAAATGAAATAAGGGATGCTCGGAGCTTGTGATCTTCAGAGAAAATAGGAGGTAGAAAATTCTCAGACAAAGTTCATTTGGGTCCCAGCTGACATGAACCTTAATGTTTGCGGGTTGATTGTACATTTTTCTTGTTGACAAATATTAGAAAACCCAATAGAGTTGAGTTTTATTACTGTAAAGGAGTATCAATATTTGAGAAACAGTTGAGGCTTAACTGTTGAGAAATCTCAATCACTGCGATCCATAAACATTGAAGAATCAGACCAGATCTGAACTTCCAAAAGAACTTTGTCAATATTGTACACAGTGTACTTTATTTTTTTTTGTATTGGTCTGTCCAGCATGAGGTTATTTAAATCAAATATGTATCGAATAAATGAAATTAAAATAGTATTTGGAGCACGTTGTAACATTTTTGTTTTCGTTTTTCCAGATTTTCCAATCGACCTACGAGGAAAACTAAAGAAGCAGCTGCTTTGTATATGGAACTTTTGGGAAAGAAGTTAATTAGTCGTGATGGTGATGGAGATGAAGATTCATTCTCTGTGGATAGTTTTCCAGAATTACCCAGTTCAAAAAGGAATGGTATGTTAACTTTCTGTGTCCCAGCACTTTGAACTGATAGTGAGGTATTGTTTTATTAGATATATATGAGTAATGTTTCATCAATTTTTGTTTGCTTTTCTTTCAGAACAAAGGGAACTTGAAATGAAAACAAAATGTACTAAAGAAGTACAGCATCACCATTCTCAAGAATGTCAAGTATTACAACATCAGGTTCAGAAAAAAGAAAACTCGCTCAGCAAAAGAGAGATTCATATAAAGAAAGAAATTCATATTAAGAAAGAACAAAATAATCCTAGAAAGAACGATGTTAAGATTGATATCATTAATAAGTCCAAAATTGAACGAAATAAGGACATTGAGGAGAACAAAGGGAAAAATCAGAAAATTCAAAAAGATATCAGTAAACTAAGGTCACAGGTGGTTAAAAGATCATTGCGAATTGCTAAAGAAGATTCTTCTGAAATCAAAATGGATAGAATACGAAAGAAATCTGGAAAATCAAAAGTTTCAAATTTAGTTACTCAGAAAACCAAAAGTAAATTGGAAATAAATCCTAAAGTAAGAGCCAGAGATCATTTAAGTTTCTTCACTTTTGATACGAAATTAAAATCATCTGTTGTTGGTCATAGTTTAAGAAGTAGAAAAACCACTCGTGTTTCTGTACAAGTTGAAGACGAAATGGAAGTTGGCACTAAGTCAACATGTCCCCGTCGAAGTCTTCGCAGAGGTTCACGTGATGCTGTGCAGTCTCCTGAAAATTCATCTCCTGGAATCACCAGTGATAATGATTTAATTAAGTCACAAAAACCTAATAGCACCTCAGGACATTTACTGAAAAAGTCAGTTGTAAAGGCAAGTAAAATTAATTTGGATTCTTTAGAAGACAAGTTCAGTGATTCAGATGAAGAACCTTTGAAGAAAATTGCTTTAAAAAACAATGTAAGTAAAAAAATTGATGTGGCCGAAGAGAAACAAGGGGAAACTACAAACAGAAAGTTATTTGCAAGGGAAAGCAAAAATATGCCTCAAATGTGTAATAATTTTAAAGAGAAATGCAAGTTAATTACCAAAGTTACTAGAGCAAGTGCTTGTTTCACTGATGAGACTTCTATTAAAGTGAAAGGTGGAGGTTCTGTTAGTATAAAGAAGGTTTTAAAAAAGAAGTCTGTAAGATACTCTAAAGTTACAGTCTCCACCGACAGAAAAAATAAACAAGTGCTTGAAAGAGAAAAGTTATCTGTTGGAAAAGTGAAAGAAATGAATAGAAAACAGCGAACTGATGGCAATTTCAGAATGAATGCTCCTGAAAATTGTTTGAAAAACTCAGGAAAGTTAGGAAAAAAGGAATTGTCTGAAAATAAAAATAATAAAAATAATTCTGGATCTTCAAAAGTAACATGCTCGGACATTATAACTCAGAAGGAGAAAATTGTTCGAAAGAAGAAAAAAGAAAAAAATGATAATAAAACTTCTGCCAATGTAGGTAAAACTTCTGCCAATGTAGAGTTATCCAAAATTGCTCTTGAAGGAAAGAAGAAAGTGGAAGATATAATTGATACCAAGACTGATACTGAATTGTGCCCTCCAGATAAGTCCATTCCACCTGTTTTGAAGAGTCCTGAAAATACATGTTCATCAGATGCAAATTCTCCAAGTAAAATATGTTCCCGTTCTGTTGAATTAATTTGTGGAGAGAAGGATGAAACAAGAAAAATAAAACAGAATGTCCAGAATAGTGAGAAAATTAGTTATGATGTTCTTATTAAAAGTTCTCATCTAAGAAAAGGTAAAATAGATAGTTCTGAGAAAAAAAGTGATTTAGGAGCTCATGTTCATCCCATGAGAAAATGTTTAGTGGGTATAGAAAGTGAATTTAGAAAGATCTCTCATACAAACTGTTTACAGAGGAAAGGAACAGGTCTCTCGAAAAAGGAGTTAAGAGCAGATGTTCAGAGACGATCTAGTACAAGTTGCCCCAAAGAAACTGAATTGGAATTACAAAGAAGATTAAGTATGGTGTGTTTGAAAGAGTCAGAAACTGACACTGAAACAGAAAAGAAATCTGAGAAAGAAGAAATTATTGATGGAGGAACTCCGATGAAACCTGAAGGAGATAAGCAAGCTATTGAAACACCATTCTCAAAATTAAATACTATTCGTAATTCTAATCAGTATGTTGATACTAAAGGTGTTACATTGTGTGCTGCTGAGAATGTACTTAAATCAAATGCTCAGGAGCATTCAGCCAAAAACAATAAAAATGCAACAAATATTAATGTAGTTGGAAAGATTGTAGATAGTGATCACTTAAGCGATGTAAAATGTGTTTCTGCTGCAAAAAAAGATATTACAAAAAAAATTGCTTCTACAAATGTGAATTCTGATCTACAAAAAATTGTTGAAAAGAATGTAGTTGCACCATTTACATGTAAAAACGGAAATAACTCTAGATATGAACTTTCATTTGCAAACTTAGGAAGCTCTGTGAGTTCGGGTGTAAAACTATGTGCTGAACCAGACCAGAGAAGTTTGTTTGGAAAAAATGATAATATTGTGAACACTGGCAGAATTACTGAAGAAACGACATGCAAAGAACATGATTTGCCGTGTGACTTAATTAGTGTGAATTCAGAAAGAAATTTTTGTTCTACAAAAGGAATAATTTTATCTGATCCTGGTTCTAAAGGAAAATTAGGTTTAAAGGAAAATCATCAGTTAGATGATGTGGTGTCCCAATCTCATAACTGCCTCGTTAATACATCAAATCAGGTGAATGATTATAGTAATGCTCTTTCTACAGCAAATGTTTCTGATGGTGTAACTCAAAAACATTGTGTCGTTCCAGACTTGCTATGCCCTGAATTATTTGAAAAAAAAGATAAAAACATGAAACAAAGTCCACATACACTGTGCAGAAGGTCATCAGAAGGAAAAATTCAAGAGCAAAGTGAAATGTTGGGGAAATCTGAACCGTACAATCCAAAACCCGAGACCTCAATTGATTTGGAGTGCATTGAGAATAATACTCCACTCAAGTTAGGAGCTAGTGGTGTTGAACTTGAAAAAGGAAATTTAGGTATAAATTCTTTACTCCCCCCTGATTTGGGCTTACGTGACATGAAAGTGAAAGAGAAACTCAATATGTCTGCTGAGCGGGTTGAAAAATGGTTAAGTGAAAGCTGCACTGGTAATTTAGAACATAAAAAGGAATGCACATTGTATGACAAGAACATTTGCAACTGTGGATTCTCTATAATTGATGATGATTTGTGTTTATCAGACTATGGTAATGATAAAATTACAATGGACTGTATTTCTGGTGATTGTGAGGAGGAGGGAGCTGTAAAAATGGCTGCTACTGTTTGTCCTTTTACAAGCGAGTTTGCAGTAATGCAGACTGCGAATTCAGAAAATTTGAAACCTAGTAGCGTGGAAGAAGCAAGTGCTAGTGTTATTTCACGTGATGATCAAGTATGTAAAGAGAAAGAAATTTCTCTATCAACATTGGCAGAAAGTTCTAGTATAGACAAGGTTGCTGAAGCACCACATAATTATGAAATCCTCCAAAAACCTGTGAGTGTGTCTTTTGATGTTCTTGATAAAAAGAAAGAATGGGAAACAAGCAAAAATGCACAGAAGCCCCTACAGAGCAAGGTACACGTGCTGGTTGTACAGAAAGTCACCCTCCACCATTGATTAATTCAAATACTTCAACATCCTCTAAGATTAATCCACAAAAAGAAGCAATTTCAAAAAATAATCAAATTCTAAATGTAATGCAGAATCAAGTGCCTATTGTTTTAGAAAACACCAATAGTAAAACTGAATGTGTTCAAGAAAAAGGAAAGTTGTCTTCAGTTTTAAGTGATAAGAATATTAAAAAGTCAAAAGAAACTAATAAATCTGAAGTGTCTTCCATGGTAAGGACAGGGACCAAATTATTGCAAGGGTCAGAACGTGTGAGTGAAAAAAAATCAATATTTCAGCAGCGCAGATCTTTTCCTCATAAAGTAAAGGAACGTAAAGATTTGACCCCTAGTGCAAATGCTTTTTCTCCTGAAAATGAAAGTAGTGTTTATGCATTTGAAACAGAACCAGATTCTCCACCTATCAGTACACCATTCAGACGTCGTGCCCGAGACAGTCGAACTTCTAGTACAACAACTTCGAAATCTGAAGAAGATTTGGTAAAATTGACTGATGAAGATGTGTGTATGAATAGTTCTAATGTGTCATCTTCCCTTCTAGTTCCTTCTCCTGAGAAAGTACTATCAGTCTCAGCTGTGAACAATTCATGTTCTAGTGAAGCACAAACACCAAATGCCATGCAAGATTCATCACAGGGAATGTGTTCACGTAATAGTACATCAATTGCCGTGCAAGTTAACCTTGATTCTGAAGCATGTTCTGAGACTAGTCCTCCAAATGTCCCTCCGGTAGAAGCTATTATTCCTGAACCTGTTCCTCAGCGAAGTATGGAATGCTCTACTCAGACAGACGTTGCTGAAGAAGAAGATGATGAAAGTGAAGGACATCTATTTTATATTCCTTTGCAACAAGCACCAACACCAGCTCAGCAGGTGATTCAAGGTGTTGCTGTCAAATTAGGCACTGAAGGACCTACTGGCCCCAACCAAAGAGTAATAATGCGTGCCAAACTAGTTACGAAGCCTCCAAGCTTCAGTAGACCAGCAACTTCTGCCCCAGACGGAGCACTTGGAATTCGAAGGTTAGTAAGTAATAAAGCAGAAAAATCTAACTAGTTGTTACTTAGCAGAGACTCTTGTACCTTTGAACGTTGTAATTGTTTGTGTGTGAATTGAATGTGTTTCAAGTACAAATAACTTTTATTTTTTCATGTTCATAAAGAACCTCATTTAGTATCAAACCATGTACTTCATGTGAAAGACATACAACGCATCTTCCACTTTTAAAAGAAAGTTTGAAAAATTATTGCGATGTATATAACGGTCACGCACTACTGAACACAACCTTGTGTAGTAATGTACTCATTTTTTGGGAGCAAATGCCAAGAAAACTTGAGAAAAATTTCTCACCTCGCATAATACTCTTAAGATTTATAAAAATAAAATTTCCCCTGTAATTTTTTACCAACAATTTAACTAAATTATAAAAAATGAAAAGGAAATGTAATTTTTTAGTTGCATAAATTGAACCTTTATTTCACGTTATATTTCGGAGTGTTGTAAAACTTAACTTTGAGTTCTAGCTGTTTATTCTGTCATGAAATATAATTTTTCCCTAATTTTGGTAATTTCACAACTTCTACAAGTTTCAGATTCATAAATGTCTTCACCTTCACAAAGAATTTTTTTCCAGCAACCTATTTCAAATTCAAAATCTATATTTTCAATATCTATAATGCTTCCTTTGTAATCAGTATTGTTTTTCTGTTTTAAAAATCAAATGAACCCTAAGTGCCCAACTCCAAAACTATTATGTTCATGTTTCATTACAGTTCTATCAACATCTTTCAAAATATCAGTCACCATTTCATTGTCATCTTCATTGCTACAATTTTCATCGAAACTTCTTAAAACATACTGGCTTATGTGGCTCAGACCATCAATTGATCTCACTGCAGTGCCTCTATCCCTTATGATCCTAAAGTTTTAGTGGCACTAGCTAGATAGCTAGGTCGAATTCAGCTGTTGTGTGGAGGAGACTTGTAGCAGCTGGCTGCACTGATTGGTAGTTTTCCATAGTTTCTCCGATTAACTCCAGGCAAATGCCAGAGCAGTACCCTAGCATGAGGCCCATGGACCACGCCCAATCTTTCCTTCCTTTTCCTCATCCCATCCTCACCTCTTTCTTTCACATATGTACACTTATATGCACTACACTTATCACACATGCCAGGAGACCAGCCAGGCACTTTTAGAGCTTGTCCCTTGCTGAAAAACAAAACCTTGGCTACAAGGATCAAATGCCTTCTTAACAAATTTGTATCAGAACACAAATCCTCTCAAGTATGTACTTAATAAACTAGCATGTATAGCAACCAGAAGACTGCACTGACGTGGCCTAAGAGTCTAGTGTTCAAAGGTGCATCAGGGGTACAATAGTCTCTCCTATGACTTTTATTCTTCTTTTTTCATATTTCATCTTTAACCAATGTTTTATTTGAACAGAATGTATGTACGGTGCTTTTCCTATGACCTTAGAAACATTCAATAATTGAAGGTATATTCTGTTAACCTCAGAGAAGAGTAATTACACAAAGTTTGATTGTGATCTGTAAAATTTATTTAGAGTAGGATTGCTCATCTGACATGCACATGGTGTGTTACAGTGATACCTGGCAAGAAAGAACACACATTTTGTATTTCCATCACTTTTCATTATGTCTAATGGTGTGAGGATGACAGGTAGAGGAGGTAATTGAAACTCCTGATATGATATTAAAGTGCATATGAAGGGCTTGGGACAGCAACAAGATGAGCTACAACAAACCTCTTGCTATACGTCCTGAATGTGAATATCTTGATTTTGATGGAAGTATGGCTAATCTTGTTACTTTGAGTGTCTTGTTCATAGTTACTTGGCTGTCTGGGAGATGCTGCTTCCTAGGCACAGGAGCCTTGGATGTAGCATCTCCCGGATAGCCAAATACTTATTGACTTGCTCTTACGTCTTGTTCATACTTACAAAGGGCTTGGAGAAGAAACCAGACAAGACTATGTAACCTCTCTTTTCCCTGACCTGTTTCTCTCTCATCACCTATCTTCTCTCTTTTTTCTCTCTCCCTCTCCTCTCTTGCTCACTCTCTGTCTCTCTCTCTTCCTACATTTTCCCCCTCTCATAAGAAATGCTGAAGTGTTCAGAATGGAGAAGCTGACCCAGCACTTTGCAAGTTGGTCCCCTTGTGCCGGTTTCAGAATGATCCCTTATTTATGGAACAAATGTAAAATAAACTATAATTTTGGTTTTGTAGTTGTGAAAGTAGTGATACAATATTTTTGTCCATGAAGTATTTTTGTTGATTTCATTTCTGGATACGATTCTTGGAAATGAGATTTTAATTTTTAACAAAAAAATGAATTTCAAATATTTTATGCATTTTTTCTTCAGTGACATAAATATACTATTTTTACTTAGAAAGAGTATGTACGTTGAAAGAGAAATTATTGTAATTCTGTGGCAAAAATTAGTGACTTTTCGATAAAATAGCAAACCAACAAACTCGTATTGTGGGGCTCTGGTGTCAAAGAAGTGATAAATCTTGTTCCTTTATGTAATAACTTACGTCCTCGAACACTTTTTGTACTTGCAATCCACGTTTTGTGTGATACTGATAATCTCGTACTGAAAAATCCTTGATACTGAAAAATTGGTTGATGGCAAACTGTCTGCAGTCAACTCTCAGTTCAAACAATTTGCTCCAAAATTGGTATTCACCAATAGATCTGGAAGAACTGTATGCTCTGCTCATTTAAACAGATATTTTGACTCTGGAGGTTACTTTACAAGAAACGTCAAAAATATTTTCAAAATGTTCTCAAAAATCTCTCCAATTTTTTGGTTAAACTTTGTCCTCGGAAAAGGACTCTTTAAAAAATGGCAAGGGCTCATTTTCATTGAAATCTCTTGATTTTCAAAAATTGCAGAACTTCAATATTTTTTCAGTGTGTTCCTTCAACTACAATATTGAAGGACAAAAGACAAAATATTTCCTTCAAAGGCCGATCTTAAAATAAGGACATTAATAATTTTTTTTAAAAATTCATAGTTTCCGTATAATATTTTGTGAAATATTGGCAAATTGCAAAAGTTAGAAATAATGCAAAAGAGTGTGCTGTTGGAGCTCAATTTTTTTTAACCATCGGGAAGGTTGAGTATAGCTGATGGTATTAGGGGTAACTTGACTGGCGTGTTAACTCTTAAGAACCCGAGTTCAAATCCCAGCACAAAGAAAAAAAGGTTTGCTGGTTGGAAACATTTTTTCAGATTCCTATAGTATTATAATATTGCATAAATGATGCAAGAAAGTATGTGTTTTTGTAACCCCACTAGGCTAATCTGAGATCTCATTGTAAAAAGGGTTGTTTCGTGGCTTAATAGATTATAGTTTCAGGGGCAGATCCAGATACGAATTGGGAGGGTGGGCAATGCAAAATGTTTTGATCAATGTGTCATATTACAGATTATGTAGAATGACACAGGCTAATCTCAACTCATGCTGCAATACGATTTTATTTGTTTTTATGATTATCTGAAAATATTTTTGCCCCAAAGTTTCAAGGCAAGTTAAAATTAATAATTACTGAAACATTGGAGGGAGGGGGGAATTTACCTCATTTCCCTCTCCATGGAACCGCTTGAGTTAGAAGGACATCAAGGCATTACCGAGGGAAACTTTAACATATCGAAAACAAATTGATATTCTTAACATATTATGTTGTATAAAAAGCCATTGGTCACAGATACATTTGTACATACTATATAAATCCCCTCTTGTACTTGGGGTTTTCTTTCCTGGCGCATGACATTTCGTCAGCTGTTACGCTGTGTTGCCACACAATCGCGCGGCTAGCATGTGGTAAGCACATATCTGGGGCTTCAGAGCTCGTTGAGAACGTTCGCGAAATTTGTCGCGCGCTTTGTCAACACTGTAGTGACATGGAAGCTCCCTACTGGAGAAAGCCTTCCCTCTCCATTTTTCGTCCGTGACCTTGGTGCGCCAAGAACGGAAAATCCAAGTATAATGTTCAATAAAATTGAAACAAAGTAACTTTCATTATGTGAATAGTTTTGTGTATTTTGTAGTATGATTGATGGTGAAAACTATTTAATGGACATCTGACGTCAAAGAGATAATAGCTTCAGAAGAGGTGTTAACATAAGTATGTACTGTGACTTATTTTCTACATGAAGGAAGAGTTCAGCAATATAGAATTTGGTGCTTGCTCTCTTTCATCCATTGAAAAAAGAATATTGAGACTTGTTTGAAACAAAGTATAAGAAATGAGAAAAATATTGATATATGGTTTACATACATTTTTACTTATTTCTTTTACATAACAACAACAGTAATAATAATAATTATTATAATACAAAAAAATAATAGCATAATTAGCATTACCAGTAAGAGCATAGGAAATCTCGTAATCGACAAACATTCTCGTTTTCTGACAAGGTGCGTCGACTCACGTAACGATATTAGCAAGGTCAACTGTCCTTGCACGCTGCAGCATGGCATTTACCAAGTTCTAATTTTTGCAACAGTTGCTTTTCGAATATTAACAATATTTATATCATTGCATTGCATTTTGAAAGATCTTTGGAATGATGGAGAAAAAATATATACTTCCATTTAAAAAATCAAAGTTGTGTCAAGAACTCTAAAGTTACATACGTTACAAACCAGAAAACGAAATATGTTATTTGCCCCATCATTTGCAACAACATGGTGCAAATAGCATCTCGATACTTCGAACCGTTTTCAGGATATATGCTGTGGACAACTGAGGTGGTCAATCCTGTATAGTAATCCCTCGATTTCCGCGAATTCGCTATTTGCAAGTTCCGAACATTCGCGATTAGAGAAATGTTACCAGTTTCAACATTCGCGAGTGCGTCTTTTGGTCGTACTACATTTGTTTCTTTTTTTTTTAAGCGAGCACATTTCATTTCCTGTATCACCATCTGGGAAGTGAACTCGGCAAACCCCGGGGCTCAGAATATCACGTTCTGCAAAAATGTCAAAGTTGGAATATAAATTCACATTAATAGAAGAACGCAATTATAAAATAATTCAATTCAGTTGCGTCGAATTGGAAGTAAGGGTTTTGGCCACATGAAAAGAAAAGTCATTCAGGATCTGTGCAAATTTCATTATAAAGACCTCACTGAAGAGGAACTTTGGAAGCGAAGAAAACCTCCTCGAACGTAATGATGAATAGAAGCGAAACTGCGTCCTGGAGAAATTTCAGTGTCAAAACTGTCAATGGCGTTCTAAAACTTCAACAAGCTTTGGTGGAATGTGATGTGAAACGCACATGGAAATAACTTCGAAATTTAAGAGACAAATAGAAACAGCAACTCTTCCATATTTGGATAGGAGAACAACGAGGAGGGTTGAAATTTGAAATAAGTTTCAAATATTGTTTTATTTCTTCTCTTTGGGATCTTAATTGTGAATTCTGGATGTAGAGGCGCTTACTCTGCTATTGCAATTGTTTGTCAGATTTTTTCTTTCTTTTTTAAACAGATTTTCGATATCCACTAACCTAACTCACCCTTTTTCATTGAAAGATGGACTCAACATTCGCGGATTTGCATTCGCGATGTTTTTTGGGAACCTAACTCTCGCGAATATTGAGGGATTACTGTATTGCATTTATTAAATGTATCCTAATTTGTAGGACCACAGGTTGGTCATATGTTGTACTCGGTACATCCGATTCTCGACTTTTACTTTTTCGCTTCGGAATAGAGAGAAAGATATGTAATGCTGAGCGAAAAACCTGGAATTTTCGGCAGAAAAACTCATTACAGCGCCCCTGTAACGAAAAAGTGGATAAATTCAGTTATTAAATTTAGAAAAAATATCCTGTAACACGTGTAACCAGAATCCACGTTTTGTGGGTTCTTGTTAGCGAAAAATCGAATGACGGCAAAACGTGTTTAGTCCATCTATCCGTCCGTCCGTGAACAATGTTCGCGGCTAAATCGTTCAGCCGATTTTCTCCAAAATTGATATTCCGTGATCGATCTGGCTGATGTCGTGGCTCCTTGAATTTGAAACTGATATTTTATTTTTGGGAAGTACTTTACATGAAGCCTCGGGGTCATTTTCCAAATTTTCAAAAAAAACTGTCCATTGTTTTTAATTACATTTTATTGTTGGATATTGTGAAGGATGTTTAAGAGAATAGTGCAGGTCTCATGTTCGTTGAAAACCTTGAATTTTTGAAAATTGCGAATGTTCAGAATTTTTTCGGAGTGTTCATACAACTAAAATATTAAAGATAAGAGATTTTTCCCTTAATGAAATCTATTCCTTAAATATAGATTTTGAAATAAGGTCATGTACAATTTTTCTAAAATTTGAGCACTTTTCGCGTAATTTTGCGTGAAAATACAGGCGAGAAAATACGTGCTGTTTAGCACCACTAGTTTACTTTCTCGCGTGCTACGTACGCACGTAATGAAGATAAAGTATTGTAATGCTGCAGCGGAAAGTAACGATCTTTCAGAAAAAAACAACTCAATTTGTGAAGCCCTGATATTGAAAAATGGATTCATCTTGATCCTGTATCTATTAAATTACTTCCGCTACCACCATGTGTAGTCAGAATCCACGTTTTGTGGGTTCTTCAATCAGAAATATTGATTTACAGAGAAACGTCCGTTCGTCTGTGGTTAGCTAGCGCCAAAACCGTTCAGACGATTTTCTCCAAAATTGATATTTCCTGATCGATCTGCCCGAACGATAATCCCTTATCGATCTAGTTTAAAACGGATATTTTGATTTTGGGGAGTTCTTGAATCCTGAACATCCTCTTCAAAATTGTCTCCATATGGGCCCAAATTTTTGGATTTTTTCTCGGAAAGAGCCAATTACGATTAAAACACAGCGGAGGTCACAATTTCGTTGAAAACTTTGTTTTTTCGAAAATTGCAAACGTTGATGGCGTCTTCATGAAACTATAATATTGAAAGTAAATATGTCTTTAATGAATGAAATGTTCTATATTGATGCAGCTATAAATAAAGTTATGTACAATTTTTCGAAAATAAGAATAGATTTTGCGTGTTATTCAGTAAAATATAGGCAATTTTATAAACAAGATTTTCTCCAAAACCGGCTCCAAGGTTTTTTCTTTATTTTTTTATCGAATAGGCTAAAGTACTCTTATGAAATGGCACAGGTCCCATTTTCGGTGAACTCTATAATTCAAAAATTGAAAAAATTAAGATTGCAAAACTACAATATTGATGATAGTTTTTTTTCCTCTTAATGAAATCTGTTCTAAAAAATCTTTAAATAAAGTCATGTACAATTTTTTGAAGATGTGAGTAGTTTTCGCGCAATTGTTGTTTGAAGTCAGTATATCGTAAAATAAATCTCAAAAACTGGTCATTTTTTTAAATTTTTGTCTCGAATAGAAAAAAAGTATGCGTATAAAATTGGCGCGTATTTCATTTTCGTTGAATACTGATTTTCGAAAATTGCAAAAGTTACAAATTATGTGCTGTTGTTGCATCACTAGTTACTGTCTCGGATTCTCGAACACGCTGTAAAGGTAAAGTATAATGAAGCTGCAAAATTCAATGTCGAGATTTTGACGAAAATACACGCTTTTTGAGTGGTTTTCAAAACTTGTTCAGTCTGTAATCAACACTAGCGCCTAAATCTTTCGCGAGATTTTCTGCAAAACTGATATTCTCCCAATCAATCTTGCGGCACTCGAAAACCCTGCGAATTTGAAACGATTCTTTTAATTTTTGCAGGTACTTTACATGAAGCCCCATTTTCAAAAGTTGTAAAATCTCCACATTTTCGAAAATGTAAAAGTGTAAATCTTTTTGTCTTACAACTGTATAAGTCAAAATAGAGGTGTTTTCTTAATGAAATTATTTCAAATTCTAATTTAAATTGTCCTGTACATTTTTTTCGAAATTTGAGCTGTTTGTACGTAGTTTTGATAGAAATCGTGACAATAAGAAAACAAAGAACGATTTCTAAAAAGTGGCTCCATTTTCTTTAATTTTTTTTAATTGGGAAAGTTTGCTTATTTATGTGGCGTATGTCCAATTTCCATTAAAAGTTCTGAAATTTCTCGAATTGCAAAAGTTTAATTTTTTGTCGTCACCCTATTACAATTACTTTATTAAAGATAGATTTTTCATATAGAAATCTATTGTTCAAAAGTAGGCCAATTAACCATTTCATGTACACTTTTGAAAATATAACTAGTTTTTGTGTAATTTGAGTGGACTCGAGACAATTTTGCAATATTTTCTTAGAAATAGCTCCAAAAATTTGCTTTGAACTTTTTGTAAAGATAGAGAACAATACACTGAATTCTATTGTACAAATGCCATTTCCGTTAAAACTTTAAAAGTTTCAAAAATGTGCAGTTTGTTTTTAGTCTCCTGCAATTCGCTTGGTGAAGTGTTTTCAAGAGCGCTGTAGTAGAAGGATACAAATTGCAATTTTGTATTGTATACCTAATACAAATAATATGGGAAAGGTTGTGTTATTGTAGCTCTACAATGGAGTTCACTATTCCCATTGTTACGTTTTGTGTTTTATTTTTGCTTTTTTGTTTCTGCTCGTTATTTAGATGTTTGGGTGTTACATTGGCTGCCTATCATATTTGACCCCAGGCAGGCACTGATGTCAATCATCCAAAGTTTCCAAATTATAGAACAAAATCGTTTATTACATTTCATGTTACTGTTTGAAACAAGATACGAGTACTACAATGATGTTGCAGGGCATACTTTCGAGGATATTCTGTATGTAGTAAATAAATCACGGAAGTAGGAAGTGAATGCTGTAAAAATAAGTCTAGCGCAATTTTAAAGTGTCCACAATTAAAATATTTACAAAAAATTTGTCCAACTAATAAACATCTAATTAATGAGCTAGTGAATTTGTAAGCTAAATTCCAATCTTGGTAGCCAATAAATTGGTACAGATAATCTGTATGATTTTACACAATTGGCTAGCCAATTACGAACCATGTATCAAGATGTAAAGGAAATTGAGAGTATTTTGAATCTATCAGTAGTGGGTGTGCGCGCGCGTGCATGTGCGCGCGCGTGATCATATTCTTTCCATGCGGGAAATTGCATAAGAGACCGCATATACAAGTTACACTTAGACCCACTTTTATGAATTTCTCGCCAATAGTACACACAAGATTTGCTTCCAAATTATTTTTTCTTCACATGAGTAAGTTTGAAATTTGAAGCGACAAATTTGCCCACTTGGTGAGCCAGGTGACTTGATAGTTTTATTATCAATCCCTCTTAGCGGTCTTAGCGGAGGGTGTACAACGAGGGATTCTCATCTGTAGGAATAATCTTCGAGAAATACCAGATTTTATATGCAGCCACTTTCCCTATGTATTTTTTGTGGACGACACTTGGGTGTGTGGTCTCTAAGAACTCATCCATGCCTTAGTACATTGTGTTCTGGCGAGTAGAAACATTTTAAACTGTGCGATATTTCTCAAGGCGCGTTATCTTAACAAATTATATGCAATGTTTTTTGTAATTGGTGTTGTCTGGTGAATAGTGCTCCGTCTGCATGGAAAGCAACGACCCAGTTTAAAGGTAATATTTTTTATACATCATTGCGATGGTTCTGAAACGGAAGTTTATGTTCAGTAACAAAAAAAGACATCAGATCAGAGAAGTAAAAAGAGTAAGATAAATCTTGGCGAAGATAATATGAATTTGTAATTTTATTAGCATTAGCATGTCCACTTATAAGGGTTTTTAAGGATAACTAACACATATGTGTCCCTGGTCTCATAACCCTTTGACTGCCACATCAATCGAATGTGACCGACACATTTCTTGTAGGCTATTGTGGCGTCATGCAGGTTGCAATAATACACAGACGAGAGTGGGTTAACTTATTGCTGGTTTATTAATAATTAAATCCATCACCGAATACACCTTATGTGCAATCGTTAATTAACGAAATAAATGGACCCCACTACTACGAGTGATATAAATTCTACGGCTATCACACCTCTACTTAACTATCGAATGAACCCGATCGTGTGAAACACCGCAGAATTCCTACACGCCTCCTCACTCGAGTCTCACTGCCCCACCACATATACATAGCCGACCCTAGCCTCCGCACCCGCGGTCTGCGCCCCCACCGGGCGGCTGCCTCCGAACTGCACAAGTCGACTGCCTGAAGCGAAAAACGCCCTAGCTAGGCTCGGAGCGCCCTTTCACTCTGGGCTTTCCCACTACGTCACATCCTGTTGCGAGCGCGTGGTCCTGAGCGTCTCTCCTACGTCACGCGGTCGCCTTGTTGTCGCGTCTATGTTTGTGCACGACGCTGCACTATGTCAAACTCATACTACAAAGCGTCCTCAAAATAGATGTGACATCAGACGCTGCAGACTGACATTAAATGCGATTGTACGTGCACAGACAGGTCTTATCCCTTTTTGCGTGCCTCAGCAAAATATTGTATGACCAAACCCATGAACAAAAAAAGTTTAAATAAAGTAGTGCGTACATACTTTGTCGCATTTTTTTATTTTTTTTATTTTCGAAAATTCAAAGAGTTCAACGTAAGTGAGACCTGCGCCGTCCTATAATCTATCGGAGGAAAAAAATAAAGAAAAAAATTGGGTCGTTTTTAAGAAGTTTTTGAACAAATTGCATTAACTTCCTGTAAAATTTACCCGAAAACTACGCCTTTTTTTTGCCTTTCAAAAAGTGTACATGACCTTATTTAAAGATTAGTTTTTTCGAACACTTCATTAGGAAAAAACATCTTTATCATTAATTTATTTTTACTGTTCATTTTTTTTACAATTTTCGAAAATTTATTTCACCGAAAATAGGGCCTGCGCCATTTTTTAATTTCCTTTGATAAATCCGAGGAAACAATTTAACGAAAAATATTTGGAGCCGATTTTGAGGTAATGTTTAAAAATTACTAAAATTTCATGCAAAATAAGTCGGAAACTACTAATTTTCTAAACGACATGACCTTATTTAAAGATGTTTTTGAAAAACATTTAATTAAGGGGGAATATAGCTTTCTTTAATATGGGATATTTGTATTCATTACAGCGTGGCCGTCAACAATAGGATACTTGTCAACCGTGTCCAAACGAGGACATAGAACAAACCCATACTCGCGAGAAAATCTTTCATCTATTAAAATTTTTGCGTAGCGTAGCGTAAAAGGTGATTAATAATCTCGTGACCAGTAGCGTGTGAACTGGAATACATTGCAATAGCGAAGAATTGCCGGGACCACTCGTTTTTGATAAAATTTTGAAAATGTTCATAAAGGTTAATGTAAATAACCTCTCAAAATCAAAATATCAGTCTCAAAATCACAGAGCCTCGAATTCGTCCAGTTTGATCAGGGAATATCAATTTTGGAGAAAATGGTTTGAACGGTTTATGCTCTAGCGTTGACCCCTAACGGACGTTTTGCCGTAAATCAGTTTATCAAGGACCCGCGAAACGTGAATTCTGATTATACAATTTTCTATATTCTTCATTAAATAGCGTACACTTGCCACTTCAAGACCGTAACTAAGTAATTCCTAGGCATTTTAGGATTCCCTAGATTTGCTCAGGAGACTTAGTTCTTTTTCTGCATTTATTAACAGCAGTGCCAAATTGCTCCATCGTTACTTCCTCCACGTACATCATATTTGATTCGTCATACACTATTGAAATTGTATATGTAACTGAATAAAATATTATTAATTTACAAATTGGACTTGGGGCCTAATTGAACTTCTGAGAGCAATTAATGAGGTTGTAGATCGTCTCGAGACGTGACCTCCAACGTCTTGAGAGCACTGGCTGTGGATCTTGGCATAGCGCCAGTAGTTCCAACGACCGCTGGCTGAATTTTGGCGTTTGACACTCCATGAAGTTAGGCTGCGAGGGGAATGACTGGTTGATATTTTACCACTTTTTCCTCCCCTGCTTTCAGAAGGCTAGACCCATCCTCGTGGCGGAGAGTCACGTCGACCACGTGTACCTCTTCCCGCCTAAAGGAGAGGTAATTTACTACATATAGGAACAAGATTTATCAATTTTTTCGATGGGTCCCCACCTGGGCCCCCCACAATGCGTTTTTTGTCGAAAAATAGCCGACTTTTGCCACAGCATTACAATACTTCTTACTACGTAAGTACGCAGTAAGTCGAGAAAATAAAAACTGAACAATAGTGATATTGCGTATTTTAGGTTATATGAGACGCATGAAATAGTTGAAATAAATTGAATATGAAACAACTAGTATGCATACAATATAAAAATGTTGCATTTTTCTACTTCAACGTATGCCATAGCCTGTGACACATGTAAGGTTGACGTTCGCAATCAAGATAATGGGTTGTTTTTTTTAATTTTTTTTATTTTTTTACTTTTTCCCTTGCATTTCTTCTTTTTTTCGATTTCCTTCAAATGGGCATAACAGAATACTCATTCCCTTCATTTTCTTACTGTTTTGGACCACTTTTGTTATTACCGAGGTAGATAACTTATTGAACATCCATCGTATAATGCAATTCATTTGTGAGTGTTAGATCTTTAAATCATTGCAGGTGTAGTATTTTCAAAATATTAATAGTTTTCGCCTTATTCAGAATACGCAATTTGCGTATTGTGTATATGGGCAGAGTTCGAACCTATACTACACCCTCAATAGTGAAGGTAGAGTTTTTTCTTTCAGCAACGATTTCCTTAATGTTATGCCTTTAAAACATTTTGTACACCATAAAAAATGAGTAGTTGTCGGGATATTGAGAGAATTTTCTTAAGTTTGGAAAGGAATCCAGAGATTGCAACGGAACGTCAGAAGGTAAACCTGGAAAACTCGGGAAATTCACGTGACAGAAAATATTCAGAGAAAATGTAGGGAAATTTCTTTTCACATAACAAAGAGTGCTTCTACCAGGACTCTAGCCGATCAGAACAAGAAATGGTGGCAACATTTGATTTCCATGTGAGACATATGGTTATGGGTAAGCCCAGTCGTTTCGTGGCTTCCAGACAGCAGAAAACTGATGATGGCTAAGCCATCGAAAGCTGCTCTTAAAATAAATAACATTGTTGGCAATGACAACACCTGTGATCATTTAATATGGGTAAGTCATACAAAGCTATTTACTTTAATAGATTACACTAGGTAATGTAATGAGAAGACCCCGGAAGTCCAGGCATTTATTTTACCTAAAATAGACATGTAAAAAGCCATTTATTCTAATGTAGGCAAAAAAGCATAAAAACAATGAAAAATTACATTTAAAAGGAAGTGTAAAAATTAATTATTAAAATGATTGACATTTTTATTCCAACTCTAAAATCTGTATTAGCACTTAACTTGTAAGGAAAACTATTTTTCTTTGTAATGTTAATTCACATGATCGTCCTGTATGATGGCTACGAATTTGTTTTACTCGCGACCCTGTCTCTTCTAAATGCTATTGTGGATTCCCTTTTGAAACGTGAAATGGCATCATTGAAAACGAAAATATATTTTTCGTTCTTCGCCCTTGTGCAATCGCCAGTACTGAGAAGGACATGTCATACAGAGAGCTGTTCTTCAAAGGGATCGGTGGCCTTATTAAAGAGTAGGATGGGATTCCTCAAGAGCGAACAAAGCCTGTCTACATCTATGAAGAAAGAAAGAAAAAAAGAAAAAAAAACTTGACTGGCATCATCGTTTTTCATTTAGTTTTTTAATACATCCTCTGCTTCCACATAAAGACAAAACACGATTGTTTCTTCGTGTTGTCCAGGTATATATCAAGCGTGATCGCGATCGGTGCCAGGAGAAAAAAAGCAAAATAATGAAAACGCAGAAAAAGAACAAAAATAAGACATGGCAAAAACAGGCAAAATGAAAATCTACTAAATCAACTCCAGAAGTGCAATTAAGTGATTCCTATTTTAAAAGTCATAAAATAGTAACAATAAAGAAAAAAGGCATTTTGTCAAACTTCCGGACCGTACTCATCAAAAAAATTCTTCTGCTTCTATCTCTTCATCTGTTTGAGATTCGCTAGTCAAAACAAGAGCTCATTTCATCCCCAGCAACAGCAGTTCCTGAAGGAACGACTTTGCCCCTAGGGATTCACAGTTATCATAAGAAAACACTCGTCACACGCAGTTTTTAACTGTTTTTGACGTAAATAAATAAAAAATAAATAAAACCATCCTCTCAGAAAATATTCGTGTCAGTGAATATCTAAGTACATTTTTGGAATCAAGGCGTGTCATTTAGTAAATGTCACATATTTTCTTTTCGGATGATTTTTCATTGTGTTTTGGTAACTTAGCTTCTGATGCCTATTTTCCCTTTTTCTTTCTTTTATGTCATTATTTTGCTTTTTTGTCCTGGCACCGATCTCGATCAAGCATATACATACATACACACATGTATGTAAATATATATATACACACATACATACACAGGATGTCCGGGAAGGAAACGTTGAAACTTCGAAAATAAGCCCTTAAGACAATTTTAAGCTTATTTTGTCTAATAAACTATATGGATATGCCGAATAGTTGAGGCGCAATTATCATTCAAAAGTATATATGTTTATATATACATATATATGTATGTATATATATATATATATATATATATATATATATATATATACACACACACACAGAAATGTGTGTATATATATATATATATATATATATATATATATATATATATATATACACACACACACACAGAAATGTGTGTGTCTCCTGAAGCTCGCGTTACAAAAAAATATCCCAAATTCTGTGTTGCACGTCATAAAGAATGGCAGGTCCAGTTTTTCCGAAAAAAAATTGCCTTTGAGAAAATTAAGTTTAAAAATCACTTCCGGGCGCGAAATTCAAACCGGCCGCTACGACACCCAGACGTCGGCGTCTCCTTCTGCGCAGAGCATTTCCTCGTTTCTCCACGTAAACTGTGAAACAGTCGAGTATTCTCTAAGGTAAGCATCGCGTGGCTTACACTAGAAGACGTTAATAGTATCAAATGTTTGTAGGTTCTTTTCAATAAATATTTTAAATGCACTAATTGAAAATCCAGTTTTGTTCAAAAATGATAGCCACGGTACATGACGGCGTAAACGGAAATTATGAACACATCCAAAATATATGAAATATATTGAATCTCCTGGAATACTCAGATTGTTATTTTTAGCGCATATTCATATGAACTATGCCTTGGGCTTAAGATTGCCACATACGTGAGAATTATTCTAAATACCGTGATAAAATAAAATGCGTTTCGAAAATGAAATATTTGTTCATGAAAATACTAAGATTGCTTATCTCTGGAATTTGAATTGATTCTCCCGGTTGTCATTTTCTGAATTCTCAGACTAACAATAGCCAGATTTAGACTTCTCGATAAATGACTGCATGATTTATCTCAGATGAAATTGATAGATATCAATATTTTCTCCCTCAAAGATTGTATCTTTCCTAAATAAAACTATCTGTCGGTACAGCAAAAGATCCATGAACTTCCTTAATGCTACCCGTCAAATTATTCTTTCTTAAGTAATATGTGGTACAGAAAGATGCATTTTCTGCTGCCGCAAGGAATGCATTCCGAAATAACTGTTATTGCAAAAATATGCTACACTGTTCTATGTGGAACATCGAAGTTACAAACGGCCCCGACTACCCATTTTTACTCTCCCGTATACGTACGTATGCACGGAGTGATATACGTAGTATAGGGAAAGTTTTGTAATGCTGCGCAAAAATGGCCAATTTTCGGCGGAAAAAAAATTGCCGGGCCGTGAAAACGAAAAAGTGGATAAAACCAGTTGCTAAATTAAAAAAAATTCCCTAACACGTGGTGTAGCCAGAAACCCTGTTTTCTAGGCCCTGTTTTCTTCTGTTTACTGAAAAACCAATTGAAAGGAAAACGTCCGTCCGTCTGTGAACAATGCTAGCGCTTAAACCATACGTACGATTTCTTCCAAATGGATATTCCCCGGTCGATCTGGTTCTAGTCGAAGCTTTGAGATTTTGAAAAAGATTCTGCAAAATTTGAGGGTACTTTATATGAAGTCCCCCGGGGATTTTCAAAATTACCTCAAAAACGGCTCCACATTTTTTCTTTAAATTACTTGTATGAATAGAGTAAAATGCACTTATTAACATGGCATAGGTCCGATTTTCACGGATAACTCTGAATTTTCGAAAATTGTGAAAGTTTGAATTTTTTTCGGCGTCTTTCTCCAACTACAAAATTGAAGATAGAGGTTTTTTCTTCAAATAAATTTGTTCTGCATATTGAGTTCTTTCATAAAGGTCATGTAAATGGTTTTCAAAATTTTAGTAGTTTTCGTGCAATATGTGCAATTTTAAAAAATTACAAAAACAAGATTTACTCAAAAACGGCTTCAAATTTTTTCTTTAAACTTTTGGTAGCGATAGTGGTAAATGTACTCTATCAGATGACATAAAAGCCATATTGCTCTATAGGTTGGTTTTTTAAAAAATTACAAAATGTAAATTTTTTTCGGATGTTTCTCACGTCGATAATATTTACATTAGCGGCAATTTTTTCACATTATTATATTTACGAGTACATGTGCATTCAATAATGTCAAGTAAAGTTTCTCGCAAACACAGCCGTTTTCTGTGAAAAGTAGCTCAAAATTTCGCATTTTCAGAAACGCTCAAACACCATTTTCTCATAAATGGCTGCAAATTTTTTCTTGAAACTTTTGTAACGGATAATGCTAATTACACTCTTTAGTATGGCCTAAAGTTTATTTTGAGTTTTTTTTTCTTCAAAAATTACATTTGTAATTTTTTTGAAAGATCTCTCACATCTTTAATATGCACATTACCAGCAATTTGTGAAGATTATTATATTTGTGAGTGTTAGTGCTTCAAATAACTTCAAATAAAGTATTTTGAAAACTCAAACATTTTCTGTGAAAATGAGCTTCAAATTTCGCATTTTTAGTAGCGCTAAAACGCCATTTTCTCTTAAACTGCACATAATTTTTAAAGAAAATTGCCATTTATGACTAGGTTTTTGTGTTCTTTAATATTCTAAAATTAATGTTTCCGTTCTACCAATAGGAAACCGAAAAATTAAGAAAATGACAAAAAAATGTACTTTTGGCGGTGATAGATGACAGCTGGCAAGAAAGAGTTTCCGAATAGCTAGCGAATGGCAATTCCGAATAGCTAGCGAAGACCCAAGGAAATATAAAACTAATACGTGAAAGTCTGTGCCATCTGTAGCACCACTAGTTCAAACCAACTTTTGAGTGCTTATTGCCGCTCAACCATTCGGAATATCCACGTAGTTTATTAGACAAAATTTGCTTGGAATTGTCTTATTGCTTGGAATTTGCTTCGAAGAGCTTATTTTCGAAATTTCGTCGTTTCCTCCCCGGACAGCCTGTATATATATACACACACATACTGACACACCTGCAATCCTGGACAACATGAAGGCTCTTATTTTGGGGATAATTCGCGCATTCGAAATATTAAAACCAATTTATCACAAAAATTATATATGCTAGAGGAATTGTAAGTGCATATTTGGAATCGGCGTGATTCATAGCAAATCACACATAGTTTTACTTCTGATTATTTTTAATTGATATATTATTTATTGTAGTGTTATTTGAGAGTATTTTATTTTATTTTTAACAGTGTGCGTTCCACTTTTTGGGAAACCATTTTCTGTGGTTTTGATCAGAACTATTGTTGCTTGAGATCACTAGTAGTCAAAACACATTTTTAGGGGTAATGGAGTGTTTTGTTATTGCCTTTTTCTCAAAATATTTCTCTTCGTTACGTTAGTGTCACACAAACTTCACCAAAATGGCTTTTCCCCGATCGATTTGGCCGATGTCATGGCCTCTCGAATTTGAAATGGATCTTCTGATTTTGGAGAATACTTACATGAATATGAATTCCCAAGGACATTTTCAAAATGTTTTTAAAAATGAATTTTTTCTCGAAAGAGCGAAGAACTCATTAAAATGGCAGGTTCGTTTTTCAATAAAAGTTTTGGCATTTTCGAAAATTACAAATCTGCAATATCTTTTAATACATTAATAGAGGTAGAGGTTCCTTTTTTGTGTAATATATTCCTCAATATTATAAGTTTTAATGATGTTATGCATTTTCGAACTTTGAATAGTTTTTGCGTAATTTTGAGTTGTATCGTGACAATCATTATGTGTTATGTATTATGAGTAACACATTATGTGTTGGAAACCCACAATTTTAAGAATTGATTCTCGCCCCCACGCATAAGTTCTTTAGTATGACGGGAAAGATTATTACTTCGTAAACCTTAGCCCTTGAGTTCAAATTCCCGCCCAATTTTTTTTCTTTAAAATGTTTGTAAGATTAGAGCTTAATACACCGAATTCAATTGCAAAAAGCCATTTTTATTTACTCCTTCAAATTTATTTACCCACTTATTTAATCCTATTAATTTAATTCCTCTTCCTATTAATTAATTCTCCTTCTATTAATTATTAATTTAGCCACTTTTATTTACTCCTAATGTTTAAATTTTTAAATAATGATTTTTTCCGAACCTTTCGTGTTCCATGAGGTTAGGAGTATTTCAAGAGATGTCAGAAGTCTTAGAAAGAAGTTGCAATAATCTAAATTTATGTTAATAATTCGAGATATTACGACATTATTATGGGATGGAGCACCTCTAGATTAAAGTTTTAACTTTATTTTTTTTATTAATAACCATACCTAATTACAAATGAACTACCAAATTGAATGCAGAGAAAACATGGATTTCGCAGGGAAAAATTAAGAAAAACAGATCCAGGAAACCAATGGACACCTTTAGAACATTGCTATTCCTCTTGTAATGCCACGAAAAGCACTTGCTGAGCTGTGTTTTACTCCACTGTATTGTACTCCCCAACATTGTTTCAAGTCATTAATTGTTCATCAACCATGAAGTAAAATTGTAGTGTTGTAGCATTTGTTTGCAGGTTGAGCCGGAATTTTTTATTTTAGATTGTCAAAATGTCTCTTCTCCTTCCTACATGTGATTTTTGAGTTGTGAATATAAATTTTACTTTAACCTTGTTGATGTCTTATTATTTTAGGTCGGTTTTGGGGACACAACCTCCACGATCTACAGGAATATTAACCATTGACCAGAAGACTGCCTTTATTGGTCCATCTAATGTTTCATCTGTGAGTGGTACTTACCCGCCTGTTGTCCCAGTTCAACCAACATCTCGATCCCAACCAAGTACGATTGTCTCAGAAAATAAAAGTGACGCTACTACGGCAACTCTTGAAAATCGTGATACAAAGCGAACTTCTTTGAGTGATAGCAGCTCCCAACATTATGAAAGTAAAAGTGCTAAAAAGAAGGAAACGAGTATAGAAGCATTTGAAAAATCGACTTTAGAAAATGTGCAAACTAAATTAGATATGCATGAAAAAGAGAAGAAAATTACAGATGCAATATTAACTACATCGTGTGCATTGGCCTCATCTTCAAAAACCTCTTGTAAAGGCAATACCAGAAATTCGAATGATCACATGTTGCCTTCATCGTTAAAAGGAAATTATGGAAATGCAAAAAGGTAGGGTTATATCTTTTGTGTATCAAACTGTTTTAAGATGTGAATGTTGTGTAATTTTTTTTTCTTTTCTGTTTTCAGGAATCTGTTGAAAGGGAAAATGTCAAAAACGTCAGATCCTAGTTACACCTGTTTCCCCAGCAACGTTGCAAAATTTCCTAGTGTAGGTAGCCCTGCGGAACTGGTGGAGGCTCCGGTGTTTTATCCTTCAGAAAAGGAATTTCAGGATCCTTTGGAGTACATTGACAGAATACGACCAGTAGCTGAAACATTTGGATTATGTCGAGTTGTTCCGCCCCAAAATTTTAGAGTGAGTTGTGTGCTGTTATGTAGTCTCGTGTACTATTTTAATATCTGCATTTCTGTCTCCTTTCCTTTAATTTTGACAAAGTGTGCATCTCAATCCACTACAGTGTTAAACTTTAAAAATAAAAATCAATGATTAAAAAATGGATCGTCCGTTATGAAGTTTTTTAATAAAAGTATTTTGGACTAAAACTGACTTGTCAAACTTAATTGTCATTTCAAAATTGATGCTTTTCGTGGGTTGTAAAACCGGTCAGTTAGCCACTTTCGGACAAATTGGTGCACTTCTGTCAAGATTACACTGTCCGGAAAGGAAACAGCCTTGGTCAATCCAAATATTAAATGTCTAAGTCCATTTAAGCAATGCCATGAGTCATGACGCAGGCTAATATGAAAGTGATCAAGATATTTTTAGTGCAAATAACAAAACCAAAACATTATTGAATATCAGTAGGTTACCCAAAAAATAGGGAAAAGTGCGTTTCTGTAATTTTTAATTTTTTTTGTACTTATTGGATACCGGTTTCTGTTGTTTTACTTTATTTGTAATGGTAAAATAGTACATTTAGAACATATTTGTTTCAAATACAAGATGTAAATAAATTATTCCGGTAATATAGGGTCTCAGCGTACTTTGCCGCAATAAGGGATATGATACATGCCATGCATTTATTTTGTCTATTTAGCGTCAAAACATGGAAAACCAGTGGCGTGCATTCAACCCTGGCACTGCCGGGTAAGCAAGAATGAGAATTTAATGAATTTTGAGAATTAAAATTATATTAAACAGTATGTTACATGATCAAAAAATTGCACCCACTGTACACTCTACTGCGATCTTTGCAGCAGCCCACTGTGCCTGCACCGCTCTGACCCCAGCGCTGAAATCTCGCTAGGACGAGAAGTGCACACGCATCTAATTCAATGGGCCAGAGGCAGGTGGGGACCAGGGGGCAGCCGCAGCCGGTAGTGTTCTCAACTCAGCTAATGGGGGTGGATAATGTTTCTCCCCCTCCCACTGCTTCAAGGCCAGGCCTCACCTGCCTCGCTGTGCCTGCGAACGCGGTTACTCATAAACCAGTGCTATCACAATGCAAAATTACTTAAAATGGCATGTTTTGGTGGTATAAATTACCGTACCGTTTGCTCGAGAAGTTTAAAACTTATTAAATCATTATAGGGCACATATTTCTCTCTCGCTGTAATGAAAGTTAACCACAATGTTCAGTAAAAATTGTATTAATTTTTCTGAAGAAGGAAGTCCTGACTCATGTGATCATATCATTAGAATCCCCGAATGTTTGATTAGCACAGCGTACTCTTTTCAGAGAATCATTGTGCGTGGCTTGGTAGTGCGTGACGCAGTGGTAATCCACTGTACTGTTTGTGACGTATTGTGTTTACCCGAAATTTCGTGAGAATTTGCGATAACTTTGCAGTGTAGTAATAAGTGCTTTTTCTAATCTAACGGATATTCAGGAATAATTGTGTGTAATACTCGTATATCTTCCAGTGAGTGTGTAGTCGATGATTTTTATTTTGAGGAGACCATTTTCAACGAGACAGTTATTCGAAAAGAAGCAGATAATTGAAAGTGGTAGGCTAATACCAGCCTTGGCATGATTACAGCAGGTAACAAAACAATTGGAGTATAGAGGTGGAGGGGGGGTGGAGGAGGGAAGCTGGTTGGCCGCCAGCAGCTGGGGTATACAAAGTAATCACCGCACGCCCCTGGTGAAAACTGATTTATGTGACAGAAGTATAAAATGCGCACGTTTTCTTGAGTTTCAGAAACCCTATCCCTCACTGTACATAGTTGAATACGGATAAAGGTATTACCCGCGCACGTTTTCTTGATCCCTAATTTCGCTGGATGCGAGAGGAGTGGGAGGTTGGTTATTTCGACGACAGGTCTGTCATTTCAAATCTGTTGCTCGTTTGTATTTGCAAAATAGTTTGTATTATATGGAAGTAAACATTTCTGGTAATTAGATTTTGTCAAAAAGGCTCGTGGTCATCATTTATTCTTAATTCAACTAGTATTAGTAAAGGAGTGGGGGTAGATATTCCGGGGCTCAAGAAAATGTGCGCGTATAATACCAACGAGCGTGGTTGGCAACATTTGAAAACTAGATCCATTGATTGATTGTTGTTTCCAGGCGCCTCAACTGCTTTGCTCATTGGTCTCGTGAGTGTAGTGCATGTTAAGTCCTGAGAGGTGGTGGTGTTCCTTCCTCGAAGGTGCGTGAGTTCCCCTGATATCTTCCAGCGGGGCGCTGCCCCACTCGAGACAACCTCTAAGCTCCCTACTTGCGTGATAATGTAGTGCGTGTAAAGGGAGAGGAAGGGACAGGAATAAAGAATGGAAGATCTAACGCTGATCGTGGGCCGTTTGATGAAGTACCACTCCGGCATTCGCTTGGTATGGATCGGAGAAACCATGGAAAACTACTGATTAGAGAGCTGGGCGCTAGAATTCTCTTCCACACTGCGGCTAAACTCGATCTAGCTCCAAAATAACTTGCATAAAAAATCCGCGACCGTCAGGACTCGAACCCTAGGACATCCCGGTCGGAGTCACTGGAGAGACAACGATAATGCTGCCTCTAAGCCAACCCAGTTGCGTTGAATACTAGAATTGTTCGCTCTCTTCCAAAAGAAAATTTATTTGCGTCAGCAAACGAATTATAGATTCCATTACATAGAATTTGGTGGTTAGTTAAATAACAACCCCCTCAGTTCACGAAAGGAAAACTCAACAAAACGCGTGCATAGTGAAGTGCATGTATGTTCAGAAACAAAACAAAGGACCATCTCCGCATTATTAGTTCACTGCATCGAGGAAAATTGGACGAAAAACCTACTCGAGATTGGGGGCCATTCACCTAGAGGCTGAAGTTTAATACTTGTTTTAGGCGTATCTAGCCTTCACAAATTACACAGAACAAATGGTAACTAATGCATCATTTTAAAAATAAATATGTTTTCTAAGGTCATTATAGTCTCTAATTGTACAGAAACAGTTATGCAACAGAAAAGAAGTACTTAGCATTTGAACTTGTGTAATAATTTTAAATGTTTAATGTCATCTGGCCACGCTATATATAATAAAGTACATGTATTGTATGCGGTTTTTAGCTGTTGATTCTGACATTTGATGAGTGTGATTCCTTCGTTAGTTGTAGTTTAGATTGTAGTTTAGTATAGCACGAAAATATAGCCATCCCTATTCGTCCGTAAAAACCCGTAGTATATGCAAGAACTTACCAACTATACTCCAAAATATTAGTACCTTATGTGTATATTCCCCATAGTTTTCACGCAATCTTATCTTGAAAAATATGCAAAACGTTTCATTCGCCGTATTGGACTGAACTTCTTTTCCTACAGGGGCGGATCCAGCCGATCATTTTGGGGAGGGGGATATCATAGATTTTTGTTAAATAACAAACATTTGTTATATTGTATAGCATGTTATGTACTATACAATATTATTGTTTAAACAATTACATAATTCCAGCGTAAATTAATATTTAAGTCAATTTTGACAAATGAAGGTAAACGAAAACTAGGCCTTCGGGGGGCGTTATGGCCCCAATGCCCCCTCCCCCGTCCTGGAACCTCCAGTGGTTTCCTGTTTGTTTCAACTTATTGCAACACTTCGCGGCCGAATGGCATTCTATACTGGCCGAATGGTATATATATTCAGAGCTTCATTCGACAGATCATCAGCTCTTACGGTGTCATCCAATCGGGAGCTTACACGTCACTACAGTGACGTCACTATGGGGGCGTTCAACCTCCCGATTGGATGACACCGGAAGAGCTGATTTACGTCAACTGAATCTATGTTTAAAGTATATCTTTCCACCAAGGTTCAAGTGTTGCTCACTAATAATTTTCTGAGTGTCACATACTGCAACAATGTCACACTGCTTTACCATTATTGAATATTGTCATATTGGTCTCATTTGCGGCGAATTACATTGTAACGCTGTTATCGCAAGTCATGTATATGCTCTGCGCTATCTCTCACGTATTACACCGAGTTCTGCAGCCATTTGAAGATTTTATGACAGAATAGGAATGACTGGCAAAGTAGCAGGTTTTTCGACACTAACTAGACAGCTAGGTAGAATTCAGTCGGTGTCGGGAGAACAATTCTAGCGGCCGGCCGCTCTGATCGGTAGTTTTCCGTGCTTTCTCCGATTAACACCAGGCGAATGCCGGAGCAGTACCTTAACATCCGGGCTACGGACCACGCACGCGATTTTTCTTTCCTTGTCCTAACCTCTCCCCTTACTTGCACACACTCACATTGTCTACACTATCACACATCTCGGGAGCTTGAAACTTGACCCGGCTGAAGCGGTGCTCCGCTGCTTGGGGAAAATCCCCTCAAGCCGACATAGGTCGGCGCCTGATCTCGCCAGCCAACGGGGGAAGATCACCTCGAAGTGGTGAAAACATGCACTACACTTACGGGAACCGTGACCTTAACCGTTGGCAATCACTAATCAATCAACCGACGTAGAGGTAGGCGCCTCATCTCACCATCCAGCAGGACAAGAACATCGCCACTTCCCGCTATTAAAAACATGCACTACACTTACGTGTCTAGTGATCTTACCAAGAAACAAAATAATCAATGGAAGTCGTAGGCTTCAGAGGCTGAAGTCGTGTGAATGATCTTGGCTGTCCGGGTGACGCCGCGTCGAAGGCTGTGTTGCCGACGTTTCGACCATCTTATAGTGGTCCTCCTCAGGGCTGATCTGCGCCGGAGTCGTCAGCGCTCGGGTTTATGAATGGGTGGGGGCCGAGTACGATTGGGTGAAACAGCCTGCCAAGCGGAAGGCCGCACTTTAATACCGGGAGGCGTCTTCCTACAACTTCAAAACTGAAGATATTTTTCCTTCAAATGAAATTTGTTCTCCATAGTGAGTTCTTTCATTAAAGTCATGTATATGTTTTTGAAACTTGGTAGTTTTCGCGCAATATTGCATGCAATATGTGCAATTTTAAAAAATAACTAAATGTATTTTTCGAAAACGGCTCCAATTGTTTCCTTTAAACTTTAGGTAAGGATAGTGCTAATTTTATACTATGGGGTGACGTACACGCCATTTTGCTCTATTCTTTTGTTTTTGCAAAAATTAGAAAAATGTAATTTTTTAATAGCCTCTCATGTCGTTAATATTTACATGAGCAGTGATTTGTTACCATTCCTGCATTTACGAGTACATTTGATTTAAATGATGTCTAATAAAGTTTGAAAACTATAGTTTTCTGTGAAAAAGATCTCAAAAGTTTGAACGTTCAGAAACGTTCAAACGTCGTTTTCCCAAAACCGACTCCAAATTTTTTTTTCAAACTTTTTGTACGGTTATTGCACTGTCTAAAATGACGTGAAATTGATTTTGCTATGTTTTGATTTTTCAAAAACTACACAAACGTCATTTGTTTTTAAATATCTCTCGCGGCGTTAACACGGACATTTTTAGCGTCCGTGTTAACGCCGCTAAAACATTATTGCATTTGTGAGTGATAATTCTTCAAATAACTTCAAATGCATTTTTTCATAAACACAAGAAATTGCTGTGAAAAAAATCTTGAAATTTCGCATTTACACTGGGGCTTAAACGATTTTTTCTTATAAATGGCCCCAAATTTTTCGACGAAAATTTTACAAATAGGACGAGGTTTTATTCTTCTTTATTTAAAAAAAAAAATCGACTACCATTAGGAAGCCAAAAATTGAGAAAATAAAAATATATATATTTAGGCCAGCGATAGATGGCAGCCGCCAAGGGGATGGTAGCAAGAACGTAAATATAGCCCACACCAAGGAAATTATAAACTTTTACTATGAGGAAGTCTGTGCCATTCTGTACCACCATTAGTTTGTGAATGGAGGTATAGGTAGAATTGGTGTTGAGTTTGTGATTGAAAATATACATTTTTGGGGGATCCTTGATATAGTAACAAAATTTCTTTTCTTTTTCTTTTTGTAAACATCAGTCCCTCTGTAGACAACAGTAGCACTTAAACCATGTAGGATTTTTATTCCAAAATTGATATTCCTTTAACAATCTGACCGCATCCAGGACACTGTAAATTGGAAACATCTTGGGGGAGGGAGTACTTTACATAAAGCCTCAAGACATTTTCAAAATTTTCTCAAAAATGGTACCATTTATTTCTTTAAGTTTTTTGCTAGAATGGAATGAAGTTTGCCTAATGATATGTTATGGATGATTTTCATTGAAACCTCTTTCGAAAATGGCAAAAGTTGATTTCTTAATCCCATCCTACGACTATATTAATGAAGCTAGAGATTTATTTGTGAATGAAATATGTTTTTCAAAAAAATAGATCTTCAAATAATGTCATGTACATGTTTTTCAAAATGTTTGCTTAATTTTGAGTGATCATGATGATTTAAAAAACCTATCTGGATTAAAACTGGAAATTAGAATCTCTCTCGCCCCGAAGGTGGATTTTTGCAACATGTCACGATTAGTAGAATGCAAGTTCCAGTTTTGTTTCATCTCACCTCACGTCACCTCATCATTACAAATAATACGAGGAAATATCTGCTGTTGTATTGCCTAGTTTTATTTAGTTATATGTAGTATATGAAGAGAAAGAATTGTAATGCTGCAAAATGTCTAGATATTGACGAAAATATGTGTTCTGGAGGCGTCTGATACCTAAAAGAATAAGAAAAAAAACACTCCTGTCTGTCCATACATGTGACAGACCAGCATCTGTGGAATGCACTGGGGCCTAAACAATTCACAGTATCGGGCAAATGAATGTTGCTCAATCGATTTGGCTGCCTTTAAGGCCCTGCGATTTTGAAATGGATCTTTTAATCTCGGAGGTACTTTACATGTAACCTCTAAAAAATTGTTAAAATTTTCTCAAAAATAGCTTGTTTATTTATATTTTTATTCTGATAGTCACATGTAAAAATAGCACAGAAATGACCTAAAGGCTTCATGTAACCCCCACTCCAAAAAAATCAATTTTTTAACATTGGTATGCGTCCAGATTGGTCAAGGAATATATATTTTCGAGAACAGTTCAATTGCTAACATTCTCGAGTGAAACAAGTAGTGCTACAACAGTATATGCATCCATGTAGTTTTGTTAACTTGATGAATTTTGAGAAAGCTTTGAATTGGTCTTAAGAGACTTTATGGAAATAACCCCGAAAAATCAAAGGATTCGTTTGCAAATTCTCTAGGCCTTGAGTGCTACAAAATCAATCAGGAAATATTGTATTACGAGATAATTCCATAAATGGATTGGTGTGAGGGATGGACTGAGAGACAAATAATGTAAACGATTTTTTTAAAATCGGGGAATCTCTAAATATGGATAACCATTAGAATCTTGACATCGATTTTTTCCTGCATTACAATACTATATTTGTACTATATGTATGAGAAAATTACTATTATAATTTATGAGGAATTTTTTTTTTTAAACACCTTTATGCCTTATACATTTTTAGGATTATTATCTTATCCATCCTAGTTGGTATTATTTATCATTATTAAATCATTCAACAAATATTTCTATAGCCTCCTAACACTGGTATCAAGAGCTATTTAGACCACCCTGACTACAAATAGCAGTGGGCTGATTATTTTGATCTTTACATTATTTTCCATTATCTTGCAATTTTCTATTGGCCAAGTTCAAGTGTCTGGATCATTCAAAATGAGTTTCAATTGATGATCAAATGTCAGTTGGATTTAGTCTATGTTCATAAAAATTATCAATTCTACACTTGTCTTGAACATATTGAAGCATGATTGTCCATGCTAACAAACCTAGTATTCTGTAATCACAATTTGCACTTACAGTTTTTTGTAACAATTGTAGAAGATTATAGGGAGAAGTTTGTCAGTTGCTGTGGTAGCAACATTGTAATTGAGTTTAAGACATTATTTTTCTAAAATCCTTTCCCATTTTTCAGGATGTAAATTATTTGCTAATAAAACTATGTGCAATAGAGATGACGTTATGCTGCTGCTTTTGTCGGAAGGCGAGATGACTAATTCACTAGTTTGTTGGGGGAAATACATAGTGTTAATAATGCAGCAGTGAAGGGAACCTTGTGCTAAAGAGCTTGATCACATTGCTAGAAATGAAACTACTTTTTTTAAGTTGATAACAAGTAGAATGAGTAGTTTCGCATCTTTGTAGCTGCTATGTCTTTCTCACTCATTCTCTCTATCTTTCTCTCTCTTTCTCTGTCTTTCTCTTTCTGTCGCTGTCTCTTTCTCTCTCTCTGTCTGTCACTTTCACTCTGTCTCTTTCTCTCTCTCTGTCATTTTCATTCTTTGTCTCTTTCTCTCTCTCTCTCTCTCTGTCACTTTCACACTCTGCCTTTCTCTCTTTCTCTTTCACACTCTGTCTTTCTCATTCACTCTCTCTCTCTCTCTGTCTTTCTCTTATACTCTCTGTCTCTTTCACTCTCTCTCTTCCCTCACACTTGCACACACACAGAGAGAAATGAGAAATTGTGTGTTCATTTAGTTGGTTGTTTTTACTTGTGTTCTTTATTATGTATTATTCAGTAAATAAAAATCTTTGCTTTTCTATCTTTTCAGCCTGAGTGTAAAGTATCTGATGACATGAGATTTACTGCATATAATCAGTATGTTCATAAGATGTTGTATAGATGGGGTCCAAATGTTAAAGAGATGATGGCAATAAAGAAGTATTTAGTGACACAAAGTGTTTCTTTCACTCATCCTCCATTGGTAAGTTCTATAAGTCATTTGATTGTGTTGTGCCTTTCATAGATAAGAAAGATGATAATTATAATTGAATGAATTTTGCAGATTGGGGGTATGGAAGTTGATCTTCCACGTCTCTATCAAACAGTTCAAAGTTTTGGTGGTTTAAAAGAGGTTATTGAAAAGAAACGTTGGCAACGTGTTGCAGATGGCATGAAGATTCCCAAGTCAGCACAAGATAGAGTAACAAAGTTAGATGATATATATTGTAAATATCTTCTGCCATATGATACATTATCTCCAGGTAATTCAAATGATCTTTAATTTCCTGCAGTTGTTTACAGATTATTAGTTTGAATGTAGCCAATAAGTTAGTAAATTAAACAAAAATAAGTTTTAATTTTGTATTAATATTTGTGCAAAGAGTGTGTTTCACTTCAATTCCTTTGCCATTTCATTGCGATTTTTTTTTTACATAGTGTTTGTATTTAAATAGATTAAAGCATTGTAAAATTAAAATTAAAATTACAAATAACTCCATTAACTTTTGTTTGAAATATTATCAAGGAAGTTTGTGTGTTAATAGATTAAATGTGTTTTCAGGTGAAAGAGAGAAACTTCTCGATGAAGTAGAGCAAGAATGGAAACAGAGGCAAAGTCGTCCACTTTCACAAGAAAGTTGTTCTACATCTGATTCTCCTGAGGATGAATCAGATGCTGATATTGCTGATGAAGAATGCATTGTCAAGGTATGATACACTGAAAAGTCTGTGCTAAACCAACCCTATGAAATGACCACCCCTCTCAATGACTGTTTTTTTCTTGGAATGGATACTGAAACTCGTATAATGTCAGTAAATTATGTTAGTAGACCACCCTTCTCCCTGGCCCACCAGCCAGCCCATTAATAACAATTTTTGTAATTTTCCTGTTTTAAGAGACCACTTTCAGGAACATTATAAGAATACAGAACACTCAATTTTTATTTCAAGTGAATATTGGCAATATTGTAAAAGTCATTCACACAACATGCCCTTTTCCTAAGCAGTACTTAAGGAAATTCGGGGGGGGGGGGACAGGAATCATATAACAATATGCTTTAGTCACTGGTATGGCTCCACAGCTGCTTGCTCAATTTCTTTCACTTTTTTGTAATATGACAATGGATATGAAGGTAATCTTATGCTTTGCATTAAATTTAAGCATTAGTTAGTTAGCATTAGCGTTAGTTAAGCATTTGTTTAATGCTTTGAATTAATAGATCCTGCATTACCTCACCTTTCTGAAAGAGCATCTGGTATGGTAGATTATCAGTAAGCTGCAGATTTATAGGCACTTGAAACTAAAATAGGCATTCAAAACTGTAAAATAGGCTTTTAAAAAGCCTATTAATATATAAATAGCATTTTTCTTATCCTTATTTATGTACTTGTGTAGAAAGTTTCTGAAGTACACATAATGTAGTTACCTTCATGGAATGTTTGCTTTCTTCATTGTTCTGACAAATCCTCATTGAAATCTTTTCTTACATTGTTGGGCAATTTGGGCAAAAAAGGCTGAATCGCAGTAGCTATCTTTTTTTTCCTCCCATTAAATGCAAACTGACACTCTAATGCTTCACATTCAGATCGTTTTTCTTATGTAATTATGTAATTTAAACATAATTGAAATATTGCATGATTTGTTTTAATTGCCAGGCATAACACAAATTGTAACTTTGGGGTGTTACATCAGCACATGCTTTCTCACATTATACCTACAAAATATTAGCAATTTTCAAAAATTCAAAGAGTTCAACAACGAGGCCTGCACCATTCTTTTAAGTCTCCCTTGCTCTATCCGTGAGAAAAATTTGAATAAAAACTGTGTAGTGTTTTTTTTAAGATTCTTTTTATAACCTTTATTAATTTCAAACAGAAATTCCGCAAATATCACTCAATTTTTAAAAACAGTTATACATGACCTTTTTTTTAAGATCTGATTCTTTAAAACAGATTTCATTTAAGACAAAAATATCTCTATTCAATATTGCACTTTTGCAATGTTAACTTTTTGCAGTTTTCGGAAATACAGTGTTCACAAAAAATGAAACCAATTTTTATACTGTCCCACATATGAGTAGAACAATTTTGAAAAAATTTGGGGCTGTTTTTTTAGTACAAAATTGTTAAAAATTTTGAAGTAAAAAATAACTTTACTACCACTAACGATTTTGCACGTTTCCGAATCCCCACACTGTTGTGAAAGTAATACGGAACGTAGATTAATTGATAGTTGTTCGATTTCTCTGTACTCTGCAGGATAAAAATGAAAAAAATGCACAATTTTTAAAATTTAGTATTAAGGATAATTGCTTTTTGATCAATAAATATAAGAATAGGCAACATTTAGACATTTTTAGTGAAATTGGCATTTTCAGGCACAATCAAATTCTCCTATAATGCTCCTAATGCCTCAAAATGAATAAGTAACCTAAAAGATTGCATTTCCTATTGAAGAGAAAAAATAGGCAAAAATCCGCAGCTTAATTATCAGTGTCGAAGTGGTTGGGTTGCATCCAGAATCTGTGTCTGGTGCTTGCCAGTAACCTATCATGTCATGTTTTGCTTTAATTATGTGAGAAATGCGAGTTTTGGGGCTCCTAAAATAAAGAATGTTTCATGCACACTCAAAAGATATATTGAAGCTACACAAGAAAACTTATTACCAGTGGATAACAGGTGGGAAGACTAAAACTCAAAGTGGTTTAAACATATATGTAACCAAGAGAAGAAGGAATTATGAATGTTTTCAAAATATGCATTTAGTTAGTAAATATGTGTGAAAAGTTATTTATATCAAACTAGGCTAAAAAAGCAAAATAAAACTTTGCCAAAAGGTTTTATTTTTCTGATCTGTGGACATACATTAAAAGCTGTTAAATTTGTTAATTTAGTGAAAATGGACACTTTCTTTAACATCCAATATGTAGTAATAATAGACCGTTTGTTTAAAAAATAACATTTTCTCTATTAAGCAACCATCTCCCTGAATAACCACTTTTTTTCATGGAACCAACAGTGGTCGCTTAATGCAGGTTTCACTGTACTTTGAAAATTCTTTATTTGTACATATTCTTGAAAATTGGCCAAGGAAATAATATTGGTATTACAATATATTATATACTAACATCCATTTATATATCATAACCAAATTCACTTTCTTTCTTTCAATCTTCAATTCCATTCAGTATTATGGTAGAATTTTGTAAGTTCTCTTTGTGGGGATCTAACCTTTTTCATTCTATTTCCAAACATTCCCTGAAATGTATGATGTTATAGAATTATTCAAAGTACGAGTACAAGCATTTGGAGTAAGATTCTCTTTTAGACATAAGATTAGAGATATGCTACCAGACCTCTGTTCACAATGAACTCTCACAGAAAACAAAATAGAAGCAACTATAATCTTTGAATCTAAAATGGAACAGTTGTTCTGTGTGGCTTTTATTTAAATTATTAAACCTTTAAATGCATACTCAATAAGGTTGTGTGATATCTTCTTACAGTGATCTCCATTGCTGAATATTGCTCTCTAAAAGCAGATAAAATTTAAACCAAACAAAGTATGAAATTCTTGTGGTTTAATTTTGAAAATGTGATCATGTACCTGATATTTGTCTAGCAGATGTACAAAATTGAATCCCTGTTTATTCCACCTTAAGTGCTATTGAATTTTCTGCATTGGTCACTTGTTTTCCAAAGACTTTGATTCACTCTCTCACAATAAAATTCTTATTTCATTATTAAAGATTACTTTTGATTTTTTTACAGGGGCGAAACATGCCTTTGAATGCATTCTATCGAATTGCTCGCAACACAATGGCAATGTGGTTCCGGCAACCCGAACCATCAGCATCAGAGGTTGAACAAGAATTTTGGAAGCATGTGATGTCAAGAAACAGTCATGTATGTGTTCATTCAGGATCTATAGATTCAAGTGGTTGTGGTTACGGCTTTCCTTGTTCCAAAAACAGCCCTTTTGCAAGACATCCTTGGAACTTGAAAGTTTTGACCAACAACAGTGGATCAGTATTACGATCAATAGGGCCTATCATGGGTAAGTTATTATTAAATTATTGAGGTTTAAAGAACCTGTGTAAATTTTCAGTGTGTATGCACACATGTGTATGTGCATGTTTCATAATTTCTTATTGTTATTTACTGATTGTGAGTTTGCTAATTGTTGAATTTTAAACATGAGCTCAGGACATTGGCAGAAAAAATTGTGTTAGTAGTATCTCCTGTGCAAAATGGTCTCTCATTCGTCACTGGACATAATTTATGGCGGAATTGCCTGTTTATCTGGTCAGTTTGATTGTTGGCCCAAAGGCACTCACCCCTTAAACTTCACAGCTGTCCTCAAGGCACCTCATGCACAATGTTGTTTTCTGGTCTTAGAACTGGTCTAAGGGTCTAAGTTATTGAGTCATTTCCTGCTTCTACTGATGCTTGTTTCAAATTTGGGCGGTGTTTTCTGAAATAATCTCTCTCCCTTTCTCTCTCTCTCATTCTTGTATATGATGAATAGAGAAATTTATGTAATGCGGCAGGAGATAATGCTGATATCCCTCCCCCGTAAATTTCCTTTTGGGGGTCCCTGATTCAGAAAAAAAATACAACATTAGCTTCTACGTAGTATGTTTCTTTCTCGTAAGTGTAGCGTAGTCTAATTACACATTTTGGGAGGGTGTTGTTTTTTCTCAAAGCTCTCGCTGAAAATATGTTGTTTTGTTCTCAAAGCATGTCATAGCATCTTAGTAGTATGCATGATTTTTACCACAGTGTACATTTTACCACATTCTGTTCTGTGTGATGTGGCTTCACGAAGTTTGAAAAGGATCTTTAAATTTCTGGATTTACTTTGCGTGTGGACTTTGTGCTTAGGACATTTTAGAAATTTTCTCAAAAATGGCTCCATTTCTGCACGAGTAGAGCAAAGAATATTTATGAAAAAGGCACAGCTTCCATTTTCAGTGAACTCTTGAAATTTGTTTTAGTAGAACATCTGAAATTTTGAAAAGTGGAGAAGTTCATTTTTTTCTCAAAATATATTATAATATTTTCCTCAAAAAATAATTTTTAGATAATGTCATGTAAGTTTTTCAGAGTATGAGTAGTTTTCAAGTAATTTTGAGTGATAACGTGACAGTTAAAAAAGTACAAGGATTTCCCCAAAAGTAGCCCCAATTTTTTTGTTTAAATTGTTTGCTTGAATAGAAGAAAGGTGTCCTAATAATGTGGTATATGTCCAATTTTCATTACAACCTCAAATTTCGAAAATCACAAAACTTTAATTTCCTTTTTGATATGACAAAGTTGCTGATAGACAAGCAGAAAGAAAAAAAAATCTATAACAAGTAGCTGAGTAAGCTTCAATCCACCAGGTCACGCAAAAGGAAAAAAAAATAATGTATTTTTCTGTAAATAACATTTGAGAAACCAAACTTATTTCCACTAGTTCATGTATTCTAAATTATTAATTTATTTTTGATGCAAAGCACGTTAGTCAAATTTGGCTCCGTAGCTGGACAAAAGTGAGAATTAAGACCTGCATGAGTTAACTCCCAATAAATCCAACCAATAGGAAGTGGACAAGAGAGCTTGCCATTCAGCTCATCAAAGGGTCAAACGAGATAGATTTGAGACCATTCATTTTGAAAACTGAATATCCTCGTCTTTGTCTTACATTAACCTATATGGTTCTAAATGCTATTCCACTACTACAGCATTTTGCGCATTTTGGCTGCTACATCAAGTTCGTTGATGTCGCCCATGAGGTGATCAAACGAGCGACATCTCCACATTATTTGAGCCTCCGTGAATGATAAAAGTTTCCGGGACTTCCACGTCACTAGCTTCAATTTGCGATTTTAGCTGTTTCTCGCCGATTCCCGGAAAGCATTTTACGTGTAGGTTTGCATGACCTACGTGACACACAATAGAGTCACCAAACAACACATTTCTTGAGACTCGACTCCCCACTATTTTGCCTTGCCGCTGGATTCTTCACAACAGATGCAAACGTTTTTGATGCCGTCACCACCGTGGACACCACGTTTGGGGAACTCGCCGCCGGGGTTGGCGACGTCACTTCGACTGGCAGGACCGCTGTGGCCGGCTGAGCCACCAACGTCACTGCCTCCTCCGTCGCCGTAGCTGCTATCGCCTCCACCGCCGTCCCTCTTGTTACTGTCTTCAAATCTTGCTGCTCCTGTTGAGTCGCAGCAAGCTTAGCAGTCACCTGCAAGAAACTCCTGTCGAAGACGCGACAGTTCACCTCGCAGACCACTTACGCCGTTGCAACACTCAACGCACCTCCCGAAACATCTGCTGGTGCGCCACGTCGCGTAGACACCGGGCCAGGATTGATCTCGGCGCTACCAGTTATTAACAGCGTTGCTATAACTAGCAGCGCAAAGGCGCCCAGAGAGGGAGCAGGAACGCTACTCTTTCTCAGCACGCACGCCACGCGGGCGCCCCAGCCGCCGATGCGGACACGGTATATCTCCAAGTCGCAGCCCATTATCCTGGGCGAGAGCGATCCCCAAGGCACGTCCGCTCGCTACAACGTCCAGACTCAGACTGCCTTATTAATTCAATCATATTTAATTTTAGTCATAAGTACGTGCCCAAGTTTCAAGCATATATTGTACATGTTGTCATGTATAACTTTTTTCCTGGGTTATTTGAAAAAAAATAGGTGGCAACTTTTCGCGTGCCTACAGTCCACAAAGTTGTTTAGGCTAAATGTACCGAAAAATACTTGTAGGAAAATTCAATAGATCGCAGCACTATCATATGGAATTTACTTTAACGATAACGTGTCAACAAAGGATCCTATTTTCGATCTATAAACGGCATTTGACACCTTTTTAAAACAGAATTTACGCTACGAAGCCCTTTTTTCCAAAAAAAAAGCAGAAACTCGTTTTTTTTAATTTTTACTTTCCCGTATACGTACGTATACACGAAGTAATATACGTAGTATAGGGAAAGCTATATAATGCTGCGGATAATCGATTTCGAGATTTTAACGGAAATACACGTTTTGGGGTCCCCTGATACCGAAAACTTCCCCCCCTTCAAAACGTCCGTCAGTCTGTGAACAACACTAGCGCCTAAACCATACGTGTGATTTCTTCCAAAATGGATATTCCCCGATAGATCTGCGTCCACTCGATGCGCCGCGATTTTGAAAAACTTTCTTCAAAATTTGGGGGTACTTTACATGAAGCCCCCCGGACATTTTCAAAATTTTCTCAAAAACGGCTCCAAATTTTTTCTTTAAATTTCTTGTAAATATAGAGTAAAATACACTTATAAAGGTGGCACAGATCCCATTTTCACGGTTAACTCTGAATTTTCGAAAATTGCGAAAGTTAGAATTTTTTGACGTCTTCGCAGAACTACGAAATTGATGATTTTTCCTTCAAATAAAATTTGTTGTAAAAAAGTGAGTTCTTTCATTGTCATGTAAATTTTTTTGAAAATTTTATTAGTTTTGCACAATATTGCACGCAATATTTAAAATTTTAAAAAATTACAAAAAACAGATTTTCTCAAAAACAGCTTCAAATTTTTTCTTTAAACTTTTCGTAGGCATAGTGCTAAATGTGCTCTATGAGATGACTAATGCTATATTGCTCTATTCTTTTGTTTTTTCAAAAATTGCAAAAATGTATTTTTTATTTGTCTCTCACGTCGTTAATATTTACGTTAGCGGCGATTTGTTTACGTTATATAAATGAGTACACTTGCTTTAAATAATGTCAAATAATGTTTCTCGAAAATTGAATTGTTTTCTGTGAAAACTAGCTCAAAATTCCGTATTTTCAGAAACGCTCAATCGCCATTTTCTCAAAAATGGCTTCAAATTTTTTCTTCAAACTTTGGAATGGATAGTGCAAATTGCACTCGTTAATCTGACGTGAAGTTCATTTTGGGGTATTTTTTTGTTTTTTAAAAAATTACACAAATGTAATTTTTTTGAAAGATCTCTCACACCTTTCATATGCACATTACCAGCAATTTGTAAACACTGTTGTATTTGTGAGTTAATGTGCTTCAAATTAGGTTTTTCGAAAACTCAAAATTTTCTCTGAAAAAGAGCTTCAAATTTCGCATTTTTAGTAGCGCTTAAAAGCCTTTTTCTTAAAAACAGCTCCAAATTTTTCTAAGAAAATTACCATTTAGAACGAGGTTTTACTGTTATTTAATATTCTAAAATTAATATTTCCGTTCTACCATTAGAAAACAGAAAATTAAGAAAATGTCAAAAAATGTGCTTCGGGCGGCGATAGATGGCAGCTGTTAAGAGTATTGGCAAGTCCGAATAGCTAGCCCAGACCCAAGGAAATAGAAAACTATTACTATGGGAAAGTCTGTGCCATTCTGTAGCACCACTAGTTTTTCTCGTACTTCCGGGAACAATTTAAAAAATGTGCGCTTAGAGCGCAATCGCTACAAGCTTCCAGAATCCAACGCCGTGTCAATCATGCAAATCGGATGAATAGGAGTTTCGTAAAGTCAAATTTGGAAAAACACTTCACACACACACACACTACCCCATCCGCGCCTTCGCGTCACCCGCCCGCTGGGGGAGGGGCCGCTCCTTCAACGCGGCGACAAAGCGGCACGGCCAGTCCTGGCGGCGTGCAGCGGACGGGCAGGCAAGCCAGGCACTCCGTTTATGCTTTCGTCACTTAGCATCTCAATATATTTATTCCCCACATATGAAACTAGTGAGTAGTAGTATAAATAGTATAAAACTATCTTGTTCACATATTCCCGTCTTCCTTCGAATACCGTCAAAAAATTGTTTGAGACATTACTCAAAATATCGAATTCCGTTTGGAACCGATTTCGAAAAGAAAATTGAACTAATTGTGTAAATATCACTAATATTCCATCTCACATATTATGTTAGATATATTTTACTTCTAAGATCTTCCGTTATCATTCCACTACCGGAAAGAATGAGCAGAGATTACGTACGAGCTCTTTTATCGTATGACTCGATTTTTTATCTCAAAACGGCGTTTGTCTCCTTGATAGAATTCACCTGGTTAATTCCTTTTTCCAAGTAAAATAGCCGAAACTAATTTTAAAAATGTTTTCGTATTTTCGGACAAATTTGAAAAAGTAAAATAGCGTGCTGGAGAGATACATCTTGAATCTAACGCCATTTCATGCATTGAAATCGGATAAATAGACTTCTCTAGTCGAATGTAGAAAACAGAAGATCTTCAGTAACGTCAAAATTCTCTTTCGCGGAACTGCCCGACGATCTAATGGCTAGAGTCCGGACTCTACTGTAATTACATATGTTTTATCTTCCTATGTTCTATTCTGAAATTTGAGATCTGGGTGAATTGTTGCAATCCTAACAACTACATTTTTCGTCACATATTTGGTACTGTATTACGTATTTTACACATTTTGCTGATTTTACGAATTTTTATAAATCTACCAATTTTTTTGAAATTATTTCCGAAAACATATTTGATTAATTTGGAAAAACAGTTTTTATTTAAATTTGTTTTATTTTTTAGCAATAAGCATATTTTGTCTTATACTAATTCATAATTGCTGAGGACCCGAGGTACTGCACGTGAAGATTTCGAAGAGAGTGCTTCAAAGATTCTCTGTTCCCTCTTGAGTTTTCTACCATGCGTACCATTGTTGTCATTGCTCTCAGAGATAAATACAAAAACAGTGGGCAGAGAAAGTATTTATTTTGAAATTCGATTTAATTAATATTTTATTAATGGAATTTCAAATTGTGAACATTTTTTAAATTTACCCCTCTTCTCAAATTTCGTAAGAAAGGAAAGTAAAATCGTGCGCCGGAAAACTCTTATTGCTGGCACTGGTAGCGAAAAAGTAGATAAATCCTGTTGCTATGTAGTAAATTACTTCCTCTAACTCGTGATGTAGCCAGAATCCAAGTTTTGTGGGTCCTTGATACTGAAAAGTTTGCAAAACGTGTTGAGTCGCCAAGGCCCTCGCCGATGAAGGATCATCGCCGCACCGGCCATTTTTCAGCGCTATCGCGAGAGCCGAACGCTGTCTTGGCAGCGTGGCCCTAGCCCATCCGCCGCATACGCGCCTCTCTCCGTTCAACATAAGCGCGCTTAGTCTAGTGGGAGTTGGCGCTAACGAAAAATGTGGGGTGAAGTTTACTAACGGTGGCCTTCGGCGACATTCGTTCTTTATTTGATGGAATCTGTTGTCAACAAACAACTGTAAGTTTTCATAAGTCTTTTTGCCAACCTTACGGCGATTTGAGATGCACAACGAAGTATAGAATGGCAATGCATTTCGTGAGCTTAGTAAATATTGCGCCGCGTGTTCTAGACCCTTTATTCTCACGATGCCCCGTTTTGCGACAATAGTGTGCCAAATAATTGTCACAGGGCCTCTTTTCATTTTCTCGCAACGGATCTTCAAAAAAAAGGATTTTCAAATACCTATCTTATTTTCTCATTCTGCGCCTGGCTGCGAGAGAATCATGCAAACGTAGGGTTTACATAATCGATAGGTGTGTGGTTGAATGGAGTAATCATAATATATTTCTATACTGCTGTTTAATGATTAAGCTGCGGATTTATAGGCACGAAAATCTGTAAAAATAGGCAGGCAAAATAGACACATAAAATGTAAAATAGGCATTTAAAAGATCAAAAAGGCATTATATATTTTTCTTAACCTTATTTACGTTATTGAGTAGAAAGTTTCTGAAGTAGTCATAATATAGTTACTTTCATGGAATGTTAGCTTTCATCATTGTTCTGACGAATACCCCATAGAAATCCATTCTTTCATAGTTCGGCAATTCGAAGCAAAAAAGGCCGAATCGCAGTAGCTATCATTTTGCTTTTCATTAATTTCACAAATGCTGCACAGTATGATCTTTCTTACATTTAATTTAAACATAAGTGAAAATATTGTACGCTTTGTTTTAATCGCCTTGCATAACACAACTGTAACTAGTGGAGTTACAACAAATCATATTTTCTCGCATCATATCTAAAAAAAAATCAAAATTCGCAATTTTCAAAAATTCAGAGAGTTCAACAAAAATGAGACCTGCGCCATTCTTTTCAGTGTCCATTCCATTAAGTATCCGTGGAAATAATTGAAGCAAATATTTGTAATGATTTTTTAGGATTATTTTTATAATTTGCATGAAGCAGAAGCTGCTTTTTTAGAACATACTTCATTTAAGACAGAAAGCTCTATACACAATACTTTACTTTTTCAATGTTACCTTTTTACAATTTTCGAATATAGAAGGTTCACGAAAAGTGGAACCGTCACTAATTTTATATCGTCCTTTGATACATACGAGGAAAACATTTTAGAAAACATATGGAGCCGTTTTTGAGTAGAAAATTGTTTAAAAATTTGAAGTAAAAAATCACATGACTACCACCAGCAATTTTGCACGTATTTCGTAATATGACTACCCGCAGTCTGGTGACAGTGAAACGGAACATTGATTTATCAATGTCTGTTCGAGTTCATTGGAAAGCAAAAAATTTACATTTTTTAATTTTTTTATTAAGAGTATTTGAATTTTGAACAAGAAATACGAGAATAGGCAGCATTTAGGCATTTATTAGCTAAGTAGGCATTTATAGACACTATAAAATTCGCATATAATGCTCCTAATGCCTCAATATGAATAAGTAACCTAATATATTGCGTTTTCCACTGAAGGAAAACATGGGCAAAAATCCGCAGCTTACATATATACAGTAAACATTTTTTTACAATAAACAGCCAATTTTCTACTTCTTAAGAATGCTGTAACAACGTAAACGTATACAGTGGCGTAGCTCCATTTGGTGTCTCCCGGCGCAAAACTAAAGGTGCGTGTCCACTAGAGAGTAACTAGCGCGAGCTAGTCTCGAGAGGAGCTCGCAATACCCTGTCCACTTGCGAGCTATTCGCAGAAATGTCCGCCTCTCGAGAGTGCACTCGCCGCACCCTCTCGAGAGTACCTCTCACATGCCTGTTCACTGGAGAGCGGTAGGCTCGCGATGGAGATACGGGAGTTAAGATGGAGGCGAAGAAGAGAGCAGCGGTGGCTTTCGTAACAAGAAAAGTACTTGCAAAACAAGAAAAGTACTCGGCGAGAAAGTGGATTGATCATGAAGCACATATGAATTCTTGTTCGACACTTGTCAAAGAATTTGAAATTGGGGATGCGCAACATTTTAGACAACGCACATTGTTTAACCTAACCTCACAATTTCAAGAACACGCGCAAAAGGTAGTTTCTACCGGTAGGTTACTTTTTTAAACATTTTTTCTTGAATATCAAATAGAAATAATGACATAATGGGGGCCAGAGACTAATCTTTTGCTTAACTGATTCTGTAAAATATGAATTTTCTTCATACGTTTTCATATAGGTACGTATAAACTGAGTAATATATGTAGAACAGAGAGTTATGTAAAGCTGCGAAAAATCGATTTCGATATTTCAACGTCAATTAATGTTTTGTGGTGGCTTGATACCAAAAAAGTTGTTTTTTTTATTTTCAAAACGTCCGTGCGTGTGCCTGTCTGAACAACACTAGCGCCTAAACTTTTCGAGCTATTTTTCCCAAAATGAATATTCCCCGGTCGATCTGGCCCGACTCGAAGCTCTGTGATTTTGAAAAACATTCTTTAAATTTTGAGGGGACTTTACATGAAGCCCATGGACATTTTTCAAAATTTTCTTTCAATTTCGTGGAATGCGTACGAGAAAAACAGAGCGAAATACATACGAGAGTCCGTGCTATTCTATAGCACTAATTTACTTCAATGATATATTTCATTTCTTGTGCAATTTTAACTAGTGTATAGTCTTATTCCTTCATTACCAAGACGGGAATGCTGCACCACAGAACAGAAGAACCCTCATTTAAGATAAGACGCGTAGTTTTCTCATCATTTGTTATTGAAATACACGGGATTGTCTCCCATTTATTTATTATATTATCCTTTTCTCATCTGCCCACTGCTTGGAAGCGGCGACAGTGAGACAACGAACATCGAAAAATCGCAGACTCTCTCAGGCACTTCCAGCACGTTTCGAATGCTGAGAGCAAGTCGGTGCGAGTCCTCGCACAGGCATGCCCACTAGCGAGTAGTTCAGATGGCGACCGCTCTCCGCGAGCATCACATTACTCTCGGTTGCCTTCTCTCAGAACTGTGTCCATTGGCGAGAAACACACTCAACACAAACTCGCGAGAGCGTAGCTCTCAAGTGGACACTCACCTTAATGGTATAACCCCCCCCCCATAAAATAAATATAAAACTAATGGTGCTGCAACAGCACATACTTTCCCCCAACGGATTTCCATTTTTGCATTGTCGATATTCTCTGAGAACTAGTAGTTTTTATTTCAAATATTTCAAAATAAATAATTTCTAAAAGATTAATGTGTAAATGTATAACAAAAGGACGAATGTAAGACGAACAAAGAAATAATATACAAAATTGCAAATTCTAATTTACGACGCGTCCAGCTGTCTGAAACGCAGTAAATTTGCAGCGGGCTATTATGTATGTCACGAAATTATAGAAATACTACTCGTATTTTCAAAAAATTAAGCATGACCTTATTTCAAGATGTAGTTTTGATAAACACATTTCCTTGAGAAAAAAATGTATTTTCACAATTGTAGTTGTAAGAAGAAGCCGAAAACGAAGCGCAGTGAATTCCGAGCGGGCTAATATGTTTGTCGGGAAATTATGGAAAAACTACTATTTTCAAAAAATTCAACATCACCTTATTTGAAAATCTGTTTTTGAGAGCATATTTCATTAAGATAAAACAATTGTATCTTCACAATAGTAGTTAGTTGAGTTTTCAACCAACATGAGACCTACGCCATTCTCTTAAATGACCTTCAGACTATCCAACAACAAAATTTAATCAAAACTGTTGGCTCTATTTTTTTTGAAAATTTTGAAAATGTCCCACGGGCTTCATCTAAAGTACCCCCCAAAATTAAAATATCGGTTTCAAAGCCAAGAGGCCACGAGATCAGGCAGATCGATCGGGGAGTATCAATTTTGGAGAAAATCAGCTGAACGGTTTAGTCGCTTGCATTGTTCACAGACGGACGGACATTTTTCTTTCAATTGGTTTTTCGGTGTCAAGGATCCACAAAACGGATTCTGACAGAACTACAGGAGATTTTTTTCTTAATTTAGCGACTGGATTTATGCATTTTTTCGTTACCAGGGCCCTGTAATAAGAGTTTTTCTGCCGAAAACCCGCAGTTTTTTCGCGCAGCATTACATAACTTTCCCTATACGTACGTGTAGTATACGGGAAAGTAAATATTTATTACTGAATAGTGTACGTCATCTAATAAAAAGTATAAAAGTATGTTTACACATGACTTATTTATAGCATATTAAAAACTATGTAATTCAGAATAATAGAAATATAATTTTTAAATAATTATATACTTCCAACTAAAACACTTTCTAATTTGTGTCACCCCTCAAATTATGACAGAAGGGGCGGACCGCCCCCTCTAACTACGCCGTTGAACGTACACTTCTACAATTTTGGGTTTTTTATATTAAGATGATGAAAATAACAATAGTATTGATATTTTTGTAAAGCTATTCCTGGTCATTAACTTAATAGAACAACGCCTATGCTCCTCGGTTACCTCTGTTTACACAACTGACTCACTATATCTGAGAAAGAAGGCTTCTCTCTGTTGCAGGGCGCCCTAGCAGTATCAGTTGTTTATAAATAAATCCAAGGGTAGAGTTTAATCAGAACCCTTTCATTTGCGACCGTGTGCGTTGTTATGCGATTCATGATTGTACTCTAATAACAACCATGGGAAATAACTGCAGCATTTACTGGGAAATAACTGCAGTAACTACAATAGCTTGTTGTTGGCCTTGTTTTTGATTTGCCATAACGAATGGAACATGGATTTAGCGATTTTGCAAATGCAACGCGAGTTTTTCTTCGAAGAAATCCTAAAAAAGTTGTACGTATTAGGAAATTAGGACTAATTCGCACTATTAATTAGGACTTATTCACACTTCGAAAGCTGAGAAATTTTCGTCGAGTGAAATATGACGCTACTCTTTATAAACTTATCGAGGGAGAGGCTCATGACCTAATCGCTTTCACTGCCTTACACCTTACTTTCATACGCCTTCTCTTGCTGGAGTCCGACTTCGATCCCGGCCACCTCTCATTCCCATTTCCCCAGCACACAACAACTGCAGCGCGAAGAGGCGACAGCTGAAGGTGAGGTGGCAGAATCTACCGCGGGGAAAAGGCAAACTTTCTTGTCCCTCTACAACAAATCAAAAAATTAGCCAAATCTGTGGATGGCATCTCAGTACCCTCCCTCCTAAGGTGCAGGGTAGTCAAGTATATCGTTGTCACTGTGTGCCATCCAGATTCAGTAAAAGCAAAGAAAAGAAAGGGATAGCCTAGCCAAAAATATCCATTGCTCGATGTTCTTGAATTACTAGAACACCGAATGCTCTTGATGTCGGCTTTATATTTGTATCTAAAGACTGTTCTGTTTATTTGCATTGCTTAATATTGGTTTGAGTGAACTCTTCATTACTAATGTTCAATTTAAAATGGCAAAGTTTACTTACTGGCATCTTTAAAAAAGATTTTATTAGAAACTGCTTATTTTTGTTTGTTGAAACTCCCGATTCTATACTTCGGGTTTTCTTTCTTTGCGCGTGGGGGGGTGTCATCAAAATGGAATATCTCACAGTATTTCGCGTTGTTCTCGGTTGAGCCACTAGGAGTCGCATGATCCTCGGCACTGCTCGATACAGTCGCGATCATGAGACTCCTAGTGGCACAACCGAGAACGACGCGAAATAGTGAGATATTCCATTTTGATGACACACCCCCACGTGCCAAGAAAGAAAAACCGAAGTATAGACATACACTAATACAGCAAATGTTTTATGCATGGCCCTAGACATTAAAGAAACTTCTAGAATTTATGTGAGAATAGACATAAAAATGAGATATCTTGTTGATGTACTTATTTGGTTGCTATTAATGTTCTTTTTGTCTTTTATAGGTGTAACAGTTCCCACTCTCCATGTAGGCATGTTATTTACAACATGTTGTTGGTATCGAGACCCTCATGGTTTGCCATGGATAGAATATCTGCATACTGGAGCAAATAAGATATGGTAAGAAGAGACTAATTTAATATTTTGTTGTATTCTGCTATATAAAGCAAATAATATTGTTCAACCAAAATGAACGACTGTTACGTGTTGAGCCATAACCTAAAAGTACAAGTAGTTTTATTTTGGATGTTCTAACGGCGTAGCGTGACGCGCGTTTGGGGATGCTCAACAATAACGCGAACTGAAGACATCATGATTTTTAATATTCTCTACAATCTATGCTTGAAACAAATGTTACAATATTTCAACAGATTTATGTCAGGAGACTTCTTGAAAGCAAATTATGAAATGGCTCAGCTTTAGTTCTCATGCGCGATTGGCAATGAAATCACTTGTGAATTTATATATTTAAAACCAAAGTAAAATGTAATATATTTAAGTAAGAATTCAACATCTTAGATATTAATTAAGAATTAGTAGGCAAGCACTATTTCTACTATTTGTGCCCATGACCAAGCATAGAATCGCGAGTGAGAAAGAAAAATATTTCTCTGACAACCTCAACTGTGCTGCGCTCTCGTGCATAAACAAGTAACTTGCTCATAAGCCTTTTCTCAGCCGTATTCTAGCGTATCGGGACTAGGGAATCTCGTGGGCAGGAATGAAAAGGGAGGGGGTGAACCTCGCCGTCTACGCATGCGTTATTGCTCGTCGAAATGTGGCAAGACGCTAGATGCATTTTAGCGTCCAAGCAATCAAAGGCCATCTTGTAACAACGAACCGAATTCAATCGTAGGAAATAACTTTAAAATTAATACAAAACGTGTTTCGCTCAATACAATATTTAGGATCCTTTGATTAATATTTTACGTGGGGATGCTCAGCATCTTAGCGTCCCTTGACATTACGCCACTGTGTTCTAAAGCTCTAAATGGACAACAAAAACAATTAGCTCAACTATTCTGATATATTATTGTGCATGAATGTTTATGATATTCATTGGTCTTTATATATTTTGTATTTCATTCTATGATTTTTCTTTCAGCAGTGTAACAAATTATACGTCTATTCATCAGTAAATGGAAGTAGATGAATGAATGGTAGAGATAATTTCTTTGTCACTAACACTGCGTTGCCAAGCCGTTATTTATCACGACCATCTATTTAATAGGAAAAGAAGCGAATTATATTTGTAATGTGAAGTACAAGTGATTTCTTTACTTCGCCCGCACCCCATTCCCGTCCAACTCCACACCCCACCCCACTTACGAAAGATTGATAGAGAGTGTGCGCTGCAGTTCTATTGGTAATAGCGGAACATGAATCTGTGGGTTGAGAGTTTTAATATGCTTGTTTGATATGATTTATACTTCAGGAAGTATTCCGTCAGATTGGATAAGCCACCACTGCCAAAAAGAACAAACTTCTCGCAATTTCAACATCGGTTTTGCCGTTCCAGGGATTACCCCGGACAAGCAGACAAAAATCGTAAACACAATTGAATTGCTTTTTATATCATACTAGTGAACCCGGCTATGCTTCGCTATTGCAATGTATTACACGTCATACGATACTGGTCACGCGATTGTTAATCACGTTCTACGCCACGCTCTGCAAACATTTTAATAGATGAAAGACTTTCTCACTAGTATGCATTTTGTATGTCCTGGTTTGGACATGGTTGTTAAGAATTCTATTGTTAAAACGTTATCCCTGATGTTTGGGCATGCATTGGCTAGGACACTATCTTCGAGAAATTTGATTTACTTACCCGAGATAACGTTCAAGTAATAATTCCGGCCGATATTTCATAATCGCCGGGGTAGAATACGCAGTGAAGACGCGCTTAATACTTGAAGGTGCGGTGGGTTGCATAGACCTGTTCAGGGGCTCTTGATTACGCAAAAAATGGCTTAAAATCATCAACGCACGTCTGTGTACGGCATATTCGCACAAACCCATTGTACTATACCTACATTCTTCGCGCATGTACAAGCAATAAGTTGACGAGGTTTTATCGCGATCGGATGAACGGGACGACAACGCATAAAATACGAACGAACAGACATTGATTTTTATATATTGGATAACTATATGAGATTTTAAAAGGGCAGTTAGTTTGGAATCACAGACTGGTACTCCAATTTCATTGATGCAGATCAAATTCAATTATGAAGACTGGTAGCAACGAGTGGTTTCAGCAAGATTTACTCGTAGTAATAAAATAACGTTACAGTATTAATTATTACTAGATGTACTCGTACTACTGCCGTATTAGTTACCGTATGATCAGTCGATTAAAATGATTGTGCTTAAAAATATTCTTAAGAAGTATACATACAATGACTTATTAAAAGTAAATGAATCTTACGTCGCGTTGCCTTCCAAATGGTGTAGGCATTCTCAAACTACTCTCCTTAAATGTTCTGAAGCAGAAGTGATATGAATATTGAGGTCTGTCTGCTTCGTAAACTATCAAATGATTTGTTGTGTCAGAGGCGAAAATATATTCTCATATCAATTGGTACTCTAACCCTCCACTTCTCCAGCTACCCCAAGCAGAATGGAAGACCTTTTAATCTCTCTATTCATTCTAATAGGCATGGGAAGGTATGGGTAATGAGATGACCCGAGAAAACGGACCCATTTGTTACAAACAAATTTAATTTGAAATCAAACGAAAAAACTTAAACTGGAATCAAGCAAGGGGGCACTTGTGTCGCCCTTGCGTCGTGCAGGGGACCTCTAGGGCAGAGTTGCCAGGTATTTTGCGAGCTCTTTCTCTACCACTGCTATGGAATTTCCCCAAATAACCACTCCAATGAAACAAAATTCTCCAACTAAGAAACGAAAAATATTCTCCAAATAATGGACAAACGACATGAGCTGTTCAAAACCCTAGACATACTTCCTTCGTTTTTCTTTAGTTTATTTCGTTTAATGTTCTTTATTTTATTTTTCTGTTGTTTATTTTTCTCTTTTTGATTCGTGAAAATGGGAGAGAATAACGTCGTTTCTTTTTTATTCATAATAATTTATAGAATAATATTTCTATGTCGACTTCGGATGAAAATAATTTCCCCGTCCATTTATGTTCCCCATAACGAAAAAAGTCCCCATTTGGGGACAAAATTCCCCAATCTAGCAACCCTGCTGTAGGACCGTCTCCGCAGAGCAGGAGGCGTCCGCCCTGGAGCGGGGCGTCGCACGGCGGGTGGCGGCTCAGGCCCACGCAGCTGTCCGCGGCTCTTCTTTAAAACCGCGTATCTTAAAATCAACAAATATCTAAATCACAAAGATGAATAAATGTCTCGCTGAATATTCTAAAAATAAATGCAAGTATTCCACAAACGTCTTTCATACATCTTCTGGCTCTCCTTCCACGTCTCGCAATAGCATTCCAAACCGAAAACGATGTCCATAGGGCGAAGCGTCAGCACATCTCCAGCCCAAGATCACATATTTCACATGTCCGTTCAATAACGTGCTACAGCACTATTGCACTGCAATACTTCAATCTGCTCCATCTTTCTCTTCCTACGCCTGCTCCAGCAACTCAAAAAAATTTTCAATTGACTCTCTGCATTTCATTGCATTATTAATGTAAACTCTGCGACATAGTATTTCCATGAATACAGAATACTGACATGAACCGTAACAATATCCACATTTGAAATTTCTCGCAAGAATTTGTTCCCAAATCAACTTCGGATTAATAAGGCGTCCTGCTGCGTAGAACGCATTCAAGCTGCCTTTTCGTACACATTCGCTTATCCAGTCATAGACACATCTGGAGAGTGGATATTTCAAACGTGACATTTCCTATTTTCAACGTATCTACGTCTGGGGAAGTCATTTTTTAAAAGTAGAATTTCCTCAATTCAAAATGTTGCCTGACAAATTAAAGTGTATAAGAAGTAGTACGAACATTTCTGTGAGTGGAGTAATAATACGAATTTTAAGAAATGTTCTGAAAATTAAAACAATGTCCCATTCTCTCTGACTTTGATTATACATCCTTATTTTTATACTTCCTATAAAAATGTAGACGGTTCACGGTTATTAGTAGGGGACAGATTTTAATGCAATGCCATTTTTGTTTCACTTTAGAAAAATGGCGTTTAGTATAGAAATTGATTTTATGTCGTGACAAGGAAATTACCCATTTTTATGTATGTTTATGTCGTCGATTTCGACTGACAAGTAATTTTTTACCTTTTTCTGTAATTTTTAATGCATTTTTCGCAGATTTTAATATTTTAATGGTTCTTGCTTCAAGTAATATTTTCTCCGTGCAAAAATGTTCTCCACAAAATTCCTGAGTATCCTATTCAGTTTCTTTGCTCAGAAATTGTAATATCAGCCGTTGTGAGAATGTAATCTAATTATCCTGTGACGCCTATCAACGCCCTTGTCGGATGAGCCAATTTTGGGATAACCAGACAGATATTTCCGGGTAAAGAACCGATGTCGCGAAGCTGTGGGGCTGTGGCAGTCGCGCGCTTCCTGTCGCCCACAAAAAATACCACGTGCCATGTCCCGCGGAATATCAAGTAACATGAAGCTTGAAACTGAAGCATGCAGTCACGCGTCGCAGCCGCCAGTTGTAGCCCACTGCCTTTGTTTCCGCAGGGAAACTGGGTGGCACAAGATCATTAGGAAGGTCCCCATTCCGGGTCCGCTACCTCCACCTTAGGATACTTCTTCGATCATGACCTTTGGCCGACAATAGGTTTTCAGAGTCCACTATAACCGAATCTTCTTGTGCTTATGTGTCGTTTAAGAGAAACAGGACCAAATACTATAAATGAGATAAATGTTCACTATTACAACCTGAGTCGCCTGTAAATGCCTGGACCACACCGGGTATTCGACTAGTCTTCCGATAAAGTGTAAATAAACGGCGAATAGGTACTTTTCCTGAGCAGTGTATATGTTACGTATATAGTGTGAATCTTGTTCATTCCATAATTATCATGTTAAGGTTCATGTTATCCAAAATTGGTAGATAAAGTCTGAAGAAAGAAACGTTCTGAGGCATATTTCGTATGTTCAAAGCATAACTCGGCTTATGAAGTTCACACCAACACGAGGTGGCTAAGTTAGGACGATGGCTACTTTTCGATGATAAGTAATAGCAGATGTTATAAACAGGAAACAGACTGTTGTTGAGAAGTTTTTAAAGCTAGTTCAAATCAATTCAGTGATGCTTTGTTTTACGTGGCGAGGCTCAGACCATCGGGCCTGCTCTTCTACTTGACCACACACATTTAATTACGCTCCTGTCTAGCAACGAAAGAAGGTATCACTTGGGCGATAGAAATAGGCGATTAGAATTTATGTCAGAGATTTCTTTTAGGTTTGAGAGTCTTTTACATGCAGTAAATGTACAACATGGGATAACCGGCTAGTGAGGTGTGTTGTCCGATTTCAAAATAGTGACTCCTTAAGGTCGGAAGCTGGAAGGAGAGGGGGACATTGATATCCCATCGGGAGCTTCAGTACCAACAATTTAAGTCGTAACGAAGCTCCCCATTGGCTAACCGCGTCATCGCTGATATCTGCCAGAAGTCACTATATTTAAATCGTACAATAGATACGGCTGCAGCCCATGCGGCAAATTCAACGAGAGGAAGAAAATGCTCAAGAACCCTTTGCTCTTGAATTACTTTCTAAATGGCTCTCGTATGTTTATGTGAATGCAAATTGCTGTAAAAATTAGAAAGCTAGTTATGATTAATATGTGACAATTGAATTTTCAGGTATGGTGTGCCAGATTCTTACAGTTTTGTATTTCAATCTGCTATGAGCAAATTGATACCTAGGTATTGTAAAAAGAAAACTATTTGGCTACCATCAGACACTGCCATGGTGCCACCGTCTCTTCTAGTCAAACATGGAGTTTCATTATGCCATACTGTTCAAGAGCCTGGACAGTTTATAATTGTTTTCCCAAGAGCGTTTACATCAAGTATTTGCACTGGGTATCTTGTCTCTGAAAGTGTGTACTTTGCCCAGCCTCATTGGCTCTCAAGAGCTGAAGAAGTGTTCAAGGTAAAATATTCTATGAACTGTTATGTTTTGTAAGAAATAGTATTAAGTTCTAGTCAAATGAAATAATTTTGTGTTATACTCATTTGTTCTTTTTTTGTGAAAATGCTTCAGAAAAGACTACAAAGACCAGTTTAAATAATTTTACACATTACTTCCACTTATAGTGGAAGAGGAAACTATAAATGGACTAGCCCAATTTTATAAAACTAGAGTTGCTACAACAGCACATACTTTCTCACAAGGAATACTTACATAATATTATAATATTGCAATTTGTGCCATTACTTGAAAAAGTCCAAACAAATTCAAACAAAGGATCTGTGGTGCATATCTGCAATTGTTTCAACAGTCATAAACAGTAACCCTTTCTACAAAAGATATAAACATGAGTAAACTTCAACTGTTACAAATTTGCAACATATTATATAAACAAGCACGGATAATTTCATGTATAAATGAAACTAAGAACTAATTAAAAAACTCCTCATGATTATATAACTCCTGAAAGATTATACTAAAGAAGTGCATAAAATTCAAATTTGCAATTTCAAAAATTTACAAAATTACGTTCAACTACTCGTATATTTAAAAAAAATTAACTTTACCTTTTTTTTATTTATTTGTTTTTTTAAAGAACTGATTATTTTAAAATGGGTATCAATTAACAGAAAACCTCTATCGTCAATATTGTACTCGTACTTTTTCAGTGTTAATTTTGTGATCTTAGCAATTTTTGAAATTTCAGAGAGTACACCAAAAATATGACTATCCTCAGTTTCTTTACCATTTTTTTCTACGTACAAGGAAAAAAATTTTAAAAAGAAATTTGGAGTTGTTTTAGGAAAATAATATTAGACATTTTTCCATAAATCGATTTTTTGATATCAAAGGCCGACAGAACATAGATTCTGACTACACAGTGTGTTAGAGAAAATAATTAACCCTATATGGGGCAAGATTTGTGCGCTTTTTCATTACCATGGCCCAGCATAAAAAAAATTTCTGTTGAAAATTCGCTGTTTTGACCCACAGCATTACAATATTTTCTCATAAGCAGTAGCAAGAAAGTCAAAGCTTTGAACAGGGCTTAACTCAAATGTGTTACGACGCTGACTGCCAGGTGGAGCGTAGTTCCCTTCCAACAATGGGATTGCAAAAGCTGATTCGCTTTCTTTCACACTTTAGTCATTCTCATTCAAGTGAGACAGAATGTATCCATGATTCTGCCCTCTCAACTGCCAGCTGTCTGAGTTCTACATGATTATGTGGTTCATTTCATCATCCAAATCATTGACATGTGGTATTGACTATATATTATTTCTTTATGTCCACAGTACATCTTTCATTGTTCAGTAGAACACTAGCCTGAAAATATTAAACTATAAAAAATTGAACTTTAACTGAAAGGGAATGTATTTATGGTTTCAGCTGCTACACATCCTTCATTGTGCCCCGAGACAAGTTCTATTCAATGTAGATGAGAGAGGTAAACGGGTAGACAAAGGATTATTGAGTCCATTTTTCATAATAAAATGAACTTGTACATTAGAGTTGACGCAAGAAATAGACTTCTGAGCTGAATTTTCTATGACTGGTACCCCCTAAAAAGTTCCAAGTCTTGTGAAAATGAGATTTTTTAAATCATCATTGGGGATGTCATTTGTGCCTGCCTCCTCTGCTTTAGTGTTTTAAAAAAATGCCATTTTTTAAAGAAAATATGCTATTTAATGCGATAAAATTAGAGTGGTTTGTCCTAGGAGGATTTTCATCAAAATTGGAATTCCCCAATCAGTACAGATAATGTTTTCCCTTTCAAATTTGAAACAATCTTCATAAATTTTGGGAGAATTCTTATCTGGGTTGGACATCTTCAAAAGTTTCTTAAAAACAGCTCCAAATTTGTTTCTTTAAATTCATTGCTCAAATAGAGCACAATACACTTGTGAAAATGATCCAGGTCTGCTTTTCAGTAAAACCTTTGCATTTTCAAAAACTGCAAAAGTCAAACTTTTGTTTTGGTGCATCTGGAGCGAAGTTACAGTTAAGCACTGCTTGGGTGTGTAATGGATAAAGTCGATGCTCACCAATGCATCAGAGTTCGAATCTCAGGTCAAGCAAATATTTTTGCATTTTGGAAATTCTTTTGCAGGTTCAATTAGCATTATAATATCACCAAACTGTTACAATTAATGCAAGAAAGTATTTGCTGTTGTAATAAAACTAGGTAGTTTAAGTTTTGTAGAGAATGTTACTGGTTATAACTTTCATCGCTGCAACTCGTTTGACAAACTTGCTTAATGGAAGGCATTTGACAAGGACTGGTGGGTGAAATCTGTCCTCCATGAGACGAGTCCAGACGAATGGCAACAAAACAGACACTGACCCCCCCTAGACAAACAAATCGAATTGCTCATGGCTGTAAAACTTGCCTTTTCAGCAAAACAAATAATTATGGTGATATTGATAAACTAAGCAAGCTCTTTAAGCTTCAGGAAGAAAAGATACAAGACAATAGAGTAGTTAAAGCCACAGTCGCTCATTCTTTTTTAACAAATAAGTCAATTATTTTAGTACACCACTATTATCACAGTTCTTTGAAAGGTTCAATTTTTCAACACATTTCTCTCTCCCTCTCCCCCTCTCCCTCCCCTCCCCCACCCCTCCCCTCTCTCCTCTCTCCTCCCCTCCTCTCCCCCCTCCTCACTCTTCTCTCTCTCCTCCCTCACCTCTCTCTTCTCTCTCTCTCTCTCTCTCTCTCCTCTCTCTCTCTCTCTCTCTCCTCTGTTTAGTTAAATTCTCAGAATTTTCAAAAATTGCAAAAGATAGTATCATTAGTAAAATTGTATAAATCTATTTCTTCCAAATCATCTGTAACATTGTATTACTCTGCCCAAACAATGTATTTTCACCCATAGTTATTTTATAAAATTAAAGAAATTATTAAATAAACTATATTTGAATCAAAAAATTGTATTCTTCAGGATATTCAAGACAGCTGTGAACCATCCATGTTCTCCTTGGAAAGACTGCTCTTCAGCATTGCTTCTGATGCTCGTTCTCACATTGATGTTTTAAAACAAGTAAGTTCAATATTTAAACCAATTTTTTCTCATATTCACTCACATTTTACTATCTTATCATAACCTTTTACTATTTAATTGAACTTTACCATATATTCCAGTAAGGAATGCATTCTCTAATTTGTAGTGTTGCACAGTGGTAAACAAGTGTTAACTCTCAGAGATGATATGAAAGACTTAAGGCAGTTACAATACAAAATAAGCCACATCAGTCACAGGAAGTCTTTCACTGTTCATAAATGTTAATATCTTGTTTTTGGTCAACGTTTTACTTATCTTGTTCTGTCTTGTTCATAAATATGAAGAGCTTGGGACAGTAACAAAATTAGAATTATTAACGTTTACAAATAGCAAGAGATATTCAGTGGCTGGTGTGGCTTATCTTGTTACTGCCATATGGTCTTTAACTATGGAAGGTAAGAAAGTAATTTTTTTTATTTCAAGTTTTATTTGAATGAAAAGAATTTCATCACTTATTTACACGTACACATATTTTCTCAAACAGAGAAGAAACATTTTACTACATTATTACCAGAGAGAGATGGCTCAGTGCATCAACTGATGTCACTGCAGTACCTCTGACTGGGAGGTCCTAGGTTTGAGTCCTGATGGCGACAGGATTTTCGACACTAGCATGTAAGCTAGGTCGAATTTAGTTGCTGTCTGGAGAAGAATTCTAGTAGCCAGCTGCTCTGATCAGTAGTTTTCCAAGGTTTCTCTGATCAACACCAGGCGAATACCAGAGCAGTACCCTAACAAATAGGCTCGCATGCGATCTTTCCTTCCTCTTCCTTGTCGTACCCCTTACACACACACATACACTCTCACACCCTCTCACACCCTCACACACTCTCTCACACACACTCTCACTCACACTCTCACTCACACTCACAAACATGGACTACACTACCACACATGCCGGGAGACTGGTAGGGGGCTTAGAGCTTGTCCTTGGTGGGGCAGTGCCCCGCTGGTGGGAGATAACTGGTTCAGGGAAAATGCCACAGTAGGTTGGCAACGGATCTCGCCATCCAGTGGGGGAAGATCACCGCCACCTCCTGATGAAAATCATGCCCAGAATCCTATCAATCAATCCAACTACATTATTTGAAATATTGATTCATGTTTCTCCTCTTAGTGACTTTTTTGATCAAGGTGAAAAAGAGACATCTTGCAAACAATAAATAAATGAAAACAGTAAAAGAAATCAACAATTGAGAGATGTGTATAAATATTCAATCTATACAAATATAATGAATGTCACAACAGTTGTCATATTAATTAAAATTTTTATATTAAATGTAAGACTACAGCTTTCTGAAATTCGCTCATCGTACTTGATTTCATGATTTACTTTTGAAATGAATTGAAATTGTCAGTGATAAATGCTTTGTGTTGTATCCACATCAGTTGTATTACAAATTACAGCTGCAATAACTTTAACTATCAAAAGTGCAATTGTAAGTTCAAAATATGATAATCTTTTATCTCTCTACTACAGGACTTGGAAGTTTGTAACATTTATTATTCTGAGTCACCATTTACATTATGCTAAGGAAAGATGGTGGTTTTGTACCATTTATATGAAGCCATAGGCACAAAACCCTGTATGTGTACTTCTGCTATATTGGGAATCACCCCAGTCCTGCATTTAACAGATTAAAGAAAACATAAAAGTTAGCTGTTAATATGGGGAAAGAGCAGATATGATGTTACCCACAATAAACCTTGGAAACTCATTCTTAACTCAGAAACTGCTTCCAAGGCTCTTAAAATCAGGTTGATGTATTCCTAAAGGGACACAAGTTTTTTTGTTCCATAATCTACAAAATTAGATGGTTTTGGAAGTTCTATTCTGTTTTTGGAGGGTACCCCACTTTGTAGCATAGGTTGAGAAAAACATTCAAAATAGGATACCAGCATGTAATTATTTTCACTTTTAAATAAAAACTAAAAATACTCAAAAAATAATTACACAACTTGCACAAAAAAATATTTTATTTTCAAATGCACCGTTATTGCAAATGAGTACTTATTTAAGTGAAATGGTGATTTTTCTATTATGCAGCAATCACAATTTGTGCAACTCTTGAGATGTTAACTGTGTGATTTTAAATACTGATACTTACATTTATGACACGTAAGTATTAGACTTGTAATTGTTTCTATGTAGGGTGGTTGCCCATTTTATGAAATTAATCAATCAATCGACGATTTACAAGGTGTGAAATATTTCACAGTCCAACCAAAATCAGTTTTTCTTCTCATATTTGGGTAAATATGGTATTGTTTTAATTTTGTTCTGCATGTACTTCTGTCCATTCTTCTAATTTTAGTGATTCATTAAGTCATGAAAGTTTTCGACATAAAAAGAGAGATTTGTCTCTTATAATTTAAAATTGAATATTTCATTCTAAGGTTTTCAATGGAATTTCAGGGAAATGTGTTGGCTCTTTATGCTGTGCGATCAGAAACTGATGTTTTGTTTGTAGTCGTTTTTTTTGATTTGTATTAGTTATTATATGATCAAATGGAATGACTGAACTTTTCTGTCATTCTTGTAGGTCCTAGTAAGACACGGATATTAAGTCTTTTTATTGTGTCTTTTAAGTTTCTTATCTGTTATATGTGTGTATTTAGGTTTCGTTATGACTCTAGTTTATTGAATAGCTCTTCAATCCATGAATTATCAATCAGTTTCTGAACCTGGGGTTCTGTATATCCCTGTAATTTTAGTAATTTATTTATCATGTGTCAAGTTAATCCCAGATACTGTGAAAATCAAACTATATTTATTTTCCCACTTAATTTTTTTGTATACCTTTTTTCTTGTTGCTTCTCCACTTTCATCTTTCTCTACAGAATTGTGATGCTAGAGTGCACGTTTCCAGATTGTATGGTTTGTATGTATTAATTTCTTTTATATTTCACCTATTTTCAGTAAAAAAGAACAACATATCTGAGCATTTATATCATCTAAAAGTAGTTTCTATTAACTCACACTTACTATTAATATGTTTCATACTTTGGTGGTTAAGTCCTTAGGCCATCTATTTCTCTCCAACAACACAGGATCTATCCTACTTTTCCATCTGCATTTTCTAATTACACTTTCCATTGTGGTCACAGTATAAAATACTGTCTTCAATTTTGATTAAGCACTTTCATGAATTAGTTAGTGATGTATTGGAAAATATAAAGTGAATGATTTTTTTTCTTCCTCTGTGGAGGAAATTAGAACCATTTTTAGAATGTCACTTGAAGCTTCTTCTTTCTATGAATAGATATAAAACTGCGATCAAAGATTTTTTGTTGTTGCATTTTTTCGAGCATTCAGTGATTGTTTTTTATTGTACATCTTGTGAATCATTGAAACAAACTGTACCCTTTAAAATGTTTGTTTAAAAGTATTTATTTTAAAATTACTAAATGAGATTAATATTTCATAAATTCCATATATTCCATAAATGTCTGCAAAATATTGGTTTTTGCTATTTGTTTTGTGACTATTTAATTGTAGTATTTGTGAAAAACCTAAAATACTCCTGTACAAGCCTTGTAAAAAGAACCAAAGACCTGTCCTAAAGAATGTTGAGATAATATTTAAGTACTCGTTTTGTTTTGTTTAGGTATTACCAATGATTTTGAGCATAAAGCAGAAGGAGGTGGACAACCGAAAATTACTTAATAGCATAGGTCTGAAAACATCTGAGCGGCTTCCACTTCCAGATGCTAATGTAAAGCGACGTAAAATACGACCTGCTCAAGAGGAAGAAGGAGATTATGAATGTGAAATTTGCAGAGCAAATCTCTTTGTTTCTTTGGTAAGTACCAATTCGTGAGCAGGGAATATTCAAATGTCCAGTTCTCCGAAGGAAGGCTCTCTCTTCCCTCAAAGCCAATGATATAAATTCAAAATATCCAAATAATACATATTACTTTATTTCAAGCATTGCACTTGATATTATAAGAAACATGAGCATTTGTCCTAATTTTCTTTTTAGTAGTTAGATTTAAAGATTTGGTAATGGGTTCAAGAAGATTATTATAGATGATACACATGTTTCTCATTTATCGTGTATGGTTCCATATACTTCTCACCTGACCATGATTATGCATAACAATCAGAAACTTTTTGAGGGAAAGGATTTATCTTTAATTGTTTTAATGCTGCAAAAATGCAACTGTCATTTTACTCGATGTCTTCCTGCTCTCTGTTGACACCTGTGTAAAATTTCAAAATGCTTAAAATTTTGTATGGCCTAATTCCTTTCTAAATAGGGATATTAGAGAAATATTAAAGGACATTTAAAGTGTGTGTATGGTGATTCTTCATAGTCATTGTAAAGAAAAACATTCACATTCATGACTGAGAGTCAAACAACATTGCCCAGAAAGAAAGCACATGAAAGATGAACATTGAGAAAGGTCACCCAGTAGAGCTGCTCTCACAGGGACAGATTAACTTATTGAAGGAGAGATGTTGAAGAGGAGACTGAAATGAAAAGTACTTGCATAAGACTAGAAATTTTAAAACGCTTGCATCCAAATTCTTTCAGCAGTACAAAAATATATTTGTTGCAAATTCTCTTGAGTAGATCTTTGAGGTCCTCTAATAAATAGACCAAACAGAAGTATTGGAGCTGATGGTGAGTGGGGACAAAATTATATTCATTTACCATGTCCCTCTTTCTGAAATGATGTCCATGTGAGGAAATTAATGCTATATTGCCTACAAACTCGGATTAACTTTCAAGGAGAGTAGAAATCTTTGGGTGTGAAAAGTGTGTCAAAGTGGAAAGAGTGATTGTCTGGAAAAGTCCCCTAGTTTTCTTTCTAACACATTCTGTGTGGCCAGAAAATTATTGTCACATCTTTGTACATAACATTATGATGTGAACTGGTTGGTATTGTGCTTTTGCCATTTGACTTCGTCAGATACTCTGAAAGCCTGTGAGTTGGTCCAGTAGTCTTGATTTAAGTGCAAGACAGCCCAGTCAATGTCTACAATTCTCAATTGTTGACTGGTGATCAAGAATTTGTAATAAATATAAACCATTCCATGACAAAATGGGCCCAAATTTGACTGCCATTATAAAATGACAAGTAAAATTCGAACTTTTTGATTTGTTCTGTGTAACAGGTGTTTGGATTAATTGAATCTCTCTGTCTCTCAGCATGAGTAATTCATATTTTTCCAGGTTTTGAAGTTAAACATCAATGAAATATATTGTGAAATATTTCTAGAAAATACACTGATGAATTTTAAAATTAATTTTATGAATATTATTTTTAGGTAACAAATTCTCATGAAGAAGGTGTATACTGCCTTCCACATGCTATTGAACTACTTACAAAGAAGAGACATCATTTGAAGTACTGTAAATTGATGTACACTTATGATCAGGTAGGTAGTGATTTATTTATTTATACCAATCGGCTTTGTACATATAAGTAACAATTTATATATTATATTGTTAACTATATCTATTACACTGTAATAATTTCTGAACACCAATATTCGATGCATATAATTAAAATAATTAAATTAAATTGAGATTCTAAACCATAAGTAATCGCAGTATATCATTGTTTTTATAATCTTCATAATATATATTTGAAATATAACATGTTATCTGTTGGGTATAATTTTCTTTATCTGTATTGAGAATGATGATGTAGATCCCCCAAGTTTATGCTGGAACAATATTCATTCACCAGGTTCACTATTCTATTTTTCGGACCATGATATACATAGTTTTTAGTAGTCTTAACTGAATTCAGCAATCTATACGTTCTCAAGCCAGGTTTTGAATAGACAAATTCAAATTGTTCTAATATTTCTTGGCATTCAATTTTACAATTAATGATCTTAAAAAATATATAAGATGAAGATTAAAATGTTTCTGAAATATGACGAAGTGTGGTAAACTTATGAATACTGTAATGAATATTTCTTTGAACAACAGGTAGAACTGAATGAACTGATTCAGAAATTACAAGATAAAATTGAGGCCAAGAGTCAAAAGAAGTCGTCACAAGGAAAACAAAATGCCTCAATACTGAAGTGAAAATGCTCAAAATAGTTCTCTAGCATACACACAAGATAACTAATTTTCTGGCTGTGATTTCCAGAAATAAAAAATTATGAAGAACTTTGGCCATTGTGTATTATTTATGCATTCACATCTCTTCTGGATGCAGTTACAGTTTTGGTCAGTTGGTCTTCAACTTTAATACAATGAACATTAGGGTTACTTTCTTATATTTTGTTTTATTTGCTTCTTTCAAACCTTTTATTTTTGTAAAATTATAATTTATGTAAATATTTTGTTATGATTAAAGCACGTTTCCATGAATCTTAAGAATTCACATTTAACACCAGGTAAAACATTTATTGTACAATTTCTTAGTAGAGTCTGTGTATATCTTATATTATAATTTTCTTGATATATCTTTGCTATTGATGAGCAAATATCTTCACTATTGTAAAAAATATATATATATATCAATTGACTGCATATATTTATTAGTACAGAACTATGTTAAATGAACAGAGTTGTCACTTCCATACTTCATTTTTATAACTGTTATGAGATGGTGATTAAATAATTTGTCATTATTAATATTATTGAAGTTCTTATTTATTGGTTTTTTAATTATCATAGATATTTATCTTCTTGGCAAAACATGATAACACAAATGATCAGAATTCTATCTCTTTAAGTATTATCTAACATTCAGGATATGTGGCTTCTATCTATGATCTCTTGGAATTAATTCATATACACAAAAACTGTTTTAAATTCAACAAACTTCCAAGGATGATTTTTGTACCTGGTTTTCTTCAGTTCATATGAACATTTTTCAGTTATGTGACTGTGACTCATCATTTTTCAATAACGGGTTTTATTGTAAATTATACATTCTAAAGATTTTGTATTTTTTATGTCAGAACCTATATTAATCTCTTATAGATCAGAATAATTTCTCTGTAGCCTTTCCTATTAACTTAGTTCAATTATTAATAAAATCTTAAGCATGATCTATTCACTGTTTGAGATGAAATCAAGAAGTTACAAATTTAACTTCTAACATACTAAGGAATTGGCCATTTCATATGCATTTTTTATTAGTTGAATGTGATTTGATCTACTGTGGTAATAAGAAGTATGAGTATTTCAGAACTGTAATTTTAGTGTTACTTACCAAGTTTGTCATGAAATGTTTTGACTCAGCATTCATGGGACATGAGTTCGTACTTAATTTTCATTATATGAACATTTTTTGTGTGAATAAGCGCATACAAGAGTTGAATGATATAGCAAAATTAGGCTCTTATTTTGTGTGGTTGTTAAAAATAATAATTAAAACTTTCAGGTTCCTGAAAATGAGGAAATCTATATTTATTAATTTGTTTCTATTATGATGTCATAAAATTTATAATAAAATATATTTTTTGAAGTAGGTGGTGATGTTCTTTTGGTTATTGTTACTGAAAAGTATGTAATATTGAAAAGATTTAAATTGTGATTATATGTTTCATAGTATCTCACTTTATCAAAGGGAACCATTCTTCTGGTAGGGGTCTCTGCTTAACAACTAAGAAGTATGCAATTTTATCATTTTATGAAATATTGAATGGAACAATTTTATGACATTTAGAAGAAAATACACCATGAAATGTACCATATTGGATACAATCATTCCTGTGATACATTACAAGTTCGTGTTCATTTTGCATCTTTGATTATAAAAGATATAATTGTCTCAAAATATTCCTATATTCCCTGTATAGCTGTGTAATAATTGTGTGTTTCAGCAGTGTGTTGTAGAAATAGAATCTTTAATTTTAGTACATATTTTTATGATAGTTATTTAGTTACAACTAAGGGCCACACATTTACTTGGGTGACTTGTTCTTGTGACAGACCTGAAAGAAATTTATGGTATCTCCCTTATCATAAAAGTAAAAGAACTAAAATACAAATCACACTTCAAAATTATTTTATAATATTTTGATGGGAGAAATAATAATTGTGGAAGTACAATTTCCTGTAATAATATTAATAGACTGCAAAAATTACCTGAAGCAGATACATCACAGTTCTTCTGTTTTAGTCTAACTATAAACAGTATTACTTTCTTTTGTACAGGATAATTTCAAATATTATTTGAAGACTTTCTTTTGCAGTTGATTTTTAATTTCTTGTAAGGTAGTAAATGTTGTTATGATGTGTGTCTGCCTGGAAAATTAATGGACCTTACAAGAAATTAAAAATCATAATTACTTTTCCGGTGATTGGGGACTTAAATATAGTACAAAGGCAAGTATGCACATTTTGTATTGCCTTTAAATGTGGAGATATTAGAATGTACTTGCAAGGTGAAATTAATGTGTTGTTTGTTCAAAATATGGCAGCCAACTTTTCTATAGTTATTTTTCTATGTTTTGGTGTTTCTTGTTGAGTATAACACTTGATAAATCAACAAAAGACATGTATTGATGGTGAAATGTTTGTTTAAAAATCTAAAAAAATAACTGTGCCAGATGCTGATCACTTACTTTCTTCTCTGTGTTCTGAAATTCAAATTGTGATTATTTTGAGTGCAAATTCAAGTGAGATTTCTAGGTTTTCCATCATTTCTGTTTTTATGTTTTATTCCATCAAGATCTTTGTTTCCATTACTTATTCCCAGAAACTATCACCTGTAAACAATAGTCATTTTTTAATGAATTCAGTTAATAAAGTTTATGTTGTAGATTTTTCTCAGCAGCTTTCTCAGTAGATTTTTCTCATAAAGGTAAAAAAAATTGCATTTGGATTGTTTTCATGTGCTGAACATAACTTTCTTGCTAGCGGAACTTGCACATGTTGGCTGTTAAAAATATTATGTTTATAGTTACATTTGGAATTGATGTAGACATTTCATTTCTTCTAATAATTAGTCATATCAATGTAACACAAGGGGATAAAACTGTTAAATACTATTAACTATTAATAGATATTGCAAAGACAAGTAAAACAGAATAATAATAATAATAACTATATATATAATGAGACGATCCTGACATGTTCCAGACAAAAAATTAATATCTCCAATGGGCAATGGGAAAATCTGCTTCACCTAAAATCAAATCTCCCTGCCCCTCCCCCTGGGAGTGGGGAGAGGCAACTTTGGAATTTTAAATGGAAACCCCCATTGTTTAAAAAACATTAAGTGTTCCACAATGATTGATAAGAGTTTTAAAGATTTAATTTTTATAAAAAATGCAGATTGAAATTTGTTCATGTCATTCAATTTATGTATGACATGATGAAACACTATGAAAGTAACAGGAAGCTGTCAATTTTTTAAACTTTTGAAAGTTGTGTGCTGTCTAGTAAAACAGTGTAGTGGTGTTTTAAAAAAATAACATGTACTTATGTGTGAATGAATGGTCTATTCACCTGTGATTCAAAGTGCCTATTCATTAAATTGCTGATACCATGAAAAAAGAGATATGTTGAAAGATCATTTCATCTCACAATTTTAATGTTTCTGAATACATAAAAATGAATGTTTTATTCAAACTGTCTACTTCTGCTAAATAGTGGTATTTGAGACCGAATAGAATAAATTCTTACGTATAAAATTTGAATCTTTACAAATAAACTAACTTTTAGTTCTGAATTTTTTCTCATCATCGTCATTAATATTTATGGTTTAGTTCTGTGTGAACAATTCTTTTCAAGCCAGTATTTCCTTAGTCACTAAGGTGTTCCTGATCTTGCTATCTTAGTTTAGGTCTTCCACATTCTCTCCAACCCTTTGGTCTACATGAGAGAATCTGTTTTATTCGTCTTTGTCCTCTTAATATGGTTTTGCCATTTCCTTTGGTATCCTTGAACTGTTTCAACTATGTTCTTTGTTTTTAATCTTCCATATGTCATTTTCTTGTTTCTCTTTTATAACCCATTTGTTATGAATTTTTAATTTTTTTCTGCACAAACTTACATACATATATATCGTAAATATACATTTTTTTTACATTGTCAAGTAATAAGAGAAATAAGATAGAATTGTATCTGTTGCTGGTCTTGAATCCATCTTGTAGACTTATTTTTGTCAGTTAGATAACAAAAAAATTGTCTTTTTATTGTATTCTCTCATTCATTGGTTATTTTTGTAGTATCTAGCTTATGTTTAATTTCTATAGAAATTGTAAGGAGTAGAAAGGTCATTGATAATTTGTTGTACACTATTTTGTATGCTGAGAGTATTTGAAATGTAATTCTTGAAAGTATTTTCCATCACTTGAAATTATCTCCCAAACAATTTCATGTAAAAACAAGTTTTTTAATGTCATTGTTGGATTGGCATAAGTGTGATTTGTAAATTAATTTCAAATTTAGTAAGATGCCAGTTAATTGATTTTGAAATGAAATGTATTGGTTGTCGTAACTCTCATAAATGTTGGCCCTCAAATTTGACATCTTAAATAACTTCGTGCACATTCCTTTTCTCTTTCATAAAATGAAATCTTGGGTAGGAATATTATATGCAAGTGCATATTGTGTGAAAGGTGCTATGGAGGATTAATTTTAAAAAAATAATGTGTTTACATACATTTTGTTTTGTACTTTATCAACTTTCTTCTCAAAGAGTATAAATCAGTTGTATCTGCAACACTCTGAAACCATGACTGTGTGTTGGTGTTATTTTGAAAGGAAGTATGCAAATATTAGTAAAAGTGTGTTTCATACAAAATACAATACATCGATTTCAAATATCCTTCTCTCATCAAGAATAGACAAATGGAGTTTAAAAGAAACATTTCTATATTGAACAGTCAAGAGTGCATTGCCCAAATATCATTATTGTGAGAGATTATTGTGAATTGTCAATATAAATACTTTGAATAATTTAATTTAATTGTACATTTATCCTGTTTCAAATTTTTTTTCAAGATGAAATGTGCAGATGGATCTGCCTGGTGGGAGGGGCTACTGATATTTATATTATGTCCATAAATGCCTATATTTCGTCATGCATATGAATGTGAATGAACGATAATAAAATTGAAAAATGATAGTAATAATGAATATTATCTTAGGAATTTCAATATTTGTTTTCAAATGAGCAAATCTTCTTTCTAATATCAATGCAATAATAGGGAAATCTTGAATTTTCATGTAATGTATCTGTATGTCTGTGTAATTGTGCATTGTTTCTTGAATTCTGTTTATATGAGAGCTTTCGTGTGCTTAGGTTGCATGTTGCACGAAAATCAATCATGTGCGTGCAGGAGTGTTTATATATACAAGGTACTTGATATTGAAGATAATTATTATCTTCAATATATTGTAGCAAAGTTTTTCTTGACAAAGCTCTGACCCATCATTGTTTTTAAAGTCTATTTAGCATTCTCATGTGTCAGGAGTGTCACTGCTCTTTCTCTGCCCTCAAATGGAAATGCAACAATTAAAAGAGACACCTAATTTTATGTAGTAGAAGTGTCAGAAAATATTCAGAATTGTTGCGAGTGTGTAGTTGCAACTAACAAAAGTCATTGAAATTTTCTGCAAATTATTAAGTACAGTATGCAAAAGCATTTGTCTTTTCGTGTACACTAGTCTCGAAAATTTCCCACAGATCATTGTCCACTATTTAAAATACTTTGGATCATCAAATAGAACAACTTCATTATTTTTATAATTAAATAAAAGTACTTTCAATTTCTATAACTAATTTATCTGGATATATTTCATCTCCTTTTATACATTTTCAAGGAAATAACTTGAAATACTGTAATAAATATAAATATATATTATTTTCCTTTCTCTGGGACGGATTTTGAGGTGTTTGATTCTAAAAATGTTCCTTGGTAATCAAATATGCACTAGAAAGAAAATATTTGTATAAGCATAATATTTATTACATTAACAGTTGAATTTTACCAGCTTGTAGTTGTCCTTGTGTGTTAAAATATTGCACTGCAAATAATACTTTAAAAGTGATTTTCAGTAAAATGTCATTTATAACTTTCTCCAAAAAGCAGAAGAAAGGGAAGAAAAGTAGTCCTACCCATGACAAGATGTGATTCATGTGTTTTTAATGTAACTTGTGATCACATTTTCAATTTCCTTCCTGTTATAATATTTTACCAAGTATAATAGATAGTAGAATATAATATCTCAAACAAAAAAATAATATTTCCGGGAGACCTGTTTTCATGATCTTTTTAAGTCACAAAATGTTAGTTGTTTATAGCTACGAGTTTTTTCAGAATGACTCATTTCTTAATTCTAAGGCATCAAACAAACTTTATTCCTTTCCCATCTTTAATCCCGATCTATCCTTTGAGAGTCTGATATATATTAATGAAGCATTGTCTTTGCAATGTACATTGATAACAAACCTGAATCTTTCTGCACTGCATAAGCATTATTCTGGCATATGACCATGACCATGACCATAGGTAACCATGCCATTATCATAGATCTCATTGGGAAAGAGAAATTTCTTTTTTATCTTTTCTTCTTTCCCACTTCTGCAAAAGAAATTGTGGTTTTGGATTTATCAAAGACTTACTTCCGCTTGCAAATGTATGAGTTGTATTTTTTTGTATGTTTGTTTGTTTTCTCATGCACATTCTGTAATGCATTATTTACACAAACAATTTGAAGGAAAATTACAAGATTGCGGAAAGTCTTTTTAAAATGTCTTGCAAATAATAACTGCATTGGTAATATTTCTTTTGCACATCAAAATTGTTTCATGCTCAGTTTTTAGATTTATTTAGTATTCTAATTTTCTTGTGCGTTTCTTTCATTATGAAAATTCTATAATTATATTGTTTGTTCATCCAATATTGTATGCTGGGTCATCAATGTGTACTCAAGTATTTTCTTAACAAATTATATGAACGTATGAGAGTGTCTTCAAAGCACTTGAAAATATAATTCTTACTCAGTTGACTCATCAGGAGAGCCAATAGTCATGTACTTCAGTAAATTGAAGAGTATGTCTGAACTACAGGACAAGGGCCATCTTGAACAAAACTGGGATTTTCTGTTGAACATTTAACATTTAGGTTGCCTGGTATCATGCATGCTTCAGGATGTTGCATCAGAAAGTGGCTAAATAGCCTAAGATGCTCAATTTAGTTGAACCAAGTCTTGTTTTGACTCTCGTTGTTCACATAAACAATGTTTTTCTCCCGTGTTTGCTTCTTTTTATAAAATTAGTTGGGTTTTTTTCTAACAATAAATATGATATCCACTGTTATTTGTCAACTAAGATATTCTCAGTTGTTACTGAAACCATTTTGGTTGTGCAAAGTTGAGGGGAACAATAAGACACATGCACAGTTGATGACCTTGATGGTTAAGAAGAACTGCATAATTTTTCTTTGTCTCCCTCCATTTCCTCTGCATTGCAATTTGCATTGCATATCCGGTCTAATTTCTTCTCACTTTTCTCTTCCCACATGCTTCCATTTACATAGTTGGGGATCATTTAGCTTAATTAGTAGTTTGAATATCTTCAGTAATTTTTTTTTTTAATTGACACAAATGTGTATGTTGAAGGAAACTGGACATGTAGATTTGTAAAAGTACAAACATTTTTTTGTCCTTGTGTTATTTTGTTTTTCACTTGCTTATTACTTCTTACCCACTATTAATTTTGCCCATTCTTGATGGAATAGAATTGTTCTGCAGGCAAAAAAGCATTGCCAACTTCTATATCACACTTGCTAATGTTAAAGTTTTGTATCTTGAAACAATCACAAATAAAGATGCTATCACATTGAGTATTGCAGTATTTATCTCACTAGAAACCTTTACACCTAGATGGTGAAAAAATAATGTCTGTGTCAAAAGCAGTTTCTTTCAACATGTTCGATGTGTCATTACATAGTGTCAGTAAAGATAAGAACACTGGTCTCAAAGGACTCTGGCATTGCAAATAAGCTTAAAATTCATTTAAACAATGAACAGTTTTTAGGTAAAGTAAAACTATATTTGAATTGAATTTGATTTAGAGAAAGTATTTTGTAACTCCTAAGTACACACAAATTGTAGCATTTGCCTGAAAATCCGTTCCTTAATTATTTCGTATAAATCAAAAGATTAGTTGAAGAAAGTTAGAGATTTCTGTTTCATTCAGTGCTGTTTTATAAAGACTTGTGTTTTATATTACTTAACAAATTTTTCTGCTTGTTTTCGTTGAGGCTTCTGTTTTATCAATTGAAAGTATTGAAACCCTGTTTCAATATATTTTTTTAAAAGAGATAATTTTTACTCTCGAAAGCAAAGTAATTTTATTTTCAAAATACCATTACTTAAATGTGTCAAACTTTTATTTCTTAAGGTAATTTGTACGTATTCTTTTCAATGCAATAAATAGAAATAGAAAGTCATTAGTTCTAATTGACTTTATTTTTCAAGTTAGGATGAAGATTCAAAGTTATCAAAGTCCACTTAAAATATCAAATCAATTCACTTTGTGAATTTATAAATGTCCATTTTTATTATAGTCAGATAATATTGTGTTATTCTGTCTTCTCCAATCATTGAAATTTGCAGATAATCTTAAGAATCCTTTTTCTTCCAACTTTCTCAATGCCTTTGTTGTGAAGATTTAAACAACACTCATGTCTTCCTTCGAAATGTACAAATTGTATATGATGGCATGTTACATATATTGCCAATGAGTTGTAAAATTGGCTCTAAATGATCTCCATGAAATCTGAGATCATGAGGAAAAAGTGTTTCACAGTTTCAATATGTAAATTAATTTTATTTCTGTTTGCTTTCTAATTTTTCTATTTTCTTTTTTTTTTACTCATGCTGGATGTCATTTAATCAGTTTTTATATATAATTTTTGTTTACTGAGTACACATCTTAATTTCATGTTATTTCAGTAAGCTCTTCAAAATATATTTGAAAACTTCTGAAATTCCTTAATCACAATATGATGATACTGGGAAGGTGTGAAATAATTTAGACACAAATTTTAATTTAATTTACTTGTTTGTTTAGATGAATTGTGGCTTGCTGCAAGAACCATAAATGTTCCATATAAATGCATTGGTGGTACTTGCACCAAGTTGCAGAATTTGCTATTCCAACCTGCAGCAGATAGAAATAAAAAATGTGACATGAATTTCTTAGCTTACCTCTAATTTTCCAGATACTGTTACACATTGTAATTTGTAATATGTACTCATGTACACTGTGAAGTAATATGTTTGGAAAATTGTATATCTTATGGTGCTAACTTCAAAAATTTATTTACGAACATTTGTGATTTTACTGTATAGTTTCCATGTCTAATATCTTACTGCACTGATATGTGAAATAAAAGTTTTAAAAAGTTTAAGTTTCTGTTTGAATTTGTGGAGTAAACGAAACGAATTTTGGGGTACATATTAGAATTTCTGAAGTGTAGAAACATCTTCCATGAACATAACATACAAATAAAAGAGAAAAATACTGATATCAAACATTTCTGATCATGTTAATTACCAAAACTCCTTTGTTAGAATTCAAATTATTTTCATTGTAGTGGTTCAAGTGTAACATATTCCATTTCATTTTCCAAAATGTTTGTGGTTCAGTTATGTTATCTACAAAAATCCATTAGAAGCAAATAAGAAATATACACCAGCATGAAAATAATATACATTGTTTCAAATAATTAAAGTTTGTGCATTTTTTTTACATTCATATTAGTAGCAGATGTTCACAGAAGAATGCTGTTTAAATTATCAATGGATTTGATCCTTTATCAAAAGATTTCTACCATGTATAGTGTACATATGAATATTCTTATCCTTTTGGTCTTCCAAAAAGCCAGCACATATTTAAGCAATACTTAAAATTTAATGTGAATATGCAAATGTTTAGAGCTACTTGAATTCATAAAAATGGAAGAAGTGACACTATCATTACATTTTTGATTTTAGGATGAAACTGAATTGCTGTCAATATTTCTGCAAGGTATGTCAATGGTGAAGGTATTCTTGCACAATAATAATGTGATATTTGACAGAGTCTTGTTCTGTGAACTTCTTGAATCTACCTCATGTGTTTAAAATGAGTGTTTTGAGAAGACAGACACTCACAAAAGCTCCTTTTTCCCTCCAAATTCAAAGAGAAAATATGAAAATGTTGATAATAAAATCTATAACAACAATCAAATGTTGTCCATAATGATCTGTAGTATATTTTAGATTGCATGTAAATAATAGTGTGCTTTGACAATTAATAAAAAACACTAACAAAGGTTTAGACCTTTCCAAAGCAATCATAAGTGTTTGTAATGCATTGTAAAGTGAGAATATCAAGATAAGTTTGGCTTTAAATTACATACTTAATTTGTGTGTAAGAATTCATTAATCAGTCTTATTGTTAAAAATATGATATGAATTTGTTTGTACATATAACTAAGGAAGTTCTGTCAAAAGAATGTGTTTGCATGTGCAGGTAATATGTGTTAATGTAGGTACTTGAAATGGTCCAATTCAACATTTGTACTTGGAAAGTATGCTCCGAATTTCATTTTTGAATGGTAATTTATAATACCTAACTAGGTTGGTGCTGCCACTCCTTAGATCTGATGTAATATAGTTTTATGTTTATTCATAAAACATCTAACGTAAAAAAATATCAGTGTTTTAAGGAACCACCACAATTGATCATGATCCAGTAGAGAATATGATGTTCTTGTTTTGACTTGAATAGAATATAAAACACATTGGTAAAATCCCTCGCAATTTGCTTTGTCAGTACATAGGATAAAATATATTAAACTTATTTTATTAAGGGAGAGCTACGGGAAACTTTTTATGAAACTTTAAGAAACTGACCAATAGTAATAAATTGTAGGTGCTGCTTTTAATGACAATAGTTATTAGGTTGTTTCTTTTCATGTATTAAGTCTATATTGTACAAATTAAATTGCTTTAGATGGTTTCTGATGTCTTTGTGAACTGTCACATTAAATAATCACTTTAAAAACATAAAAAAATATAATGCATATTAAAATTTATTAGAAAATGTTTTTAAAACAATTTTAAATTGGATTTTAGTGCAGATTCTCTTGAAAAACTGCATATAACTCCTTTACATAAATCCATTATTTGAAAAACCACATCAAAAATCTCCCTAAAATAAAAATGTTTATTTGAGCAAACTTCACAGGCCTTGTACTGACAAAATAGATTGTGATCACTTTGTTACTGCAATAATGTATTCTGCTTTCTTGACATGTCTTTATGCCTTATTTAATAAAAAAAATGAAAGTATTTAAGGTAAATACAAGTATCCTATACAAATAAATTCCACATTGGATGTGTTGTCTTGCAAGAAAATAGAGAAATATCATTATATTTGAGAAGAATTATTGCAAAATATTACAGAGATAATTGTGATAGAATATGCAATATTTGGTCTCCTTGTTACTGTATTCTGTCAAAATATGATACAAGTAGGATGGAAAAATACTTTAAACATTATCTGTATGACATTCTTAAATTATACATAATCTTGATAAAATTGACTGTGTAAGCCTGTCCCTAGAAATTGTAAATATTTACACTTTAAAATATTTTCATTTGACTAATTTTTCAGAGCATGTTTCAAGTTAGTTGCTGCATCTTTGCTCTTATGTTAGTAATAAGAGAGATGTACTCAGATTTGAGGACAGAGACAGAAGAAACTCATACGTTAATATAACACTGATTCTAGTACAAAAATATAAATGCAATATTATTTTTGAATTTTGTATAATGATAATCTCCAAAACCAGGGATGTATAATGGACTATATTATTAAGGGTGCTTCATAAAGGACACTAGTATAATTCATCAACATTGGATAGAAACATTAAAATATATTAAAATTGAGGAGAAGATTATAGAATTAGGTGTAGTGTGTACCAACAAAGTGTTAGTAGAAGCTTTGAATGTTTGGATTTGAGAAACATGTTTACAAACTGCAGTTTCATGTCTTTAACACTTTATTGTCTAACTGTACTATTTATTCGCATAGTATTTTAATTATCACTTGTGTACTTTTATATAAATTGAAGAGAATATCACTGCCATTAGCATGTATTGTATAGATCAAGAGTACTTTATTATTATTGTTTAAATATTAATACCTGTAATGCTTTGTACTTTGCTTTTGGGAATAGATATTTATTGAATGTGTGATTGGAATAATTCATCGCAAATTCATTCTCAATAAAAATTTGTCAATATTAATGTTTTTAAAACTTTCTCTTATGTTTAAGATGGTTCATTTTCCTTTTTGTCCTGCCTTTTACAAGATCCTCCAATCAGAAGCATTTGAAGGTCAAGTTAGTTGTTAAGGCAGTAGTAACCAGCCACAGCAAGCCTTTTGCTGTTAGTAAATTTTTGTGTGTCAGTGTCAATATGTGTCAGTGTGTAGTGAGAGTGGCTTTTCTTGTCTTGATATTACTGAAAGGCTTTTGACAGTAACAAGATGAGACACACTTCAACTAAAATTGAGTTATTAACATTTACAAATTGTGGGATGTTTGTTATAGTTTATCTTTTCCAATGACCCAAGCTTTCCATAGCTAAACAAATTGGCACCAAAGACAAATACTGACAAAAATTATTATAATTTGTGCCCTCATTTGCAAAAGCAAAAATCTTTCTAAAATAAATTACAATTACTTGTAAGTTTTTATTCAAGTAAAATTATTTTTATTATTATTATAATTTACAAGTGTGTGTAATCATTGCCTAGCGATCATAATAACAATAATAATAATAATAATAATTATCTCCAATATATCTTATATGTCCAATTTAAATAAAAAAGCTCAACATCTGAATCTACATCTAACTGACATAGATTAACACTTGCATGGAAACTTGATCTTTATAACGCAAAGAGAAATATCGGCCTCAGAGACAGTCAGTAAAGGTAAAATAAATTATAGAACTGTTTCAATAAATTCTTACATTTTTTTAGAGTATTCTAAAACATAGTTTATAAGGAGTATGTCATAGTTTATAAACATGATAAAAACATTAAAATAATTGAAAAAAATAGAAATTATTGAAAAATATCGAATCATTTGTTAAGAACATTGAAATTGTTGAAACATTTTTTAAATTGTTGTAAAACATTGAAATTGCCTTCCCAATCCGTACAGCTTCCTCCGTCCTCTAAATCTGTGCAGCGTTGATACAACTGGTCTTTCTGGGCTAGCGAGGAATTCCGCAGGAACAATTTTTGTCCTTTTTTACTGTCCCAACAAGTTAATTTTCTCTTAATCAGTTTAACAATAACTTCTGCAGAACTAAATCAATTGTCTAAAGTGACGTTCTGTTAGGCCCTTCGATAGGTTTACATACTCGAAAAGCATAACTTGAGTAGGGTACTAAATTTTTCTCTTCTTGAGCTGGGATCGTCCGAACGAATTGGACGATCCATTACAATATTTTGAAAGTAACAATATTAAATATTTGAGAAAGTCTCCCAGGAGTGTATAAACACACTGGTAAAATTCGTCGCCTGAGACAAACGGTCTCGCATTCCGCTACGAAAAATACGGAAGAAGAAACTGCCGGTCTCACAGACACCCACGGTATCCAAAAAATCCCTTTATATGCTGGTCGATTCAGCAGAACTAAATAGAACTCCGACGAGCGATACAAGAGGATCAAGGAGGAAGCTACTATGACCGTCAAGGTTCTCGCCACTCATATCGACCGTTATTGCATAAACAAATTTCACTTGGTTCCTGGCAGACTGATGTTTCCAAATAAGTGTTAAGTTTCATATCAACTGTTTAATTAAATTTGAAACTAATGAAGCGCTGCGTGACCTTGTGTGCAGGACGGTTACATTGAAAATATCCGTTAAACACTAGTCGCCAAAAAATCCAAATTACCCAAAAAATGCTTATCTAACATATAGCAATATGTATACCATTGAATTCGTCTTTTTACGCTCATTATGATAGACTGAAAAGGTGCTAATCCATTCATATATATATATATATATATATATATATATATATATATATATATATATATATATATATATATATATATATATATACAGGGTGAGTCACGTAACTTTTGAACGGTTGAAGTTATTGCAATGCAGTTTTCACGGAAGTGCATGAGGGAAAGGGGCTAATTGATACGCGCATTAATTTCTATTTTATCACTTGTATTTTACGAGATTTTTTAGTTAACTTTGTTTTTTCAAATGGAACTATACATATTTTTTCACTTCACCATGACGAGCGTAAAAGGACGAATCCAATGATGTACATATTATCATATGTTAGATAAGCATTTTTTATTAATTTTGATTTCTGCGACTGGGGTTTAACGGACATTTTGAATAGTCCACCACACAAGGTCACTTATTAATCACTAAGATACTTATTGATGGGATCTTGAAACAAAGGACAATAAGAGTAAATAATTAAGACTACAAAAAATATTGCATTTTCTGAGCAAAACAATTTCATTGTTAATAAGAATAATAATAACTTAGGGATAGAAATAATCTTATTTCAATACATACTACTTGAAACAAATCCGTATTTTCAATCCCTAAGAAACACAATATATCTGAAAATGGGTCAGGATAGAAAGAAGAGTTCAGGAAAAATGCAACAGTTTCGTGAATATTTTTCGTATCCTCAAGTACTAAAATCCCTTCCCTTTCCCGAACCCGCGTTTGCTGGGGGAGCGCTGCGTGACCTTGTGGGACTGACAGTTACAATGAAAATATCCGTTAAACTCTAGTCGCAAAAAAATCACATTTACTCAAAAAAATGCTTATCTAACATATGACAATATTTATATCTTTGGATTTGTCTTTTAACGCTTGTCATTATAGACTGAAAAAATATGAATAGTCCCATTTGAAAAAACAAAGTTACCTCAAATATCTCGTAAAATACAAGTGATAAAAGAGATATCAATACACATACCAATTAGCCCCATTCCCTCATTCACTTCCGTGAAAACTGCATTGAAATATCTTCAACCGTTCAAAAGTTACAGGAGGTGCTAAAGTTACGTGACTCACACTGTGTATATATATATACAGGGTGAGTCACGTAACTTTAGCACCTCCTGTAACTTTTGAACGGTTGAAGTTATTGCAATGCAGTTTTCACGGAAGTGCATGAGGGGAAGGGGCTAATAGATACATGCATTAATTTCTATTTTATCACTTGTATTTTACGAGATATTTTAGGTAACTTTGTTTTTTCAAATGGGACTATACATATTTTTTCAGTCCACCATAACGAGCGTAAAAAGACAAATCCAATGATGTACATATTGTCATATGTTAGATAAGCATTTTTTTGATTAATTTTGATTTTTGCAACTGGGGTTTAACGGACATTTTGAATAGTCTACCACACAAGGTCACCCAGCGCTCCGCCAGCAACCCGCGCCCGAGCAAGGGAAGGGAGATTTGAAGATACGAAACTTATTCCAAATATTCACAAACCATTGCAGTTTTTTCCTGAACTGTGCTTTCCATCCTTCCGCATTTTCAGATTTTCGACTTCCTTTGATTGAAGGAATTAAAGGATGGAAAATAAGGATTTGTCATTAGTTTGTATCGTATTAAAATTGTTTATAACTTCAACTCCATTTAATGGGGTTTCATAAGATACGTATTAATGGGATCTTGAAACAAAGCACAATAAGAATAAATAATTAAAACTGTACAAAAAATATTGCGTATTTTGAGCAAACAATTTCAATGATAATAAGAATATAATAATAACTTAGGGATAGAAATAATCTTATTTCAATAAATACTACTTAAGACAAATCCGTATTTTCAATCCCTAAGAAACACAAAATATCTGAAAATGGATCAGGATGGAAAGGAGAGTTCAGGAAAAAATGCAACAGTTTTGTGAATATTTTTCGTATTCTGAAGTACTTCCCTTTCCCGACCCCGCGTTTGCTGGGGGGAGCGCTGCGTGACCTTGTGGGGCTGACAGTTACAATGAAAATATCCGTTAAACACTAGTCGCAAAAAATCACAATTACTCAAAAAAATGCTTATCTAACATATGACAATATTTATATCTTTGGATTTGTCTTTTTACGCTTGTCATGATGGACTGAAAAAATATGTATAGTCCCATTTGAAAAAACAAAGTTACCTCAAATATCTCGTAAAATACAAGTGATTAAACAGAAATGAATTCATGTAGTAATTAGCCCCATTCCCTCATGTACTTCTGTGAAAACTGCATTGCAATATCTTCAACCGTTCAAAAGTTACAGGAGGTGCTAAAGTTACGTGACTCACCCTGTATATACAGGGTGAGTCACGTAACTTTAGCACCTCCTGTAACTTTTGAACGGTTGAAGTTATTTCAATGCAGTTTTCACGGAAGTGCATAAGGGAAAGGGGCTAATTGATACGTGCATTAATTTCTATTTTATCACTTCTATTTTACGAGATTTTTTAGGTAACTTTGTTTTTTCAAATGGAACTATACATATTTTTTCAGTCCACCATGACGAGCGTAAAAAGACGAATCCAATGATGTACATATTGTCATATGTTAGATAAGGATTTTTTTGATTAATTTTGATTTTTGCGACCGGGGTTTAACGGACGTTTTGAATAGTCCACCACACAAGGTCACGGCAGCGCTCCACCAGCACACGTGCGCCGGCGAAGGGAAGGGAAGGGGAGGGATCTTATTTGAAAGTCCGAAACATAGTATTCCAAATATTCACAAAACCATTGCAGTTTTTTCCTGAACTGTGCTTTCCATCCTTCCGCATTTTCAGATTTTCGTCTTTCTTTGATTGAAGGAATTAAAGGATGGAAAATAAGGATTTGCCATAAGTTTGTATTGTAATAAAATTGTTTATAACTTCAACTCCATTTAATGGGATTTCATAAGATACGTAGTAATGGGATCTTGAAACAAAGCACAATAAGAATAAATAATTAAAACTGTACAAAAATATATTGTATATTTTGAGCAAACAATTTCAATGTTAATACGAATATAATAATAACTTAGGGATAGAAATAATCTTATTTCAATAATACTACTTAAGACAAATCCGTATTTTCAATCCCTAAGAAACCCAAATTACTGAAAGTGGATTAAGATGAAAAGGAGAGTTCAGGAAAAAATGCAACAGTTTTGTGAATATTTTTCGTATCCTCAAGTACTTAAATCCCTTCCTTTCCCAGACCCCGCGTTTGCTGGGGGAGCGCTGCGTGACCTTGTGGGGCTGACAGTTACAATGAAAATATCCGTTAAATACTAGTCGCAAAAAAAATCACAATTACTCAAAAAAATGCTTATCTAACATATGACAATATTTATATCTTTGGATTTGTCTTTTTACGCTTGTCATGATAGACGGAAAAAATATGTATAGTTCCATTTGAGAAAACAAAGTTGCCTCAAATATCTCGTAAAATAAAAGTGATAAAAGAGAATCAATACACATATCAATTAGCCCCATTCCCTCATTCACTTCCGTGAAAACTGCATTGCAATATCTTCAACCGTTCAAAAGTTACAGGAGGTGCTAAAGTTACGTGACTCACCCTGTATATGAATGAATTAGTTCAAATTTAATTAAACAGTTGATGCACAGATGACACACAGGGTGAGTCACGTAACTTTACGTAACGCACCTCCTATAACTTTTGAACGGTTGAAGATATTGCAATGCTGTTTTCACGGAAGTGCATGAGGGAATGGGGCTAATTGATATATGTATTCACTTCTATTTGATGACTTGTATTTTAGGAGATATTTGAGTTAACTTTGTTTTTTCAAATGGAACTATACATATTTTTTCAGTCTGTCATAATGAGCGTAAAAAGACGATTCACGGTGGCGCCGCCTGTGCGTGGGCGATCGTGTGCGTGTGAGTATACTCAAGACTCTCTTCGCGAAAGGCTACACGCCGTCGTGGAGTATTGAAATCTTTACGGTCGAGACAGTTTCAAGAAAAACAGCAAGTCTTTTTTTAAGAACGCCCAGTTTCAGATCCACGTTTGAAAATGTTTACAAAGTTTACAAATCAGTGGCGTAGCGTGACTCACACGTTTGGGGATGCTCAACAATAACACACAAAATGTCACTATCAACTACCCCATCTAACAGGCGAACGCAACACGAAGCAGATACACTTTAACTACTTCCACGATCTCGAATGCTTACGACGGTGTAGGCGCTTCCCACAAAATCCTCACAGCAGTCAGGGCTGCCGATGTCTTGAAAGCAAATTATACAATGGCTCAGCTTTAATTCTTATAGCGAAAGGCAATAAGACCATTTGTTAATTTATACATTGCAGACTTAAATAATATGTAATCTATTTAAGAGATAATACAATTTCTTGGATATTAATTAAGAAATAGTAGTCAGGCACTATTTCTACAGTTTGTACCCATGACCAAGCGGGGACTCCCGAGTGAGAGAGAGAAAGATAATTTACTGAACGCCTGAAGTGTGCTGCGCTCTCGTGCACAAACGAGCTTCTTTCTGCAGTAGACGCTAGCGTAAAGCAGTCGCGTTTCTCTGGGCCAGGGGTGAAGAGGGGAGAGGGGAACCTCGCCATCTGCGCATGCGTCATTGCTCGTCGCAATTTGGCGGCAGACACTAGAAGTATTTTAGCTTCCAAGCAATCAGAGGCCAGCTTCAACAGCCCGCCGAATTCAATCATAGGAAATCAATTTAAAATTAATAGAAAACGTGTTTCGCTCACAGACCACTTATAAGATTGTAGATTATTACTAACAGTATTTAAGGTTCTTATATACGGGGGATGCTCAGCATCTCAGCGTCCCTGACGCTACGCCACTGGTACAAATTATCGAATGGCCGTATCCGATCCACAGAATCTAGCTCCAAACGTACTCCCAGTTTATTTCCGCATGACAGGCGAAACACGATTTGGAAATACAATTCTCACAACATACGCCCAGCTTAAGATTGTTCGAAGAAAGGTCTTCGAAAAGGAAGGAGGGGGCAATGTTGATGAATGCGGATGCCCACATTCGTCCCCACACGCCAGCGCAACGTGCTATCAACGGCTGCAAACGTGGCGCGCGAGCGCGGCGTCGTTCAAAAGGGGCGGTGCCTCCTGCGGCACGGCGCAGCCATAGTGACATATTAGCGTTCAAACTGGAGAGGGAAAGGACGCGCCGCTACCCCTCCGATGGAGGGCGGACACAAAGACAGCGGACGACCGAAACATTCTTCCTTCTGGGCCCGATCGCCGTCCGTGCTGCAGCGTCAAGCTAAGAATTCATAGAGGGGTTAGTGCGTTTTGAGCGTCAGAGAGACGTGTAGATAGGCCCGGCGTTATTAGGATTTTTTTGAGGAAAGTTTTTTCGTCAGTCGACGACTGACTGAGCGAGTCCTGTGGTCAACAAAGAAGGGACGGTAATTTGCATGGTGCAAGGCGGAGTTACTTTCGATGAAAGGCGCTGAATATACTGTGATAGCTGGTGCGACGTGTACGCCCGAAAGTAAGCAAACACATTGTGTGCACGTGACATGAGACATTCGCCACGCGGTGTGAACGAGACGGGAGGGAAGAAAGAAGGACGAGGACGAGAGGTGCCGGGGAAGAAGACGCGAGACGATGTGGAAGGCGACGAGCAGCAGGCCGACCGAGGTGAAACCCCTCGCGCCGCAGCCGAGGGCAGCTGGGCCTCAGCAAGGCGCTTCGAACGCTGTCGCACGTCGGCCGGCGTACGCCGCCGTCGCTCCAAGGCCAAACTTCGAGGCGCGCAGCGGGCGGTTGTCGGCGAAGTTAACGGTGGGCCGTGTACAGCGCCGAGAATACAGGTCAACGCCCCGCGACCGGGAGAACTTTAAAAGAGAACGTTAATAGGGAGAGTTGAAATAGTGCACGGAGCTATTAGAGAATTTAGAAAATTTTCTGCCATTTGTAGTAATATGCCGATAAGATTGTTATAACATTGTGTTTGATTTGTGATAGTCACAGTGACGTATAACTTATTGGAGAGTATTATGTAATTAATCACAAGTTGATGTTAAATTTGTTGAAAACTGAATGTCGCAAATCTGAACCTAGCGTCACCAGGGCGACCTTCAGCAGAAATTGAAGTAAATTTCAGGTGTAAAAATAGTCGACGAGAATTCCTAAGTTAAAATACGAAAAAAAAGAATGAAGGTTTCATACATTAAAAGAGAAAGGTACCATTGATTTATTTTTTTGTTTTCTGTGTATTTTTTATTTTTGTGATCAGTGTAACCATTTAAAAAGGGTTCAAAATTAAACCCAGTATAATTGATTTAGGTGTGTGCTGGTTTGGATTTCTCTGGACACCCAAAACATCCCACTGCCCTGAGGCAACAAAAAAAGCTCGCAAGAGTAGGATATCTACAATTCCCGACAGGCGCCTAGGAATTACTAGGCGGGGACCTTTCGTTAGAATATATATGAGGCTATCGAAAAAATAGAATTCAATGGCTTAGTGGAAAAAGTTAATTTTCGATGTAAGAACATCGGCACCAATAAAACCACATGGTTTTTTGGTTAAGGATTTTTAAAATTGGTTAAGGGGTGCCACAAACCCCATAAACACCCCATTTTTTTGGCCTTTCCCGCTACTTTTTAGAGAATAAATAATAAATATTATTTAATGTGCTTTTTATAAAACAGATATTTTTTGCTGAGGTGGTGCTCACATTACCCCGCAACCATTTTATGATCGTCAAACCATTATTATTTGACTCAGTGTGTCACATTCGCTCGAATATGGACAATTTTGCATTAAACCATAGAAATAGATACTTTTCAATTTACCATAGCTCCGTGAATTTTTTATCAAAATACTTTTAATTAGATAAACTCGAAACCCATACTTTCAGAACTTTGCTCGCACTATTCAACTATTTCATTGCAATCGGCTAATATTTGCGCCGCGCCGTATCACTATTTTGCGACCCACATTTTGCCGCACTGCTAGAGAAGATTAGAGCTTAAAATCTCTGCTTTAAGAACTTTGCTTCACACAATTTAATTATTTTACTGCAATCGTTTAAAATTACGCCACGTGCTATCACTATTAACGGCCCACATTTGGCCACACTGCTGTGCTGATTTCTTTACTCACTGTTAGACTGTATTGAACATATTTGTAGAGAAATCAAACCGGTTTTGATGTTCCTTGACTTTAAGGTACACTATATGGAATTGGAAACCTATGAGCTATTTTTCCGTTTGTTTCGGTGCTTGCAACAATGCCCATCGCGCCCGCTGGCTTGCTCGGGTTGCCGCCCGGACCCACGTCGCTGAAGGAGGCACACTTACGTACTAAATGCATTCTGAAAAGCAACCACCTTTCTTTTTGAAAATTTATTCTGCATTCAAATCTCAGTTAATGATTTATATTGTCATTTACACGTGCAAGCATCAGGCAGCAAAAATTTGTAAGCAGCCCACGTCGCTGCAAATTTATAAAATTAAAATTTTTTTCAAATCAATTGCTCTTCTTCGTTGTTACTTCACTTTTTTATTAAATATGTGTAACTGTTATGTTACAAACTTAATAAGTATTAAATATGCACTGAATTACAATTATTCTATTCACTTCAGTCTGGCGTACACAATATGTGTATAACTACACATATTATGGTAAGTACTGAACATAATAATTTGATTCTACGCCATTGTGGATTTCAATTTTGCATTGGATATTACGCGAACTCGTTCTTGAGGCTTTACTAACACTCTGGTGACAGTACTCTGAACGAGATTATTGGTGCGAAAACATAAGCGAGAAGGAAGATCTCACAAAGACGTCACTTGTTCAAGTGACGGAGTAGCACATTCTACCTAAGATAGCACTTTGTTTGCGAGCGTAAACTAAATATTTACTCTTTATTTGTGAGTTGGTACAGTTAGTTAACTATTGAACTTGATTACGTTAAATTTCCCAACTAAGAAGTTTGTGTCTTCTGACTCGTGTTAATGAATAATGAGCCAGTGGCGCGGTCCCGGGTGGCGCGTGGGGCAGGCCAACGGGGGCGACACTGTTGCACGCACCGTCGAAACGAAGAGGAAAAAAATAGTCATGGGCTCCCAAATGCCGTATAATGTTTTTTAAAGCATAGGTAATTTTCCAAACCCGTTTGATATCTCTACAGATATGTTCAATGGGGACACAATTCGGGGGACAATTCGAGGGAGTGCTAGGGTATGCTTCATGGAGGCAGACGTACATTACCAATGTTTCATCGCGTTGCGTGAAGTTGAGTTTTGTGGCCCTCTCCTTCCTCATACACAAGAAGCACACGCAGTGGGGGCGTGTCAGTCGCTGGACTCTAGGCGACACCTTGGAAGCATTGTGCACGTTCTGATTCAACGAGAAACCAACGTACGTATCACCCAGACATCCCCTGACCACACGCGCGTCTTTAGCACCTATCTAGGTACACACGTGCATGAACAACTCCGTACGGGAGAGAGGACCTCACCTGCTTATGAGAACTGTTATCATTCTGATAGAAAGACGGGCTCGTGTTAGGCATCTTCACTTCCGTGATGAAAACGGTGTTCCATGGCTCTATGGCGGGGCCACCGTGAATGAGGATCTCCCGTACTAAGGAACATGTCTCAATCTTCGCGTCGTCTCGTCCCGGCCTATCACAAATACATACGATCGGAACTGCTTGCCGCTCTGTTACGCATGAACATTGCTGATTTCCACCGCTTTTCTTCAGCGGTGTTTACGTACGACCTTTCGTGGTGACATGAAGACGTACCAGCGCGCATCTTCCGCCTCATTGGGTTCGAGTGGCTACCCCACACCTTCCACCACCCCTCCTCCTCCTCGTCCCAGTGTGACATCCGTTCATGCCTCTTCGAAAGAATCGGTAATCGTGCATGAGCACTCGGCGCCTCGTCCCTTCTTCATCCTCCGAGACCACAAACGAGCACGTGAGCCCCGGGTGTGCGTATGGCGGGTAAAATAGTAGTGGAGTGCAGTGGCAGGGAGGCGGGACGTAGTGAGGAAGCAGTGGGGGCGGGTGAGACGAGTGGTGACGACGTGTTCGTAAGTATGGGCGAAGAAAGCGACAGTGACGAGGTGCGTAGGTGTGTGTGTTCCGATGGAGGACACCCACCTTTTCATGTTGCACAAGTACGTTGTGCTACATCTCGAATTTACATGGCCGATACGCCTGACTCTGTTTGTGTCATCGTGGTGGGGGGCAATCAAGTCCGTTTTCCTCCCGTTCCCAAGGAACAAAATTGTCCACTTTCAACTAACGCAGTCGACAGACGCCAGCACGTGTCGATTACATCTACCGTCGGCAACCCCTGAAATCTTGCCCTGCCCAGGGTCCGTTTCTCTCTTGACAAAACACGTCCAGCCGACAAGGGTCGCAACCGAGCCGGCTTTGATTGGCTTTACGTCGCATCACACCGCGACACTTAAATAATTCGCGAATCCGCGCGGTTTCGCCAGATGCCCTGCAACGATGCCACCCAGCGCCGCAAATACCCTGCGCTCGAGGACTACTGGGCTAATCTCTTGAAACGAGTTGTCGATGCTCTTCCTTTCGGACTCCGTATACCAGGCTTCAGGTTCGTCGGGCTCGGCACGCGCTTGCAATCACATCTGGCGCGCGAGGATCATGGCGTCAACACTTTAAACGCTGCATGTCACGAGCACGACATCGCCAATCATGAGGACAAGGACACGGCTGCGCCTCAGAGCGGATCGGGTGGCTCGCCGAGCAAGCGTTTTCTCGTTGTTCGTGCGCGTGACGACACAACATGAGATAATGCGGCGGCTCTTGGTGTGGGTACTATCATGTCCTCTAAAGCAAGATGGACGGTCATCACGCCTCACCCGAAACTTCTATACGTTCCACTCTAACGCACCGAGGAAGGCATTCCGAAGAAGGTGCGCAATGCTACGACGGCGACGCATTGTGCCGCCGCGTCCACCTCACTGTGCCCCACGACTCCGCTGCATCGCTTCCCCCGGTCGAGCGTCCTTGGAGTCGAGAATCGACTGCCCGTCCTGCTATTCGAGAGCCAACGCCACTACGGCCGAGGCGAACAGAGCGGGAAAACGCCGCTGACATGTACGTGAAGGAGGCACCTGAGTAGGAGGGTGATGCTGCCAAACACTCCGTTTCCGGTCGTAGGCGTTGTTCCTCTCGCGATGAAACCGCGTTGTCTCTAACCTCCACGTGAGCCCGGGGCTCCACGTGGCTCGTTGGTGTTCTCGGAGGATAAGAAGGGGTCCGAGCGCCGAGTTGTCTCATAAGGCACGATTACCGATTCGTTCGGGGGGGAAGATGCGATGACGGATGTCACACGGGACAGGAGGATGAGGTGGTGGAAGATGTGGGGTGGGTAGCCACTCGACCAATGATGCTGAAGATGCGCGCTAGTACGTCTTCATGTCACCAACGAAGGTTGTACACACCGGCTGAAGAAAGCGGTGGAAAGCAGCAATGTTCATGCGTAACAGAGCGGCAGATCAGTTCCGACCGGTGTTCTGTGGATAGTCCCGGGACGAGTACGACACGAAGATTGAGACATGTTCCCTTAGTACGGGTAGATCCTCATTCACGTCGCCCCGCCATAGAGGCCATGGGAACAACCGTTTCATCACGGAAATTGAAGATGCCAACACGAAGCACGTCTTTCTGTCAGAATGATTAGTAGTTCTCATAAGCAGTTGAGGTCCTCGTCGGCCCGTACGTAGTTTGTTCATGCACGTGTGTACCTAGATAGTGCTAAAGAACGCGCGTGGTCAGGGGATGTCTGGTGATACATGCGTTGGTTTCTCGTTGAATTAAACGTGGCACGATGCTTCCAAGGTGTCGCCTAGCAGTCCAGCGACTGACACGCCCCCCACTCTGCGTGTTCTTTTGCATGAGGAAGGAGAGGCCACAAAACTCAACTTCACGCAAACGCGATTAAACGTTGGTAATGTACGTCTGCCTCCATGAAGCATACCCTAGCTTTTCCTCGAATTGTGTCCCCGTGGGGCGGAGATTTGTCCTGACTTGAAGCACAAAATTTTCTTCGAGAGGAATAAATATTTAGCAAATTTCACAAAACGAAAGCTGACTCTTCAAACTACTTCAAAGCAATCCTTGAACTCCAAAGAAAAATTAAGAGCAAATTATCTTCTGACTTTTAACATCAATTTAAACTCCTTCTGGTATGCTCTTATCTCCAGCAGTAGTGGAGAAGGAGTCCGTTGGCACTGAAAATGATTTGCGTCAATAGTTCCCGCTCCGTCGTCTTTCTCACACCATGCACTGGTCCACCGCAGAGAATGCAAGTCCGTGGGCAACTGAAGCCTTTTCACCTAACACGAGCCACTGCACGGCCCCTCACGCCACGCCACGCCGATGCTATCAAGTGCTCACGGACCAAAATAAAATTCACTATGGAGACAGAGAATAATGGCTAGCTACCTTTCCTGGATGTTTTGTAAGAGAAATGATGGCATCCTGAGAACACGTGGTTTATTAGAAAATCCATCCCACACTAACCTCTATCTTCACGGGCCGATCGCCCACCATCCGGCGACGAAGAATGCCATCCTGCAAATCTTGCCATCCGCAGAGCTATAATCGCGACTAGACAGGCCTCCCTCACTGACGCCAAGTACTAAGCTACCTTCGTCCGCGAATGACACAGCAAATCTACCTTTAACTGGGCTCTGAACTCATCCACCCGCTACATCAAAAAGACAACCGAAAAAAGAAGAAAATTGCCACGCTCCCGTACATCAAAGGCGTCCACTGATAGAATTGACAAACTCTTGAGACTCTTCCAATTAAGAACAGTTTTCAAGGCACACCAGAACTCGGCAAAACATATGCGCTTCAAGGACCACAGCTGCCACCGCTTCAAGCCGCCGGAGTATTTCCATCCGTGTAGCCGCGGGCACATTTACATCGGTGGAGAAGGAAAGAACCGTAGCGATAGACGATCCGAAGCACATTCGTGGACTTTAAATTTACAATGTACATCGCTCCGCCGCAGCTCTCCACCCATGGGAAACCGGCCATGACTTCCTTTTCGCAAGACCAGTGCCTCGCCAGGGGATAGGTGTGACCCAGTTCGCAGATAAAGGAAGCAATTCGAGATCGCAAACATCCCCAGACATTAACGGGGACGCGACGTTTACGTCCTCCACACGCGTTGGCTCGCCCTCATGCGGAGTGGCGAGATCGCCGAGGCAACCGCCAATCACTACAGTATCGTCCGATCCCTGAGCTTCCGTTGGTCGCACCCGATTGGCCGACCCCTCGGCCTATCACAAAGCTCGGCCGGCCTCGCCCTAATTGACGGTCCCCCAACTAATCACAGCGCTGGCCATCCACTCTACAAAACCGGAGCGCCAACATCTGACGCATTTACCAGTGGCGTAGCGTGACTCACACGTTTGGGATGCTCAACATAACACACAAAATGTCACTATCAACTACTTCGTCTAACAGCAACGCAGGCAGATACACTGGGACTACTTCCACGATCTCGATTGCTTACGACGGTGTAGGCGCTTCCCACAAAATCCTCACAGCAGTCAGGGCTGCCGATGTCTTGAAAGCAAATTATACAATGGCTCAGCTTTAATTCTTATACGCGAATGGCAATAAGACCTTTGTTAATTTATACATTGCAGACTTAAATAATATGTAATCTATTTAAGAGATAATACAATTTCTTGGATATTAATTAAGAAATAGTAGTCAGGCACTATTTCTACAGTTGTACCCATGACCAAGCGGGGACTCCGAGTGAGAGAGAGGAAAGATAATTTACTGAACGCCTGAAGTGTGCTGCGCTCTCGTGCACAAACGAGCTTCTTTCCGCAGTAGACGCTAGCGTAAAGCAGTCGGGTTTCTCTGGCCAGGTGTGAAGAGGGGAGAGGGGGAACCTCGCCATCTGCGCATGCGTTCATTGCTCGTCGCAATCTGGCGGCAGACGCTGAAGTATTTTAGCTTCCACCAAATCAGAGGCCAGCTTCAACAGCCCGCCGAATTCAATCATAGAAATCAATTTTAAATTAATACAAAACGTGTTTCGCTCAACAGACCACTTGTAAGATTATCAATAAAGTATTTAAGGTTCTTATATACGGGGATGCTCAGCATCTCAGCGTCCCTGACGCTACGCCCACTGGCATTACACTTAGGCGGTAAAACGCAATGTGCTTGCGCACT
>JAHLJT010008446.1:146399424-146501864 GCA_031308135.1 Acheta domesticus | reverse complement strand
TATATACAGGGTGAGTCACGTAACTTTAGCACCTCCTGTAACTTTTGAACGGTTGAAGTTATTTCAATGCAGTTTTCACGGAAGTGCATAAGGGAAAGGGGCTAATTGATACGTGCATTAATTTCTATTTTATCACTTCTATTTTACGAGATTTTTTTAGGTAACTTTGTTTTTTCAAATGGAACTATACATATTTTTTCAGTCCACCATGACGAGCGTAAAAAGACGAATCCAATGATGTACATATTGTCATATGTTAGATAAGGATTTTTTTGATTAATTTTGATTTTTGCGACCGGGGTTAACGGACGTTTTGAATAGTCCACCACACAAGGTCACGGCAGCGCTCCACCAGCACACGTGCGCCCGGCGAAGGGAAGGGAAGGGAGGATCTTATTTGAAAATACGAAACATAGTATTCCAAATATTCACAAAACCATTGCAGTTTTTTCCTGAACTGTGCTTTCCATCCTTCCGCATTTTCAGATTTTCGTCTTTCTTTGATTGAAGGAATTAAAGGATGGAAAATAAGGATTTGCCATAAGTTTGTATTGTAATAAAATTGTTTATAACTTCAACTCCATTTAATGGGATTTCATAAGATACGTAGTAATGGGATCTTGAAACAAAGCACAATAAGAATAAATAATTAAAACTGTACAAAAATATATTGTATATTTTGAGCAAACAATTTCAATGTTAATACGAATATAATAATAACTTAGGGATAGAAATATTCTTATTTCAATAAATACTACTTAAGACAAATCCGTATTTTCAATCCTAAGAAACCCAAATTACTGAAAGTGGATTAAGATGAAAAGGAGAGTTCAGGAAAAATGCAACAGTTTTGTGAATATTTTCGTATATCCTCAAGTACTTAAATCCCTTCCTTTCCCAGACCCGCGTTTGCTGGGGGAGCGCTGCGTGACCTTGTGGGGCTGACAGTTACAATGAAAATATCCGTTAAACACTAGTCGCAAAAAAATCACAATTACTCAAAAAAATGCTTATCTAACATATGACAATATTTATATCTTTGGATTGTCTCTTTTTACGCTTGTCATGATAGACGGAAAAAATATGTATAGTTCCATTTGAAAAACAAAGTTGCCTCAAATATCTCGTAAAATAAAAGTGATAAAAGAGAAATCAATACACATATCAATTAGCCCCATTCCCTCATTCACTTCCGTGAAAAACTGCATTGCAATATCTTCAACCGTCAAAAGTTACAGGAGGTGCTAAAGTTACGTGACTCACCCTGTATATGAATGAATTAGTTTCAAATATTAATCTAAACCGTTGATGCAAGATGACACCACAGGTGAGTCACGTAACTTACGTAACGCACCTCCTATAACTTTTGAACGGTTGAAGATATTGCAATGCTGTTTTCACGGAAGGGCATGAGGGAATGGGGCATTGATATAGTATTCACTTCTATTTGATGACTTGATTTTAGGAGATATTTGAGTTAACTTTGTTTTTCAAATGGAACTATACATATTTTTTCAGTCTGTCATAATGAGCGTAAAAAGACGATTCACGGTGGCGCCGCCTGTGCGTGGGCGATCGTGTGCGTGGTGAGTATACTCAAGACTCTCTTCGCGAAAGGCTACACGCCGTCGTGGAGTATTGAAATCTTACGGTCGAGACAGTTCAAGAAAAAACAGCAAGTCTTTTTTAAGAACGCCAGTTTCAGATACACGTTGAAAATGTTTACAAGTTTACAAATCAGTGGGTAGCGTGACTCACACGTTTTGGGGATGCTCAACAATAACACACAAAATGTCACTATCAACTACCCATCTAACAGGCGAAACGCAACACGAAGCAGATACCACTTTAACTACTCCACGATCTCGAATGCTTACGACGGTGTAGCGCTTCCCACAAAATCCTCACAGCAGTCAGGGCTGCCGATGTCTTGAAAGCAAATTATACAATGGCTCAGCTTTAATTCTTATACGCGAAAGGCAATAGACCATTTGTTTAATTTATACATTGCAGACTTAAAATATATGTAATCTATTTAAGAGATAATACCAATTTCTTGGATATTAATTAAGAAAATAGTAGTCAGGCACTATTTCTACAGTTTGTACCATGACCAAGCGGGGACTCCGAGTGAGAGAGAGAAAGATAATTTACTGAACGCCTGAGTGTGCTGCGCTCTCGGCAAAAACGAGCTTCTTTCTGCAGTAGACGCTAGCGTAAAGCAGTCGCGTTTCTCTGGGCCAGGGGTGAAGAGGGGAGAGGGGAACCTCGCCATCTGCGCATGCGTCATTGCTCGTCGCAATTTGTCGGCAGACACTAGAAGTATTTTAGCTTCAAGCAATCAGAGGCCAGCTTCAACAGCCCGCCGAATTCAATCATAGGAAATCAATTTAAAATTAATAGAAAACGTGTTTCGCTCACACAGACCACTTATAAGATTGTAAGATTATTATAACAGTATTTAAGGTTCTTATATACGGGGATGCTCCAGCATCTCAGCGTCCCCTGACGCTACGCCACTGGTACAAATTATTTTCGAAGGCCGTTATCCGATCCACAGAATCATAGCTCCAAACGTACTCAGTTTATTTCCCATGACGGCGAACACCTTTGGAAATACAATTCTCACAACATACGCCCAGCTTAAGATTGTTCGAAGAAAAGGTCTTCGAAAGGAAGGAGGGGGCAATGTGATGAATGCGGATGCCCACATTCGTCCCACACCGCCACGCAACGTGCTATCAACGGCTGCAAACGTGGCGAGCTGAGCGCGGCGTCGTCAAAAGGGGCGTGCCTCCTGCGGCACGGCGCAGGCATAGTGACATATTAGCGGTCAAACTGGAGAGGGAAAGGACGCGCCGCTACCCCTCCGATGGAGGGCGGACACAAAGACAGCGGACGACAGAACATTCTTCCTTCTGGGCCCGATCGCCGTCCGTGCTGCAGCGTCAAGCTAAGAATTCATTAGAGGGGTAGGGCGTTTGAGCGTCAGAGAGACGTGTAGATAGGCCCCGGCGTTATTAGGATTTTTTTGAGGAAAGTTTTTCGTCAGTCGACGACTGACTGAGCCGAGTCCTGTGGTCAACAAAGAAGGGACGGTAATTTGCATGGTGCAGGCGCAGTTACTTTCGATGAAAGGCGCTGAATATACTGTGATAGCTGGTGCGACGTGTACGCCCGAAGTACAGCAAAACATTGTTGCACGTGCATGAGACATTCGCACGCGGGTGTGAAACGAGACGGGAGGGAAGAAAGAAGACGAGGACGAGAGGTGCCGGGGAAGAAGAAGACGCGAGACGATGTGGAGGCGACGAGCAGCAGGCGACCGAGGTGGAACCCCTCGCGCCGCAGCCGAGGGCAGCTGGCCTCAGCAAGGCGCTTCGAACGCTGTCGCACGTCGGCCGGCGTACGCCGCCGTCGCTCCAAGGCCAAACTTCGAGGCGCGCAGCGGGCGGTGTCGGCGAGTTAACGGTGGGCCGTGTCAGCGCCGAGAATACAGGTCAACGCCCCGCGACCGGGAGAACTTTAAAAGAGAACGTTAATAGGGAGAGTTGAAATAGTTGCACGGAGCTATTAGAGAATTTAGAAAATTTTCTGCCATTTTGTAGTAATATGCCGATAAGATGTTATAACATTGTGTTTGATTTGTGATAAGTCACAGTGACGATAACTTATTGGAGAGTATTATGTAATTAATCACAAGTTGATGTTAAATTGTTGAAAACTGAATGTCGCAAATCTGAACCTAGCGTCACCGGGCGACTTCAGCAGAAATTGAAGTAAATTTCAGGTGTAAAAATATGTCGAACGAGAATTCCTAAGTTAAAATACGAAAAAAAAAGAATGAAGGTTTCATACATTAAAAGAGAAAGGTACCATTGATTTATTTTTTTGTTTTCTGTGTATTTTTTATTTTTGTGATCAAGTGTAACCATTTAAAAAGGGTTCAAAATTAAAACCCAGTATAATTGATTTAGGTGTGTGCTGGTTTGGATTTCTCTGGACACCCAAAACATCCCACTGCCCTGAGGCAACAAAAAAAGCTCGCAAGAGTAGGATATCTACAATTCCCGACAGGCGCCTAGGAATTACTAGGCGGGGACCTTTCGTTAGAATATATATGAGGCTATCGAAAAAATAGAATTCAATGGCTTAGTGGAAAAAGTTAATTTTCGATGTAAGAACATCGGCACCAATAAAACCACATGGTTTTTTTGGTAAGGATTTTTAAAATTGGTTAAGGGGTGCCACAAACCCATAAACACCCCATTTTTTTTTGGCCTTTCCCGCTACTTTTTAGAGAATAAATAATAAAATATTATTTAATGTGCTTTTTATAAACAGATTTTTTTGCTGAGGTGGTGCTCACAATTACCCCGCAACCATTTTATGATCGTCAACCATTATTATTTGACTCAGTGTGTCACATTCGCTCGAAATATGGACAATTTGCATAAAACCATAGAAATAGATACTTTTCAATTACCATAGCTCCGGGAATTTTTATCCAAAATACTTTTAATTAGATAAACTCGAACCCATACTTTCAGAACTTTGCTCGCACTATTCAACTATTTCATTGCAATCGGCTAATATTTGCGCCGCGCCGTATCACTATTTTGCGACCCACATTTTGCCGCACTGCTAGAGAAGATTAGAGCTTAAAAATCTCTGCTTTAAGAACTTTGCTTCACACAATTTAATTATTTTACTGCAATCGTTTAAAAATTACGCCACGTGCTATCACTATTAACGGCCCCACATTTGGCCACACTGCTGTGATGATTTCTTTACTCACTGTTAGACTGTATTGAACATATTTGTAGAGAAATCAAACCGGTTTTTGATGTTCCTTGACTTTAAGGTACACTATATGGAATTGGAAACCTATGAGCTATTTTTCCGTTTGTTTCGGTGCTTGCAACAATGCCCATCGCGCCCGTGGCTTGCTCGGGTTGCCGCCCGGACCCACGTCGCTGAAGGAGGCACACTACGTACTAATGCATTCTGAAAAGCAACCCTTTCTTTTTGAAAATTTATTCTGCATTCAAAATCTCAGTTAATGATTTATTGTCATTTACAGTGCAAGCATCAGGCAGCAAAAATTTGTAAGCAGCCCAGTCGCTGCAAATTTATAAAATTAAAATTTTTTTCAAATCAATTGCTCTTCTTCGTTGTTACTTCATTTTTATTAAATATGTGTAACTGTTATGTTACAAACTTAATAAGTATTAAATAGTGGCACTGAATTACAATTATTCTATTCACTTCAGTCTGGCGTACACAATATGTGTATAAACTACACATATTATGGTAAGTACTGAACATAATAATTTGATTTTCTACGCCATTGTGGATTTCAATTTGCATTGGATATTACGCGAACTCTTTCTTGAGGCTTACTAAACACTCTGGTGACAGTACTCTGAACGAGATATTGGTGCGAAAACATAAGCGAGAAGGAAGATCTCACAAAGACGTCACTTGTTCAAGTGACGGAGTAGCACATTCTAACCTAAGATAGCACTTTGTTTGCGAGCGTAAACTAAATATTTACTCTTTATTTGTGAGTTGGTACAGTTAGTTAACTATTGAACTTGATTACGTTATTTCCCAACTAAGAAGTTTGTGTCTTCTGACTCGTGTTAATGAACTAATGAGCCAGTGGCGCGGTCCCGGGTGGCGCGTGGGGCAGGCCAACGGGGGCGACACTGTTGCACGCACCGAAACGAAGAGGAAAAAAATAAGTCATGGGCTCCCAAATGCCGTATAATGTTTTTTTAAAGCATAGTAATTTCCAAACCCGTTTGATATCTCTACAGATATGTTCAATGGGGACACAATTCGGGGACAATTCGAGGGAGTGCTAGGGTATGCTTCATGGAGGCAGACGTACATTACCAATGTTTCATCGCGTTGCGTGAAGTTGAGTTTTTGTGGCCTCTCCTTCCTCATACACAAGAACACGCAGAGTGGGGCGTGTCAGTCGCTGGACTCTAGGCGACACCTTGGAAGCATTGTGCACGTTCTGATTCAACGAGAAACCAACGTACGTATCACCAGACATCCCCTGACCACGCGCGTCTTTAGCACCTATCTAGGTACACACGTGCATGAACAACTCCGTACGGGCAGAGAGGACCTCACCTGCTTATGAGAACTGTTAATCATTCTGATAGAAAGACGGCTCGTGTTAGGCATCTTCACTTCCGTGATGAAACGGTGTTCCCATGGCTCTATGGCGGGGCCACCGTGAATGAGGATCTCCCCGTACTAAGGACATGTCTCAATCTTCGCGTCGTCTCGTCCCGGCCTATCACAAATACATACGATCGGAACTGCTTGCCGCTCTGTTACGCATGAACATTGCTGATTTCCACCGCTTTCTTCAGCGGTGTTTACGACCTTTCGTGGTGACATGAAGACGTACCAGCGCGCATCTTCCGCCTCATTGGGTCGAGTGGCTACCCCCCACATCTTCCACCACCTCATCCTCCTCGTCCCAGTGTGACATCCGTCATGCCTCTTCGAAAGAATCGGTAATCGTGCATGAGCAACTCGGCGCCTCGTCCCCTTCTTCATCCTCCGAGACCACAAACGAGCCACGTGAGCCCCGGGTGTGCGTATGGCGGGTAAAATAGTAGTGGAGTGCAGTGGCAGGGAGGCAGGGACGTAGTGAGGAAGCAGTGGGGGCGGGTGAGACGAGTGGTGACGACGTGTTCGTAAGTATGGGCGAAGAAAGCGACAGTGACGAGGTGCGTAGGTGTGTGTGTTTCCGATGGAGGACACCCACCTTGTCATGTTGCACAAGTACGTTGTGCTACATCTCGAATTTACATGGCCGATACGCCTGACTCGGTTTGTGTCATCGTGGTGGGGGGCAATCAAGTCCGTTTTCCCCGTTCCCAAGGAACAAATATTGTCCACTTTCTAACGCATCGACAGACGCCAGCACGTGTCGATACATCTACCCGTGCGGCAACCCCTGAAATCTTGCCCTGCCCAGGGCTCGTTTCTCGTCATTGACAAAACACGTCCAGCCGACAAGGGTCGCAACCGCGCCGGCTTTGATTGGCTTTACGTCGCATCACCGCGACACTTAAATAATTCGCGAATCCGCGCGGTTCGCCAGATGCCCTGCAACGATGCCACCGCGACGCAAAATACCCTGCGCTCGAGGACTACTTGGGCAATCTCTTGAAACGAGTTGTCGATGCTCTTCCTTTCGGACTCCGTATACCAGGCTTCCAGGTTCGCGGGCTCGGCACGCGCTTGCAATCACATCTGGCGCGCGAGGATCATGGCGTCAACACTTTAAACGCTGCATGTCACGAGCACGACATCGCCAATCATGAGGACAAGGACACGGATGCGCCTCAGAAGGCGGATCGGGTGCTCGCCGATCAAGCGTTTTCCGTGTTCGTGCGCGTGACGCCACAACATGAGATAATGCGGCGGCTCTTGGTGTGGGTACTATCATGTCCCTCTAAAGCAAGATGGACGGTCATCACGCCTCACCGAAACTTCTACGTTCCACTCTACGCACCGAGGAAGGCATTCCGAAGAAGGTGCGCAATGCTACGACGGCGACGCATTGTGCCCGCCGGCGTCCACCTCCAACTGTGCCCCACGACTCCGCTGCATCGCTTCCCCCGGTCGAGCGTCTTGGAGTCGAAATCGACTGCCCGTCCTGCTATTCGAGAGGCCAACGCCCTACGCCGAGGCGAGACAGAGCGGGAACGCCGGCTGGACATGTACGTGAAGGAGCACCTGAGTAGGGAGGGTGATGCTGGCCAAAACTCCGTTCCGGTCGGAGGCGTTGTCCTCCTCGCGATGAAACCGCGTTGTCTCTAACTCCACGTGAGCCCGGGGCTCACGTGGCTCGTTTGTGGTCTCGGAGGATGAAGAAGGGGTCGAGGCGCCGAGTTGCTCATGCACGATTACCGATTCTTTCGAAGAGGCATGACGGATGTCACACTGGGACGAGGAGGATGAGGTGGTGGAAGATGTGGGGGGGGTAGCCACTCGACCCAATGAGGCGGAAGATGCGCGCTAGTACGTCTTCATGTCACCACGAAAGGTTGTAAACACCGCTGAAGAAAGCGGTGGAAATCAGCAATGTTCATGCGTAACAGAGCGGCAAGCAGTTCCGACCGTGTGTATCTGTGATAGGCCGGGACGAGACGACACGAAGATTGAGACATGTCCTTAGTACGGGGAGATCCTCATTCACGGTCGCCCCGCCATAGAGCCATGGGAACACCGTTTCATCACGGAAGTGAAGATGCCTAACACGAGCCCGTCTTTCTGTCAGAATGATTAATAGTTCTCATAAGCAGGTGAGGTCCTCTCTGCCCGTACGGAGTTGTTCATGCACGTGTGTACCTAGATAGGTGCTAAAGACGCGCGTGGTCAGGGGATGTCTGGTGATACATGCGTTGGTTTCTCGTTGAATTAGAACGTGCACGATGCTTCCAAGGTGTCGCCTAGAGTCCAGCGACTGACACGCCCCCCACTCTGCGTGTTCTTTTGCATGAGGAAGGAGAGGCCACACAAACTCAACTTCACGCAACGCGATGAAACGTTGGTAATGTACGTCTGCCTCCATGAAGCATACCCTAGCTTTTCCTCGAATTGTGTCCCCGTGGGCGGAGATTGTCTGACTTGAAGCACAAAATTTCTTCGAGAGGAAATAAATAGTTAGCAAATTTCACAAAACGAAAGCTGAACTCTTCAAAAATACTTCAAAGCAATCTTGAACTTCCAAAGAAAAATTAAGAGCAAATTATACTTCCTGACTTTTAACATCAATTTAAACTCCTTCTGGTAATGCTCTTATCTCCAGCAGTAGGTGGAGAAGGAGTCAGTGTGGCACATGAAAATGATATTGCGTAAATAAGTTCCCGCTCAGCGTCTTCTCACACCATGCACTGGTCCACCGCAGAGAATGCCAAGTCCGTGGCAACTGAAGCCTTTTCACCTAACACGCCACTGCACGGCCCATCACGCCACGCCACGCCATGCTATCAGTGCTCACCCAAAAATAAAATTCACTATGGAGACAGAGAAGAATGGCTAGCTACCTTTCCTGGATGTTTTGGTAAGAGAAATGATGGCAGCCTGAGACACGTGGTTTATAGAAAATCCATCCACACTAACCTCTATCTTCACGCCGAATCGCACCACCATCCGGCGACGAAGAATGCCATCCTGAAAATCCTTGCCATCCGCAGAGCTAGAATCTGCGACTAGGACAGCCTCCCTGCTGAACGCCAAGTACTAAAAGCTACCTTCGTCGCGAATGGACACAGCAAATCTACCTTTAACTGGGCTCTGAAACTCATCCACCCGCCTACATCAAAAGACACCGCCAACAAGAAAATTGCCACGCTCCCGTACATCAAAGGCGTCACTGATAGAATTGACAAACTCTTGAGACTCTTCCAGATTAAGACAGTTTTCAAGGCACACCAGAAGCTCGGCCAAACATTATGCGCTTCAAGGACCAGCTTCCACCGCTTCAAGCCGCCGGAGTATATTCCATCCCGTGTAGCCGCGGGCACATTTACATCGGGGAGACAGGAAGAACCGTAGACGAGAGACTATCCGAGCACATTCGTGACTTTAAATTTACAATGTACATCGCTTCCGCCGCAGCTCTCCACCCATGGGAAACCGGCCATGACTTCCTTTTCGACAAGACCAAGGTGCTCGCCAGAGAGGATAGGTGGTGACCCAGACAGATAAAGGAAGCATTCGAGATCGCAAACATCCCCAGAACATTAACGGGGACGCGACGTTACGTCTCCACGACGCGTGGCTCGCACCTCAGCGGAGTGCGAGATCGCGGGAGGCCACCCGCCCGAATCACTACATATCGTCCGATCCCTGAGCTTCCAGTTGGTCGCACCCGATTGGCCGACACCTCGGCCTATCACAGCTCGGCCCGGCCTCGCCTAATTGACCGGTCACCCAACTAATCACAGCCTGGCCCATCCACTCTACAAAACCGGAGCGCCCAACATCTTGACGCATTTACCAGTGGCGTAGCGTGACTCACACGTTTGGGGATGCTCAACAATAACACACAAAATGTCACTATCAACTACTTCGTCTAACAGCAGGCAGATACACTGGGACTACTTCCACGATCTCGATTGCTTACGACGGTGTAGGCGCTTCCCACAAAATCCTCACAGCAGTCAGGCTGCCGATGTCTTGAAAGCAAATTATACAATGGCTCAGCTTTAATTCTTATACGCGAATGGCAATAAGACCATTTGTTAATTTATACATTGCAGACTTAAATAATATGTAATCTATTTAAGAGATAATACAATTTCTTGGATATTAATTAAGAAATAGTAGTCAGGCACTATTTCTACAGTTTGTACCCATGACCACGCGGGACTCCCGAGTGAGAGAGAGGAAAGATAATTTACTGAACGCCTGAAGTGTGCTGCGCTCTCGTGCACAAACGAGCTTCTTTCCGCAGTAGACGCTAGCGTAAAGCAGTCGGGTTTCTCTGGGCCAGGGGTGAAGGGGGGAGAGGGGGACCTCGCCATCTGCGCATGCGTCATTGCTCGTCGCAATCTGGCGGCCGACGCTGAAGTATTTTAGCTTCCCACCAATCAGAGGCCAGCTTCAACAGCCCGCCGAATTCAATCATAGGAAATCAATTTTAAATTAATACAAAAAGTGTTTCGCTCAACAGACCACTTGTAAGATTATCAATACAGTATTTAAGGTTCTTATATACGGGGATGCTCAGCATCTCAGCGTCCCCTGACGCTACGCCACTGGCATTTACACTTAGCGGTAAAACGCAATGTGCTTGCGCACTGCAGAACGATCCAACGATCAAATTCACACTGACCTTCGGCTACGCCGAACAAAAACTCTTTTCAGCCTTGAAGAAGATCGCGACATGGCGGTCTAAACGTTGGTACTTCAGCCAGCGACGCGGCGATACCCGTACAGCGCAGATCATGACTGTAGCCGCGGAAGCCTATGACATCACACAACACTACCCATCACTCTTCAAAAATATGGATCTGATGTATGGTGGGAAAAATCAGAAGGACAGAATTTTTGTGCATCATCTTAGCTTTTCCCAATCCTGGCATGGAAATACTGCAGATACTTATTTATTTGGTTTCTGGGAACACCCTTCCACTTTCTATACTTTCAAACTACTAACTTTATTTATATTTAGTTTCCGGGAATGTATGTATTTCCTTCAAAACACTAAATATATATTTGGCTTCTCGGACTGCATTTACACTTTATACACTTCCATGTGTTGTGTATTTATGAGTGTCGCTTTTCTGGTTTTGCCGCCGATGTCGCATTTTTCGATTCTTTCTGTGCCCCTTCGCTATAGACCACCTACAATGCACGCGTGTCCAGCGGGTTGCGTCTAATGCGGTCAGGCGCCTGCCCTCTCGTATGTGAGCAGACGAGTAGCCCGGGGGTCGCGCCCAGGCCGCTCGCCGTCCTTTGTGCCCTTTTATTGCATTCCAGCTACACGAATTCCCAGCGTCGGTCGAAAAGGCACATTTCAGTAGAGTCGGCCTACTGCTGCCAGATGTTTTTTCTAGCTAGACCACTTTGTATGCTTGTAGCAGGTACGGGCAATGTTGAATTTATTTTTTATGCTTCTGCGCTTGCAGACCTGTCCAGTGGAGTCGCGAGAGCAAGGGCGGTCGGCCAGTGCGGCTTCTGCGGCCTTTGGGCAGTCGGCTGCATCTGCCGCGGCCGCTGGAGCGCGGGGCTTCCCCGACGGCTGCATTGGAACGGAGATATTGCGAAATGATGTGTCCGTCCAGCGACCGCCCGTCCCCGTCCACTCAATCGCCGCCACTCCGTCCAGCGACCGCCTCTCCTCGTCCCCCTTGTGAAACGCCCTCTCACGTCCGTCCCTATGGCCTCCTTCCGTCCCGCCCCTCCTGCGCATACCTTTCCGTCCTCCTCCAGTTTACATGACCTTTGCCCTTCCCCCGACTCCTCCAACTGGGACAGTGACGTCCCTTTCCATCCCCTACCGCCTATGGTCATCATTCACGACCCGCCCACTCCCCCTTCGCCTGCCCTCCTCCCATTGGGACAGCGATCCACCCTTTTTCTCCCTTCACACCTCCCACCGCCTACGGCTTCCTACCCGCCCACACACATCACGGCGGTCGCTTATTTGCCCGCTCCCGCCCCCTTTGCTCCAGACCCTTCCAACAACTTTCACCCGTCTCCTTCATCCTCCCAGGGCGGCGACCCGATGTCGTCCATCTCCATCACCTGTGTGACGCCATCCTGGAGGAGTTGAGACTCGCCCTGCCCTACCTTCGCCGCGACCCGCGTATGTGTTGGGCAGCCACACGGGGGATGCGGGGGTTGCTGGAGCAGACGCGGTCGATCTACTTCTAGGAAGCCGTCTGGGACAGCGACACGCCCCGCCCCACCCCTTCGCTCCCGACTCTTCCAACCCATTTCTCGCCACTCAACCGCCTCCCCGCCCTTCCCACACCCCGCCATATCACTTTATATTTTTATATTTATATTTTTGTATTATATTTTGTATATTTATGTTTTTTCTTTGTAAAATATATATTAAACAACCATATATATATATATATATATATATATATATATATATATAACCTATATCGTGTATACTTGTTGTCATTGCTCTGAAGCGACACACCACTTCGTGTGTACCACCAGCACCCAATCACCCGCCTCCCTGCCCCTCCCACACCCGCCACAGCCCTCTCCACCGCAGCACTCCCACGTGCCTCTCTGGTTCGTGCCATGGCCGAGCAGGCTTTGTGAAAGACAATCCTCTCCACCGCATCACTCCCACGCGCCCTGTTGTCAGAGTGACAACACCACTACGTCACGGTGCCGACTTCCCGTCGTGATGTCACGCCATGACGGCGTCGTGACGTAGCCGGGTGCTCTGTTAACGGTCCTTGGTCTGACGAGGAACCCCACAGGTCGCGCCCCCGTCGCCCCGCCACACCCCTCTCCACCCACGTGATCTGTGAGCGTGACCACCACGTCACGGTGACGTCTGCCAGTCGTGATGTCACGCCATGACGTCGTCGTGATGACGTCACGGCCACGTCATCGTGACGTCACGTAACGGTACTTGGTCTGTGAGGTCATTGTGACGACACATAACTTTTCTTGGTCCGAAATAGGCGTTACTAAATACTGTCAAGTTGTAACGAAGGCCCGATTGGATGACAGTGACCCCTTCTCCGTCCAGCTCGTGACCTTGAAATGACACTACATTTAAATAGGAGTATAGAGGAGAATTCTAGCAGTTAGCTCCTCTGATAAGTGATTTTCCCTGGTTTCTCCGATCAACATCAGGCGAATGCCGGATCAGTAAGTATCCTAACAAATTTCATTTCTTCTTTCCTTCCCCTTCTTTGTCCTATCCTTACCCCTTCCAGTCGGGAGCTTATAGCTTGTCCCGGCTGTGGCGGTGGCTTGCTGGTGGGAGATACCTGCTTGGGGAGAACCTCGTTAGTGAATTCTATCATTCAGCAAGCGAATATCATCGCCACCTCTCGAGGAAAACACATACACTACAATTATTGGACTAATGACCCTAGCAGTGGGACGCGTTTAGAGCTTTCCCGCCTGGAGGCACCTTTGAGGGATACACCTGGAATAGATAAAACCCGCCAGCTAATGTGTACATCAGCACTGTATCTCATGCAGGGATCGAATACCGAAATTATAGCGGTAAAGGTATTTAGACCTGTATAGATATTGTGACAGTACCTGCCTGCGAGATCGAAAGGTTTTCGTTGGAGACACACACTGTTTACAACGTTCTTTATTTTATTGCCAGGGGGTCGAACCACGCCCATACGGGAATTCGCGGGTGGCGCTGGCCCACTTACGCTACCATCGGGAAAATTGCCTTACCGACCTCTCTCCCTCTTTCTCTCTCTCTGCACGACCTTGGGACTACCTGTGGGTTACTATATACACTAACAAGCATGGAAACAAAATACACACACACGTAAAATAAATGACATATACCCTGTTATACACAATGAACTGTATTATCAATAAGAAAAGAAAAAAGAACAAACAAAACACCAACATTTTACATCTGAATAACATGAACAAAATTACAATATCTCTGGATAGTGTCTATAAGTCTTTTTACTGAATTTCTAATCCCTCTTGCATCTTTCTCTTTCTAACATTGAAATTCCAGTCTCAGTCTTTCCTTCCCTCCTTCTCGACGTCAGCCCTAACTGAATTACGTGCATTTATTAAGTTTCTCTTTCTCTACTTTCTACTCTTCTTGTTCTTTGGCCGGACCCAGAGTCTCCGTCCTTCTGCTTCACATGCACACGTACACACCATATATGTTCTCCTATTTCTACTGGATAACCTCTTAACACGCTTGCATAGCAACCAACAGCCCAGATCTCTTCGAGCCCACATTCCTCTCTCTCTCTCTCTCCCTGAGCTTTTTCTGCGCACTCTCTCGTCCTGGCCACCTGCCGCTCATCAACCTCTCTTGCCTTCCCCTTCCCTCGACTGTGTCACAACCCCTCGATCGCACCGGCATAGACGCGACCGTCGTGGCTGTCTCGGGTTGCTCGGCCGTTGCGTAGTCAGCTTAGCTTCCAGATATCAACGTTTTGACCCACGGGCGTTTACAGTTCGGTTCGTTTACGGTTCCAGTACGAAGAAAATACCCACCACCCTCCCCCCTACAGAGCTGACACTGATACAACTCCTCGTCATAAGACTCCCCCCGTCCCCGCCCTGCTATGCCTCATGTGCCCAGAATATACGGAGCCCATCTCAGGGGCGGAGCATATTAAGACCGCAGTAGAACGTTCTCCTCCCCCATTAGAGAAGCCCACAATCATTTAACTATCAAAATGAAAGGCTTTGGATGTGGTAACTGGACACGCTCGATCGCCCACGCCCATTCCTGCCGGCCCCTCATCCCTGAGAGGGTGGAGAATAGTAGGGTCTGTCCTGAACTCGGAGGACCTCGTCGTAGAGAATACAATCAAACAGCCTTATCTATTCCGTGAAACGAAGACTCTCGCCATCCCCATGCCTCTTCAAAGTGCTGTCACGTGCCCAGCATACGACATTGTGATATCGAACTCGGTGTCCGCAAAAAGCCGAAAGAATACCACTATCAAACATATGAGAGTCACCCACAGAATAAAAGAGGTCATTTATTATCTAGGATGCTCATCCTACCTGCAAGAGGAGCAAGCGTGGAAGGAACACCGGCAGCTCTGGCGCGACGCCCAACATTCCGAGGCACCTGCACTTCCCCCTACATGCTTCCCGCCAGATGTGTTTTTGAAAACGTGCATGAGGAGATAGATGACGGCCTCCCTCCCGCCCTCACCTACGCGCACGACATAGCGATTACGGCAAAAGACCTCGCTCAGCTCCGGATCCCCGTAGACCAGGCTAACTTAAGATCCAAAGCTTTGGCCTTCGACTAAAACCTAGCAAATGCCGCACACTATGTATTAAACGAAAACAGGTAATCAATACACCATTAAATCAATATCAATTCCCCTCTCCCGCATGATAGAGGGCTGAGGATGCTGAAACATCTTTAGGGAAGGCCGTAGGTTTTAACCTGATACATACGTGGAAGAGAACAATCCCTCCTTGACAACATTGCCACATCAAACCTCCGCGACCACCAAAAGCTGGACGCACTAGCACAATACGTGCAGCCGGCCACCATCTTTCCGCTTCGGCTCGGCCGCTTCATAAGCATTCTTAGGCGGTACGACCTTGACGTCCGTGCCCGCGCGAGAGAGCTCCTTAAGGCCGCTCCACAGGGCCGCCCGTGGACGGGAACGGCAACGCGAACGCAAAGAAAGTTGAAAGGTGGATATCTCAGGCAGGCGTTCACAACACGACGGGAACGCGAATCTTGACGGGAACGGGAACGCGAATCTTGACGGGAACGGGAACGCGAAAGATGGTCAACTTTTATCTCGGCCCGGGAACGGGAAGCCTCTCGACCAATGAGAGTACAGCAAATGGAGGCGAACCTTTCCAGCTGATCGAGCGCGCGGTCCTGCGCGCGAAACTGGTCTGGAGCGGTGTTGAGGTTACAGCGTGGATTTGCGAGGTTAGGGTTTGAGGTGAATTTAGTTAGTCGTTGTTGAATTGTTTTAGTTCTTTTTAGTGATTTCAGCATTTTTCGTTTTCTATTCATATTATTGCATAGAATTAAAATTCCCACAAAATATTTTTTTGTTTCGTTTAAGTACATTGGAGTTTTTTGTTTATTGATTAAAATTTCTTTAGTTGTATTTTCCATAAGTTCTTAGAAGTTTTTGCATTTTTTCATTCTGATGAATTATTTTGTTAATTAATATTCTTTCGTTAAAGTATTCATTATTCATACTACCACACGCAAAAAACTGACAGATGGCAAAGCAAAGAGTGAACAGAGTAGCGCAGCTAGAAGTGCTTTGGTTTCGGCGACACTTTCCTGAAGTACTCGTTTTTGCCGCTACAGGTTCATAGCGCTATTCCTCTTCCCGTTGGAGTTTATTGTGAAGCGCACGTCCCTCGCGTTCCCGTTCCCGTCTTCGCCTTCGCGTCGCCGTTCCCGTTCGCGGGTTATTGTAGAGCAGCCTTTACGCTCGGGCACTGCTCCTCGAATGCCTTCCTGTACGCAGGGAGGGAGGACGGAGGAGCTGGGCCCCTCGAGGCGGCCACCGAGGCGGGTGTGTGGGCGGTCGACAGTGTGTGCAAGCTGCTGACCAGCCCGGGGCTAAGGTGCGCGCGGAGGCAATGGCTGACCTCCGGGCGGAGGCCGCCCACTGCCAGCGCCTAGGTGCCGGCGTCGTCCACATAGACGTAAATATGAATGGCGCCACTGATGCACGTGTCGCGGGTGCGGAATCATGCTTGACCCGCGTCCGCATGGCGCCCCGGCGACTGGGCCTGACCCGGCGGCCACCCCGAGGAAAGGGGCGAGGACCTCCCTTGCGTCGAGCTGCACCGGGAGGGCCCCCCGGCGGCCGGCCGAGTCCCGCCGCGGTGGGGCGGCGTGTGGGCCACTGGCCGCCGAGGACGCTGAGGGAGGGGAGGAGGACGATGGCGAGCCTGACACCGACGGCGCAGAGCAAGAGGACTGGCTGGCCATGATCCGGGACCCGTGGACGTACTACATCCTGGATGAGTCCTCCCCTGCCCCCGTCGCCAACACTTCGCAGGGTGAGTCGCCCTCCCCGCCGTTTGCAGCCCAGACGGGCAGCGCCGCCGCCGCCGCGGTGCCCTGGCTGCCAGTGACAAGTGCAGTGGAGTGGAGTGCGTAACAAGGACGCGACAGTGACGCATTTGCTTAGATTATGTAGTATTAGTAGGTTAAATACAAGGACGCGACAGAGACGGCTGCATGTGTATATTTAGTGTTGGTATTAGTGATAGGAATTTTAGAATAGGAAGTGAATAGTGCAATCAATAGCAAGAGAAGAGACACCCTCGGGCAATTCTTACTATACAAGAAGGACACAAACACTCCTAGACACTCCATCAACAGTGACCAATTAGTAAATGTAAGACTTGCTCAGATATGTAGTGTGAAACTACCTAAAACTATAATGAAAAATTGTGACAATAAATGTTTATTAAATTGAGTTTCGCCCAGACAGAGGCTAAAGCACTCGACACCTTCCAGGCTATCAATATCTTTGCGCAGTTTGAGGCATTGAAATGTGGGTGACGGATGTTTGACCGTTGTACCCATCAAGTTTTCTGCCGAGTGTATGTATGTGTATGTGTGTGTGTTGAGAAAAACAGAGAGAGACAGAGAGTGACATAGAAAGTGAGGGCGAGACAGACAGAGTTAGAGCGACAGACAAAGAGTGACAGAGAGCAAGGGCGAGAGAAAGAGAGAGACAGAGACAGAGTAGGCGCAAGTGAGTAGAGTAGGCGCGTGTGCCTTGCGCGCCCGTGTACGCGAGTGTGGGTGCGCGCGCACATTTTATTTTGTTAATAAGCATTCTGCGAAATGATGAACGAAAGAAAATTATTTTCTGTTTGCGGATGGTATGAGGGACATTATTTTACTTTGAAAATACCTATGGACGTCCATAGTGGTATAGACATCCTATAAAGGTATTTTACCGGTATAAAAGAATAAAGGTATTTGATAGTGGCATGGAAAAATACCGGTATTTTTAGCGGTATTCAATACCTTTTCGGTCCCTGATTTCCCATTAAAGCAGGGAAGAAACACAGCTAGTCCCGGGGATGCAACATGCGCTACACGAGACATACCTATAGCAGTTGTTGCGCCCGGATCATTGGGTAAGGCGGGGTCTTCAGTCGAGGGAAATAACTTGGTTAAGACCGAAAACTGAAGATGCTTATTGTAAAATTCAGTTCCTAATATTTTTTTTAATATAGTGTGCAATAGAAATGTGGACAGAGTGTAGAAACCTGAAACAGATAGTAGAGATAACTAAAATTAATATTTGTAATAATATTGCTAGTTACTTGATTGCCCTATTACGTTTAATCTACTTATCTATGTACTAAACAATGCTCAATTAATGAAACATTTATAAAATCTCAAATCCTGGAATTGATTATAAAAATGTTGCATTGTGAAGTTTCAGATCCCTAGTTTGAACTCTTCTTCAGGAATTCATTAACCGAAAATGACAATATAATGGAATGGCATAAAATAAACACTATAAGATTATACATGTTCATTTTGATGAATTATTTTACAAGTGTTAGGGTTAAAACATGAGAACGAAACATACGGACATATCAGCTCACCTACATAATCCTTGTGGGAAACTTACAAATTAGCCATAATTAAATAATTAGTAATGAATTTATAAAATAGAAACCAAATATTTGGATACCTATTTTTTTCAATTTATATAAGTTTCCACTTATTTAGGACACTTAGGATTGGAATGTATGTATGTACTTGGCGCAACAGCTCGTGAACGAGCACAGGCCTACCGGCGACGTCCCTGCCTCGCGGCCATGGGTTAAGGGGGGTGCGTGTGCATCGCCAGGCCGTATGCCAGTCTTCTCAACCTGAGAAGTTAATTTTCTCGTCACACATCAACATATACTCGGACATTGCAAGGAAAAAAACGCACACTATAGTTTTGCCTCGACCGGGAATCGAACCTGGGGCCGCGTAGTGGAAAGCGAGCACCCTGACCAAGAGTTAGCTGCGAGGCAAGAAACTTGTAGTAAGTCTGTTTATTACAAACCAAAATGTTTTAAAGAGGTTGTGTCTTCATCATTAGACCATTTTTAAAAACCTTTTTGTTCAATATTCAGTGTGCAATTACGAAGCAAATATTGAGTATGTTCCTTGACTATATTTTCGACGAACACATTTTTAAAAGATTTTTTATTGCATTTATTACACCATTATTTTAGTTTTTAAATTGCAACATTTTGAGGCTCACATTTGCCTTATCACCAGGCTAAAATATAATACATTTATTAATTAAATTACATTCCGTTAAACCATACACTCACCTTAATGTGTAATAAGTACTGTTCACTAGGAATTACATTTTAAACAACAAACATTTCTTCAACAGATTAAAAGGTCTTTCAAATTTTCAAATCAAGTCGTTATAACGGACTTTTGCTCTAGTATGCTACTTATAACAAAAATGTTATGATGCTAAGAATCAAATGGAAGAAAAGTGAAATGAGGAAAGAACATCTAATCTAAGAATTGACAATTCAAAATGTCAAAAATAAATTATGTATATTTTAACAAAACTAACCATTAACAATTTCATTCCTTAAAATTACTCAACACACTATCATACAGTCTAGTGAAGTTGTTTGATTCAATTTGTAAGTTGCAACAAATAGTAGTTTTTATAAATAAAGTTTCCAATACCAATCTCGGATACCTTCTGTTCTCTTTGGCTAAAATCTTCACATTCTTAAAACCTACTTCATGAACAATATTCATTCGGTGAATGGTTAGTGATTTTTTCTTTCTACATTGGCTGAAGAAGTGGATGATACAAACTTTTATTTAATCTGTAATTTGCTTTTAAAAAAGTAATTAGCACAATAATAATAAGTTCTTAAAATAAGAACTTTTCTTCTTCGACTTTAAGAAGAAAATCTGGCAACCAGGGATTTTTAAGGGGTCTTCACCCTTGTGCTGCTTCATGGGTGCGGAGATGAATGAATGTAAGTATACAGTAATCCCTCAGCATTCGCGAGGGTTACGTTCCTGAAAAGCATCGCGAATGTTGAGTTCAAATCCACGAATGTTGAGTTTATCTTTTAATGAAAAACATGGGTTAGGTTCCTGGATATCGAAAACTGTTTAAAAAAGAAAGAAGAAATGATAAACAAGAGTAGAACTGAGTAGGCACTAGTACAAACAAAATTCACAATTAATATCCCAAGGAGAAGAAATAAAACAATATTTGAAACTTATTTCAAAGTTGAAAGTGACTGGATATAGAATTTGGTTATTTTTTGTTTTATCTCCCTCCTCAGTCTAATATCCAAATGTGGAAGAGTTGCTGCTTCTATTTCTCTCCAGGACGTAGTTTCGTTTCCGTTAGTTCATCATTACGTTCGAAGGGGCTTTCTTTGCTGATTATTTCCCGAAGCTACTCTTGAGTGAAATCACTGCAATGACAGATGCACAGATCCTGAATGACTTCTGTTCGTGTGGCCAAAACCCTTACCTCCAATTTGACGCAATTGAATTGAATTATTTACAATTTTGTTTTTCTATTAATGTGAATGGATATTCCAAATTTGAGATTTTTGCAGAACGTGATACTTTGAGCTCCGGTGTCTGTCAAGTTTCCCACTTCGGTTCCCAAATGACGCTGATAAAGGAAATGGAATGTGCTCGCTTAAAAGAAAACGTACGACTGAAAGACGCACTCGCGAATGTTGAAGTCGCGAATGTTAAAACTGGTAGCATTTCTTGCGAATAGCGAATCCGCGGATGTCGAGGGATTACTGTACTCAATACAAAAAACTCGAGGCTTGTATTTCTGACAGAATGTAGGAAAGAAGGAATTATACCAGGGGCGTAGCGTGGATTTTTTAAGAGGGGAAGCGGCATATTCTGTATTCAACCTACATCGTTTACGGATGGTTCGAGGAACTATTTAATTAAAAGTACCTTGTTAATGGAACTTTTCATGGGACATTTCTTGATAAAAGTATTTTTATTCTCAGTATTGTTATCAGAAAGTAAATATCTTTCTTTCAGTACTTGGAAATGTTTTAGTTAGTTTTATTCGTCGATAAGCGAAACAAGAAATACACAGAAATATTTCTCTATCAAGAGAATAGAACGAAATTACATTCTGGAGAGATGTTTCATCCGGAATCTAGAATGATCTGTTTTGGTAAAAAAATTTTTATCAAATAAACATAGATCTTCCCTTATGTGTTGCGCTAGTAAAATTCGACCGGTACATAGCCATCACACTGCAGTCAGTCCTACTAACAGGACAATCTGGAAACCTCAATGCTAATTTTCTCACTAAAGAGTACGTGCTTTACTATTCCTTATTACTTGATACACTTTCCCTCAACAACGTCTTTATATTAGATGAGAAAGTCCAAGCATACTGTATAAATCTCAAATTTAATCGACTCAACAAAATATCCCTAAATAATGACGCAGGAGCATTTTGCTCCTTTATATACCTTTTTTCACGTTTCTAAATTTAAAGGAGTCATATTGGAAGGTTTCATAAGGAAAAATCAAAGTAATATTATAATTTATTAACTTTTATTTTTAACAATTACATTTTAAAATTAAGTGCAATTCTTCTTGGTTTACGGGCATATACATCAATGACATCATTAAAAAACGATGGCTTTGTCATCATCGAATCTAAAAGCTGACTCTCGATATTCAGTAAGGACAAACGAGAAAGTCTTTCATCGCTTTGTGAATTTCGAAGATAGTTTTTTACTCTCCGGAGAGCAGAAAATGACCTCTCCGCCGACGCACTTGTAGCAGGTATAGTGAGAATCAAAGCGGTCAGTATGTATGTTTGGGGAAAGACATCTGTGAGTTCATGGTGCTTGATATAATCATTTAATTTACTGACACTCTTGTGGAACTCATTATCAAAATAAATGGCTGTGAGCTCACTTTTCAATCGCGCAGAGTCAAAATGCCTTCCATAAACATCCATTAGACAATTGAAAGCTTCACTGGGGAATGACGACTGATAACTTAAATAGAGATCTGGGTTAAGAAGGCTTAGGAATTTCAGTTTAGAAGTATCAGAAAATCTATCAGATACATGACATATTAAGTTGTCTATAACTTCTATAAACAATCTCTTGTACACATTCTTTTCATTCTCTGTATTTTCTACTCTGGCTCGCTTGATGCACTGAAATTCGCTTCTTTCTCTGTTGCAACCTTCCCAAAAGCATTCAAAAGTGTCTCGAAACTGCTTCAGATATATCCCAAAATCTTCAATTTTTTTCATGCAGTACATAATATCATTGGACTTATTTTGTAAAATTTTAAATAATGAGTCAGAAAGAGGAAAAATACATGAAAACAAAGTTAAGAAAAAATTAAAGTCAAAGTCTTTCAAAAAATTAAAATAGCCACGAGCAGAGCACAGAGTTTCAGCGTCCCAGTCACTTGAATTTTCTGTTACTGAAGAAAATAATTCCTGCAGATCACTCGTATGATTTTTCACAGTCAGTACAAGCCTGCTGGTGAAATTCCAACGTGTTGGTGCAGCTGATGGCAATCGCTTTTTCACTACAGTGTCTAAAGCTTCAATCCGCCTAGTAGATTTAGAAAAGAATGCTCCTAATCCTGATAAAGAGGCGAAAAATATTCGCACTTCTTTAATACAGCTAGCAGATTGTCCTAAGACTAAATTTAATTTGTGAGCATAACAATGCACAAATATTGCTTCTTTACAAATCATCTTTAACTTGGCCTGAAGTCCAGCATGTTCCCCTGCCATAACTGCTGCGCCATCATACGTTTGCGCTATTACTTTTGTGTCGCACTTGTACGTGCTAATAACTCCTTTTGCATGTTCTAATAATCCAGATGCGGATCTGTCTTTGCTGCAGTCAGTGAAATGCAAGAATCTTTCTTGAACGCCATTCTTTGAAACATACCGCAACACGCTTGTGAGTTGCGATTTCATGGTCACATCAGTCGTTTCATCAAATATTAATGCCACAAATTGAGCCTCAGAAATCTCCTTTTCAATTTCTCTGTGCATAACTTCCGCAACTGCCGCGATAATATCATTCTGGACGTCAGGAGATGTTCCACGAAACACATTGTTGCTTTCAATAACAGCTAAAAGTTCAGTATTATAATTACCCAAAAATTTAAGAATTTCAATGTAGTTGCCTCGATTATGAGACTCGACAATTTCATTGTGTCCGCGAAACGCCAATCCTAGTTTTCCTAAAAGACAAACAACTCTGATTATATGAGTCAACATATCTCTGTTCTTTGAAACTTCTACGTTGTGACGTTGTACAGACAACCGAAACTGCTCACTGAGACTGCATTCAATTCTCTGTTTTCCAAACAGTTTGAAATTTTTTAGGGATAGGATGTGAGAAACTGAAGTTTCATGGCGAGCCTGTGCTTTGTGAATATTGTGAAGATCATCAAATCCTCCTTGCGTCCACACGGATTTCTCTTTAGAAAACAATAAACATGGCCAACAGAATAATTTATTTGTGTTTCTGCACCCACTTATCCACGGAACATTCTCGTAGATTTGTGCACGAAAATGTCGTATGAAATTCTTCTTCCCTTTCGAATGGCACTCAATATGAAGTTCTGGTGTAGGTTTTCCAGTCGCAATAATTTTTGATTTTTCCTCAAAAGAAAGGCTTGAAAATGTATTTTGTTTTAAATGTTCAATTGCACATCCACATAAAGACGGCGATGCTCCATCACCGTTCGAACGCCCGGCACGGGTTGCAGCCGCAGCGCCTTCCATAATGGTCTGGAAGCGCCGGCCCGTAGCGCGTCCGTCTGCCTACAATAACCTATGCAAGGAACACGTTCGAACAGTTACGAAGAAATCTCCAAAATTTTTAAAAAAGGAGTTGTCTATGAACGCTGATACTTACACGTGCCTTGATGCCCAGTTCACGCTTTATTCACAGTTCAGTAGTCACGTTTCAATCACAGTCCTTCACAAGCCAAACTCACTATTCCATCTGAACCACGGAGGTCTCCTGAGGGCTGCGCTTCTTGTAGCCTCGCACAGGGTACACAATATTTCACGCGCCGCCCGCCCTATTCGAACTACAATAGCCTCCTCTGACAATCTTCAGGGCGAGGGAAATACGAAGAAGTGCGTGAAAAACTAGAAACCATGAAATCCCGGTAAAGTAGAAACTATAGATATTCCAACATTTCATCGAGTTTGATAAGCGGATACTAATACATTTAAAATGTAAAAAATTGTGATGGAAATTCGTAAGGGAAGCGGCGCTTCCAGCGCGTCTATGGACGCTACGCCCCTGAATTATACCGGATTTTGTAAATGAGACTAAAAGGTATAAGATAGGACCTACGTACATATTTATATTAGATTGAGAAAATACGAACATTGTAGATTAATTTTAGAAACCCTTCATGTAAAACCAAAGCTGATTTTTGAGCAAAAAAAGTTAAGTGGTACTCTCTGATTGACCATTGCCAACATCTAACATACAAAGCATAACCATAAGAATAATAACCTAATCTAATTTGCAAATAAACAAGTAATTCAGTTTTATATCATATATATAGAAATAATATTAAAGAATTACCTTCTAGATGAACTACCCAAGATGTAAATTAAATATTAAAACACATTTGTTAATAATGCCATAAATATCTACATTTTCTGCCTCCTGAAATAATTTTTTTTTTCTGAGCATTCAAATTGTTAAAGAGTATCCTGAGCATTCCTCCAGAAACACAGCACTGTATAAAAATAAATCCTACCATGAATACTGTTACTGAGAATAATTCTTTTACATACATTTATGTTCACCTCTTATATAAATTCAAGAAAATATTATCATTTGCCTAGTTATAATTTCACTCATTTCCCCCATTCCAATCTTCCCTTCCCTCCCCTCTTTTTGTAATCGTTGCTCTAATAACTTTCCATTATACTTCTGGCTTCCTTTTTGTCTCTACAATGGATTGGTACTGGCCTGCCCATATCAATATGCTTCATGTTATTTAATGATGAGTAATTTGTAAGGTTTTCTTAAGGATAAAGTAAGGCGAGCCTGTATATCCTCATGTTTCTTATTCAAGTTCCAATGTAACTTGTAATAATATATCTTGTAAAAAAATATTGTTTAAATTTAGATATGTTAATTTAATTGTTTATTATTACATTATTTAAAATAATCATCAAAATTTAAAAGTATATTTTCTTCTTTCTAATTTGTTATATAATATATACAATGTAATAAATTGTATTAATTTTAATATGTAATTGGGCCCATTTTATTTAATTTCATTATACTGCCATCTTCAGATAATATAAGCCTGAAAATGGGTTCAAACTAGTGACCCAATATGTCATAACAATACAACTAATTGTGCAACTTATCTAGCAATGCAACAATTTATTATAATACATATCGTGATTTGAGATTAAAAAGTTGTTCATTAATTGAGAGCTGTTGAAAGAGATTATGACTCTCTATAATAAAACAAATCTTATATAAGTAGGTGAAAATTAATATCCCACCAAAACATTAAAAAAAAAAATGAAGAATCACACAGTAAGTTGGGATTCAGTCCAATGTCAACTGGGCCTCTATATAGAAGAAAGGATTGGAATTAACAGCTCATTAGAAGGGAAAATGATAAAATGTCATCATCATCATGATGAAATGACCAGAAACTAGGCTTTACAGCCTGTTTCTACTGGTTTATTGCAGCATTCTTGTAAATTATTAGTCTTCCAAGTGTTCCAGCTATTGCCACCTCTTTAGTGGTCTGCTTCTATCTTTGATCTCTCAACATTTCTACTTCCATATTAATTTGGGCAATCTGTTATTGTTCATTCTCTGTAAATGATCTTTCCATCTCTTTTGAGACTTTTCTACCTTTTCAACTTAACCTTTGGTTTCCAATTTCTTTCTGATATCTTTATTTCTCAGTGTCTCTCTTCTTGTGATTCTCATGAAGTGTCTTAGAAATCTCATATGTGTAGCCTGTAGTTATTGCTTGTTTGTCTCTTTCATTACCCTTGCTTCAGAGCCACACATGATTCTAGATTTAGCAGCTCTATTGTGGAGCTTCAGATAAAATATGTGAAAACCATAAATTTGGGGATTACCAAATCAAAAGTAAACCATGAAAGATAGATGGGTTCATCAGTTGTATGAAGCTCAAAGTTTAATTTGGAAGGGAAAAAGATGGGAAGAAGGACAAGAAGAATAGAAAGAAAAATCAGAATAATAATAAGAAGGAAGGGCAAAAAAGAAACAAAACAAAAGTGTTCGCCCTGTACCATCATAAAATTTAAAGGTAAGTACAAAATTACAAATTTTCCATTACAATTCCGTATCATTTGTTGCTGGCCTTGTTTGGTACCTGTCATGTTAAGTAAGAAGTGGTATAACATTTTTATTAACTTGAAAATATCGGTTGATATCAAAAAATTAATTGTAAATAAATACTTTTATTTAGATTTGTCTCATTAATATACAAAGAAAATGTTACAAACTAATTTTTCTATGTTTTTCCATTCTTGTTTTCAAGTCTAAAGCCATGTATATGTTTTCTCTACTGACATGCTTATACTAGAATAACTTACTCTGGCACACACTGAATATTTGCCAGATAAATTACACTTTTAAAAACACATATCATACTTGGGCGTTAAAATGCAAGATATTTTGCCACAGGCTTCAAAAAAATTAATTTCATTTCATTGATTAATTTCATAAATAAATTTTAAACAATGTTTTTAATGTTGTGTAATTAAAATACATTTTCATTTTCCATATTTTTACAATAACATTCATATAGCCTTAGATCAGAGTTTGTGTATTATTTTGTAAAGCTATGTAAAATAACACTTTCTTGGATTTGGAATGTTGAATTTTATACAGCATGTTCTGATTTTTGTTTTTAACTAGGGGATTTCTATTCATTTATTGACAGAAAATTGGATCAGAAAATTTTGCATGGTGTTCTTTATGCTATTATTACATTTTTAACTCATTCTCACATGTGTTATCATGATAAAAATTTATTGAAGACTAAACCAACATTCTAATTGAAAAGAGTTATTTTGAAAATTGGTGACATGATGACTTTTGAAAATATAATTGCTTTATTTATAAGTGGCATCACTCATGTCATAAAATATGTTTTTCTTCTTCATTTATTTTTAAATTTGTGGATGATAAAAAATATATGTTTTATAAACAATAGTATTGCTCTTATGGAATTGTCATTGATTCCATAGAACTAGTTCAACACAGGACAAATAGCTTTAATTTTCACCAATGTTTAACACTGAAAATACACTGTAGGAGAATCAAAGCACTCATATACAATCTTTCAATCCATGGTATAAAACAGATCATTGTATATACAATGTTTTATTGAGAAGCTCAAATATATTTCTTAATGTAAGAATTGTGGTGGTTAAAATGAGAATCATAATTGTAATCAACTATATGGTTTAATGGTTTAAGAGTATTACAATTTTCTTGGATTCTTTCCTAGATTTTCAGATATTCATTACATGTAAAATTGCACATTGAAAATAGTGCAATGATTGTAGTAAATTCTTAAAATTTGTGATGTTTCTGCATGTTTATTTCAATTTAGTTTTAAATTCTGGCAAGTGGTGTAATATAGGTTACACAGAAACAAAATTTTTAGCACCATTCTTTGTTTGTCCCATTCTTGGTCCCGCTACATTAGTCTATGGGTATCATTCAAACTACTATGGACTAACACGATTCACATTATTCCGTTTTCTAAGGTAATCTATTCAAGTCATACTCCGAAAGTTCCCAAGTTTGTGGAGACGATTCCTCATTGAGGTTATTATTTAATTACTCCATTGACACATTAGTACGATATACGACTGTACAAGAAAGAACTGCACACTTCTGTCGAGATTTCACAATTTCTCGTTTCTATACATGTCTTAATGTTAAATCTATTCGTAGGAAAGCTAGTGTTCTTCCAGTGAAATAAATGCAAATGAACAATCGTGAGGAGCGAATCCCAAGTAGAACGGGCTTGCTCGTAGAATGGGAGCCGCCTAGAGGGCGCTCTTAGGCGGCGCGAGGAGGGCAGCGAGGGGGAGGTGGTTGGATGGCAGGGAGGGCGGGTAGAGGGCGAGGGCTCCCGGAGGGGCCATGAGTCCGTCCGGCGTCCCCTTGCCGGCGGGCGCGGCGGCGAGCGCGGGCGCGGGCGCGGGCGCAGGCGGGGCCGCGGGGACGATGGTGACCGCCGCCGTGCCGTTGGGCGGCAGGATCCGCTCCAGCTGCTCCTCGGCGGCCCCTTCCGCCGCCACGCCGCGCCGCTCCTGCAACAGAGCGCGGCCGTCAGCCCTCTCACCCTCCACGACCCCCACTCACACGCAGTGGCGGAGCTTCAGTTGGAGTCACTCCCTTAAATGAAGTATAAAATATCTATTGCTGCATTCATTGTACATTATTTTATTCAAAATACAAACATATTTGCACATGATAGTTATTTATAATATATTAAAAAATTCTATGTAATTAAGAATAATTGCAATATAATTGCAATTAAATAATTATCTATGCTTATGATTTAAATGTATACTTATTAAATTAATATAAATAATTTTTAACAAATGTTCAAACTACTAAAACGAAGAAAACTATTGAAATATAATTTTTAAGTAAATGATTTAAATTATATAATTCCAAGTATAAAATAATTTAATTGGTGTCACCCCTAGAATGGTGTCCCGGGGCGCGCCGCCCCCCTGCCCCTGCCCCCCCCAGCTACGCCACTGCTTACACGCGCAATTCACCCTGCTGGATGCGCGGATTAACATGCGAGTTTACCACATTGTTCAGCACAATTCAAGAAACTCGCAATTAAAACTCTAAATATTATGAAGAATTGTAGTGATTTTTCAACAATTAGTATTCAGATTTTTCGTGACATTTCTTCCTTTCGCAGCGTAGAAATCGCCGCGCGCCGCCGGTCCTGCGGCCGTTACTCGTATGCCGCGCCATCTTTCTGTCATTAGGATGTCAATTGCGTCGGAAGACACGTTGAGTAGCAAGAATACTTGTTTACATTATAAGTTCGGATAAACAAGAAGGTTAAACACAATCAAGAATATTATTCCCATAAAATAATTGTAAAGAAATGGCATCCTGAAAATATCGTCCCGGTGTAAAATAAATAAAGAAAACAGTTAATTACTTTTAATTAATTTATTAATATGAATGAATTAAATAAATAAATTATTAGAGAATTAATTAAATCTAATTATTAATCTAACAAAAAGCGACTAAAAACGTAAGAGCGCGAAGTAATCAAGCTTACGGTAGGTAAGTTTCTTATTTAGTTTTCTTAATAATGGCATTCATTAACGAGATCTTAAAACAGACTGTAAGGGTATTATTAGGATGTGCGTCACTGAGCACCTCAAACTAAACTAGTGGCACTACAACAGCTCATACTTTCTCGCATTATTTGTAACTGCTCTGCAAATATTACTACATGCACCTGCAAAAGTGTTTTCAACCAGCAAAAAACAAATTTCAGCACCGAGACTCGAACTCAGGTCTTTGAGTTAACTCGCCGTACGCCTACCGCTATACTAAACAGCCCCTCTATCATACTACCTCTTCGGCCGAAGCTTAAAACTCTAATTGTCTCAACCCAATATTTACAACATTGAGTTTTCGAAAATTCAGACAGATAAACGAAAATGAGGCACTCTCCATTTTTTAACCATCCCTTGTTATATATATTGAAACATTTAAAGAAAAAAATTGGAGCAGTTTTTGAGAAAATGTTCTTTTTAAAATTTGCATTAATTTCAACCAGAAATTACGCCAAACTACGCATTTTCTTAAAAAAAGTGTACGTTTTTTTTAAAGAGCTGATTTTTTAGAAAAGATTTTGTTTACAACAGACTTTGTCGAAGGCAAAATCTCTGCCTCCAATTTTGTAGTTTTGAAATTTTAACATTTTGCAATTCTCGTGTATATATATATATATATATATATATATATATATATATATATATATATATGGACTTTTAATTAATTTATTAATATGAATGCTGTTCTTAGGCGGCGCGAAGTAAGTTACGCACATTAAGTTACGTCGACTTTCTTTCTTTTATATATATATATATATATATATATATATATATATATATACATACACACATACAATTATATATATATAATTCGATTGACTTTATTTATTTTATGTCAAAAACGGTTAAAATGGCATAATTGACGGCAAAGCGCCTTCTGTTCTCTCTGTCCGTCGGTCTGTTTGTCCGTGTGTGGTCAACGCTAGCCCCTAAACCGTTCAGCCGATTTTCTTCAAAGTTGACATCCTCCAATTGATCTAAACGAACTCGAGAATTTGCGAGTTTCAAACGGATATGTTGATTTTTGAGGGTAATTTGCATGAAGCCTCAACATCATTTCAAACATCTTCAAAAATGGCAATAAATAATGTCTTTCTCTAAAATTATTTCATATTTTTCTTTAATGTTTCCTTCAGTTAGAGCAAACAACGCTTTAAAAAATTGGTCTCATTTTCGTTAAACACTCTGAAGTTTTGAAACTTGCAAACGTTAGAAACAATGCGAGAAAGTATGGGCTGTTGCAGCATCACTAGCTTTAACTTTCTCCTGTATTTGAAACTCTCAAGTTAAGAAATTATTAACATTTCCGTGCTGAAGTGGAACGCTCCCGGAAAAGTAAGATGCACATGCTCCTGTATGACTTGGATTTGAAATGAAACTATACTCTTTTTACACCAATAGATAAGTCTTGAAAAGACGAATTCAGCAATACTACAATCGAAAAGGTTATTTCAACGTGTGCAAGTGATCAGGAAAGAATGAAGACTAGGAATCTCTTTACTACCGAGGGATTAAGATCTAAGTCTTGGATGGCGCCGCGTTGTGACGTCATGCTAGGCAACCCGTAGGACATTTCGGCAGCCGCGCGCTGACCGGGAGCGCCCTGCTTTACTTTTCTGCCCAATTGAAAAGCAGCTCCGAACATGAACATCACTTCGGCTCTCCTGAAAGGCAGGGCTATGCAGGAAGTCTTATCTTATCGTAGATGACGACAGCGTGACAACGAGCGACAAGGGTCATTAAAACGAAATGCGTCAATCATAAGTGACACAACAGAATCAACACAACTGTCAGTTTTTCTTGTTGAAAATGTGTAAAAGTAGACTGAGAAATACCGAAACATATTACAATATGAAATTCGTTTTACGGCCGGTGCAGCCAGTCATCTGTTTCGAAATTGAATGCCTCCGTGACATCGTTCTCGTTCCTAGGATACGAATTCCGACGTTGGTGGCAGGATTTTCGATACTAGATAGATAGGACGAATTCAGTCACTGTCTGGAGGAGAATTCTACCTATTAACGGCTCTGATCTGTAATTTTACGTGGTTTCTCTGACAATGACCCAGGCGAATGCAGGAGTACTACCCTACCAAACGAGTCAGGGACCGCGCACGATCTCTCCTCCGTCATCATTGCTCTCCCCTTTACCCTTACACTCACACAACACACACATTTGCATGCAATACACTACCACACATGTCGGGGTTCAGAGCTTGTTCCGGCTGGAGCTGTGCCCCACTGGGGAAGACACCCACAGAAGAGAAAACCCACAAGCTGATGTATAGGCCGACACAGGGTCTTACATTCTCACGAAAGGAGGACCACCTTGCCGTTACGGGATATAACATGCGGGACTAACGACTTCAGTACTTGATGTGCTAGGAATCAACACTCACTCCCTCAGACGAAATTTGAGACTTAAACGAGAAAAACAAAGAAATGTATGAAAAGTGGCCTATTTGCGCAATTTGCTTCCTTTTTTTAAATTTTATCTTATATTTTATGGTAATATTATTCTGAGCTTTTATTAAAACAGACCCTAAATATTTTTTCTAATAATTTATTCATTCCTCCCCAATTAGGGCCACAACGTAAAATTAATAAATTATTAGAAAAAATATTGTAGTGTATGTTTTAATGAAAGGTGAGAATACTATTACAATTAAATGAGAAAACAGACGTTAACCTATTCTTATATTTTATTTTCCATAACAATCCGAATTCTTTCTTGTCCATTTTGAACCTATAAGTATACGGTTGTAACAAATAAATTTTCGAATAAATGTTTTAAAGTTTTTCATTCGTAATAAATTAACCTTTCCCCGAGCCGTGAAACATATTCAGTCCGACAATGCAAAGCCCGCCGCTCGAACGAGACGGCGCGGCGCGCAGTGATTTCTACTGCCCAAAAACCTGGCCATAACCCAAAAAATTGAACTTCATGCTTAGAGGTTAGTCCCATCAACTCGTGTACATATGTCGTTGGTGCATCATATTCCAGCGTGTCAGAGATGTTCCAATCTTATTTCGTTTTCATATTCCACTGTGAAGTAGGTGGTATCTGAACGTCGAAAAATACGCGAGATGGTGACGCAAATTTCTGTCAGAACAAAAGGTGTTTTTTAACATTTTTTTCTTGGATTTTTCTGTATTTACGAATGGATAATAGGTCTGAAGGTAAGTTAAATATTTGACAGTTTTACTTTTCTATATAATTTGAAGAGTAAGGTATGTGTACTATAACATTTTCCACGTATCTTTCTCTCTCCTTTTTTTAACATATTGAGGTCTATAACTTTTGTACCGCTTAGTACCGCTTTGAAGTTTAGCTTGTCTGAAAGCCCCAACTGTTCTCTATCAATATGCCAAATTGCAACTGCACATATTTGCACCTTGTTATTTTATCATCATTTAACTACTGGAGTGCGTAACCGGCCTGTCTCGTTACCGCGTGCCCGGCCGCGGCCGGCTACATGTCTCAAGGTGTTCCGTTTACCTTTGATAGCTGAAAATTAAGATTTTTAATAATTATTACGTACAAAGAATAAACATTACCATTTAAACTCAATATTTTTTTATCAAATTTGTACACCTAAAACCTTACTACATATTTTCAGACTAAACCGCTTAATTTTCAGATATTTACTCCACCATGTTGGGTCTGTGATTTTCAATTTTCAAATTTTGAATTTTCCAATTTTGACATCAAATTCGTAATCAGCAACTCTGAAAACCTTCAATACACAGTTTCACACGAATTTGCATAATGTTTAACTATTGGATCCGCCGTTTTGAATTCTTAAATTTTGACATCAAATTCATAATTAGCAACTTTTAAAGTACTTAAATACACAGTTTCACGGAAATCTGCTTTAATTTTAAATATTTGATCCGCCATATTGGATCCGCCATTTTGGATTTTCCAACTTTGACATCAAGTTCGTAGTCAGCGACCCCAGAAACCATAATATACACATTTTCCTACGGTTTTCTACATAGCTTCTAATTATAGTCAGGTTTTTGGTCAGTTGGAACCAATGTGCGGTGGCTTGACGCTCGGCGCAACCATTCGCCGCCATTATCCTCAGACGTATTTTCATCTTTTGACATTGATTTGAAATGTGACACAAGAAGCTTCATCCTCTTTAAGTTACATTTTACTTTCTCTTTCAACTGTTCTCACCAACGTAACGAACTTGTCTTTGTCCGTCCAGTGACGGTTTACTGTATCTTAATGTTATTATACAAACAATTTGTTTTTTTTTTATTTTGTGAGTTCTCATATGTCTGGTAGTTCTCACCTGTCAAAATTTCTCCATTTCTCTATTGTATTGCAAATAATTTTAATCTTTTTACTGCATATTTTTATCATTCAAATTTACAACCTGATGATGGGAACAACAATCCCCGAAACCGTCGTCCATTAAGCTTATGAAATAAATTATGGTTCCAAAATTTGTCAGTCTATAAATATGGACCCTAATTCCTTCAGAATATGTAATATTGTTTTTCATATCAATCCTTGCTCAAAATCTGCGTTGTTGCCTGTATTAATAATTCTGTCTAATAAGTATGAGTTAGGTAAGGGTCCCAGAGCTCAAGACAACGCGTACAGATTGCACTTCTCTCCATAGTACAACACATCCAGTTTTTAAATGCTTAAAACAAATAAATAAAACACCCAGACCCTCATCGCACAGAAAAGGAACTACGTCTCAAACGCGGCATGTCACGTGGCGCCACCCAGAGACGAAATACGGCTTCCTACAGTCAATTGGCCTCCACGAAAACCTAAAGAAGATATGCTCACATTTCAAACGCATACGAGTAATGAAAAGGCGAATGCTACGCATTCATTGGCTGCTGGGACATTGATGTACTCGTACATCTCTAATGAAGATGAGTCTGATAGATATGCGGCCACATTTCTGTGTGAGGAGTCATCTGTATTAAAGAGATGCTACTTTTTATTCTTAAAGAGATGGTAGAGTTGAGAAATTAATTAAAATTAATAAATTCATTTTTCAATCGTATAGTCGAAATCATAATAACACGGTATTGAACTTATTACAATGAGAATGAATACTTAGCGTAGTTGTCAACGGAGTTTTAATTTTCGATACTGGGCCTTCCATTGTCCGCCTACAGAGTAACAAAGCAAATATTACAACTACTAGCTTAGCTACGGCGGATATTATCATATTATTTTAAATTATTATGTGAGTTCACAATAAAAAACTTTATTAACGTAATGCAGTTGTCAGGGATATCCATCCTCGGGCAGAGAAAGTTACATGAAAATGTGTCGATAAAAATACTCGTAGGCCTGTATGTTTCATTACAAAATTACTATCAATTATCGTCAATCTGCAGACGATTTAACTTCCTCCAAAAAGAATTGTAGGCGCTTAAAACCTACAAGGAATAGTTTTTTAGATTTCCCGTGGAATGTTCTAGAAAGATCCGGAAAAATTGTCAGTTCCTCACCAATAGTCAATTCCTCACCATTGTGAACCGGGAAATGTCTAACCGTGATTAATGGGCTGACGGACGGACACAAATGCAGGTTACTCGATTGCATATGTAGGATATATTGTAGACAAAAATGAAAATATATAAAATAACAATACTGTATAAATTACAATCCGCTACTTACTAGAGACTTACATCCAAATTACAATCCAGTTTACAAATTACAACGTAGATGTACTCTTAATTTGAGGGTTTGTGCTATTCTCGATCTGATGAGCTGCAAAATTCGATTTTGCAGCTCCTCAGATCGTTTTCCATCCTCCAGTTTTTCACCTACGTTCCTCCTACGTATTCCATCTTTCAGTTCTCTCAGTCCGCGAGTGAGTTTTAATGTGGACGGGCGATTTTAGTTCTAAGATGCCGAAAATTGAGAGCAATAAAAGCAATCTTATTGGACACTGGATAAGCCAATTGTTTTTCAATGCACCGCCTAGATCTTTTGGCCAACCATGCTTCAGACAGGTAAAGAAATTATCATTAAATTTCAGCATTTTGTAGTAATTGTCAAAACACGGTAAACTGCTCCTCGATGGTGCGAATGAATATTGTACTTTACATTTTTCATTGCTTCCAAATTTCGCGTGACAATACGTACATTTACGTCAGGGCTGCTGAGATTCAAGTATTCGGGCCAGACTGCTCGCGGTGGCTCGCGTAACGCTCGCCTTTCACTATTGTGCCGGAGCTCTTCCCCCCTCTCAACCGTCAGACTTCCTTCACCAGCCGCGGGTTTCACGGTTGCTCGCAGATGAACCCTGGGCCATGACACCCAAGTGGGCGGCCCGCATAGGCAGACTTCATTTAAATAATAGTATTAAAAACTAGTGGTGCTTCCAACGCACATACTTTCTCGCTCTGCTTCTATACGGTCCTTATTGCTATTCCACTAATCCATAAACCAGCAAAAGTGTACTATACCAGCAAACCATTTCGGTACCCAGACCCGACAAACGAAACTCAAATTCAACGAACCGGCACTTATACCACAACGTAATACCAACACCACCTCTGTCGAACAGAGCCATAAAAGAATAGAACCGACCGAAATGCTCATAATTTTACTTAAATCGGTTCATACAGATATTTCCTAGACAACTGGTCATTTGACATGTCATACTCTTCAGAAATCGAATTACAGAGTTGAAAAATTGTTTACAAAACGCAGTTAGGGAAAACACAGACAAGTCCTGTCTATTTATCTATATTGAATCTATTTGTGAGTAGAAGTACCTCAAATGATTTTCAATAAAGTATCTACACTCTTCAATGTTTGTTTTCAGCAACATCACATTCATCAAATTAAAATTCCCCTCGGGGGATCGAACTCGGTACCTTCCTTATTGAAGAGCTCAACCCGAAGGTGCATTAACCAACCGCGCTACGAAACCGACTTGCAGAACAACTGCTTATATTTCAGTCAAAACATACTTGTATCAGTTCTATCATTACGATGCCGGTAATTGTCAACATGCGAAAAACTTGTCTTTCAAAAAACATGACCAAGAAAGGCAGCGGTGAACTGTTAACTCCACATAATTTATCGGATGATCGGCATTTGGAAAATAACTACTGCGAGAAAGTATGTGCCATTCTATAGCACCACTAGTTTATTTATACATTTACCTTCCGTTCTTACACACGTGCAGAAAATTTAAAGAAAAAATTTGGAGCGGTTTTTGAGATAAATTTTTTTTGTAAATTTGAATCGCAATTTACGCAAAAACTATTCGTTTTTCCAAAAAATGGTACATGACCTTATTTGAAGTGCTTATTTTGTACAACCGACTTTGAGGCGAAAATCTCTATCTTCAATTTTGCCGTTTTTTAAACAGTTTTTTGCAATTTTCGAAAAATAGGGCCTATCAACGAAAATGTTGCCTACGTCATTCCCTTCAACGTTCTTCGCACTATTCAACAACAAAATATAATCAAAAAATTTGGAGCCATTTTTTTAATTTATAAAATCTCAAAATGGGCTTCATGTAAAGTATCCTCAAATACTAAGATATCAGTTTCAAATTCAAGAGGCCTTGAGACGAGTCAAAATCATTGGGGAATATCAATTTTGAAGAAAATCGACGGAACGGTTTAGGCGCTAGCGTTGACCACAGACGGACAGACGGACGGAATGCCGTCAATCGATTTTGAAGTATGAAGAAGCAACAAATCATGGATTTTGACTACACCACGAGATAGAGGATTTTTTTCTTAATTTAGCAACAGATTTTATCCACTTTTCTGTCACCAGACCCCTGCTATAAGAGATTTTCTGGCGAAAATTCTCCGTTTTCCGCCGCACGATTTCATAACTTACTTCTTAACTATTCTTCTTACGAAGAATTCGTAAGGCGAGAAAGTAAAAAGATTGAAGTAAAACAATATTTCGAAAAGGAATTTTCATCTCAATTTACATTTCCTATCTAAGGCTTTATAAAGCCTGTTTTCTCTTTTAAAGCGCAAATGATGGGCGCACAAAATGAGGAGCTTAAAAGTCCGAAGTCTAATAATGAGATGACCATGATGAATTAATGCAAGTTAAAATAAAAATATCTTTAAATGAATAGCAGCATGGAAGTGAGTGTGGCTGAGGTATGAGGTGGATGGAGAGCGCGCCGCCCCAACATGTTGACGCGAAGAGTCGCACGTTCGAATACAGCACTGGGTTGGAATGTTTGGTCCATATATTTTGTGTGCTCGTATCGTGTAGTCTCAAGTACTATCGATCCGAGGTCCGAAAAAACCGGAATTGTGTTAGTGTCTAGTTTAATATATACGTTGAGATATAACTTAACTAGAGTCGAGAAGTAACTGGATCTGTCGGTTGTATAGCCAGCGATGTCAGTATACACGATAAAATGTGGTTAATAATTAATAGCATAGTCGAATTAATTGTAATTTGTTTATGTTTAAAAAATAGGGGTTTGCGGGCTTGATTATAACCGAGCACAAACATTAACTACTTTAGATTCGACGACTGGAAAAGCACTCGAACATTAACTGTTACATTTTCGAATTAATATCCATCTATTTTCGTAATAAAAATGTATTATTTACGCTTCAGAAAGTAGATGGGCTATTTTCATCTCGCTGCTTGACCAAGTTGGCAAGAGAATGTAGAGCTAATTAACAAAGAACCATATTTTCCAATTTATTGTCATTTGTTAAAAAAACGTGAATTGTTGTAAATCTTTATGCTGCCGTGGGATTCTCTACTCCGGGAAATCCTGTCAAATTGAATCAAAATCACAGTCAACAATAAGCTTATGATATATCGCTACTACACTACAACCCAACAACTTCCCGACGTAAACTCAACCCAGTAAGTGAAGACGCAAGAGAAGTACGAGTTCTATGGAGTTTCCAATGACGTGAATGTTTCCCGTAATGTGATGTCTTACAATGTCTGAATGAAAAGTAGGATTGTTCTCAACACGTTGCAATCTTTCGCTATTAACGAGCGGTTCAATTAGATAAATAGTGATCAACTTTCCCACACATTTCCTTCAGTCTGAATCTCATCCAGTTTTGTCTTTGTCACTGAATATATCAATTCATTACCAAAGGACTTCCAAAAAACATGAAATTTCGCCTCGCCGCTCCTCGCCATACCTACTTGCATTGCTATTTTCATTAAAGCAAATTTTCATTAAAAAATATTGATGAAATTTCGAGATGAACGGCTAATTTTCAATTCAGGCTCCTGCTAGCACATTTTCCGCCGTGAACAAACGCAGCGGTTAAATTTCCCGCCTTGATAAACGCTCCGCATGCCAAGGAACCGGAGCTACATTATGAATTTCCCACAAAATAGTTTTTCAGCCGCTTGTTTTTCAAGAGCCGTGTACGGTCTGAAGTAAGTCCCTCTGGCGCTCGCTTGCACCATAATGCAGACTGACCTTCCCAGTCGCCGCCGCCTCTGTCGTCGCCCTGTAAAGAGGCCGTCGCGAATGAGGCGATTCACGGGGGAGCAACCCCGTTGCGTCGTTGAGCACTACACTTAGTGGATGAATGACCTTAGCAGTTGACTCACTCGGAAACACCAATTATTCAATCAATCAGATTGTGCTTCATTTTGCAGAAGAAACAGAGCATGGTGCTGATAGTTCTTATGTCCGTCGTAAATTGTCTTTAGTAATTTCTATCTGATTTTCAACATTCTCAATATAATATTTGTTTCAAGTGAGACTTATATTTTCGATTTCTTATAAGTGTAAATAAATTTAATGTTTACATTAACACAACTTATACAAAGGAATTTGAAAATTTCTGTAATGAAAATATTACGATGGCGGTATTCTACTTGAGGATTGCACTTCATCACAAGCTCATTGAGCAGTTTACAGTGCCACAGGCGACCGTTTGTGATTCAAAGTTTGTTGGTACTTGCTACGTAATTGTGTTCCAAGTAAATCACGTGTGTATTAGAGATGTTCTTTGCAAAATAAGCACTTTATGAACTACCCTGCAAACGAAATGTGTAAACTCTCAATTTATTTCACTGTGTGCAGAAATTACAGATTGTCGTACCTTTGGAAAAATGTACGTTGTGAACTACCATGTTCAAGAAATACTTATCTTAAAAGAAATAAGAATGTTTCATAAAGTATATAGTTAAAACTTTTTGTACGTTGTCCCACCAGACCCCACAAACCTCTAATACTCTATCCTCATCCCCGTGAGTGGCTGAGTGTCGCCCTTCTGCTTTGGCCCCGCTCACCTTGACGAAGAGTCGCAAGTAGTGCGTTGGGAAGTCAACGCACTTGCCGCCGTCCTCCTCTGCGTCAATGTACACTCCGCGCACCAAGATGGAGTTGGAGCAGTTGAGCAGCATGAGCAGCAGGAGGCACACCACGTGCGTCACCCAGAAGCTGAGCAGCGGTTGCTCTGCGCAAGAGACAAGGCAGAGGCGAGCGTCATTGCGGCGAAAGGGCACTAGCTTCTCCGCTCGTGCTCTTTCTTAACGCAATTTCAAGTGCAGCTGCAGCAGGGATCTGCACCTCAAGTTTCAAGTTCACACAAAAGTTTTCGTGATACTGCACTGTTATTTTCATACATCGCAATCATACGAAAGAAAATCAGTGTTTATAGCCGCTGGCAGTCTAGAAGACATGTGAATTCAATATTTTTCAATTTAGAATAATTACAAACTAGTTACAAATATAATTTTAAACAATTAAACAGTAAGGGGAGACTGTTGTACCTTGATCATCGTGTACCTTGGATCACCCTTCCTTAGATGATGATATCTACGCGATAACAAGTATACTAATACATAGTCTACTAAATGCAGGTAAGTGGGAGAGTCCTTGTCTATGTGCTATTGTTTTCGAGTATTTTTAGTGAAAAAATGAAAATATTGTATTTTGTCCAATAATTTATTTTATGAAGGTCAATGTTTATAAAGATTAACATTAATGCATAAGTACTGAGTTTTATTCTCGACATTTCGAGCTTGTGAGTTCGCTCACTTTCAGGAGATCTATGAAGTTACATTACATCTATGAAGTTTTGTTGTTATAACAGTAAACGAGCGAACTCTTGGCGTGGGTAAGTGAGGGAGGAGAAAAGGACAAGAAGGAGTAAGGAAAGAACGCGTCCAGTCCATGGCTCGTTTGTTAGGGTTCTGCTCCGGAATTCGCCTGATATTGATCGAAGAAACCATGGAAACTACCGATAAGAGCAGCCGGACGCTAGAATTCTCCTCCAGACAGAGGCTCAATTCTCTAGTTTCGAAACCCCTAGGGAACCCGGACAGAGGGACTATAGTGACATCAGCTGACGCCATTCTAGCACGAGACGCCGAGCGGTGCGGACTTGCTCTCTAGCGCTCCGCATAATCGACAACGTGCTATAGACTACACCTAGTGTTGTAACTGCTATTACACCTAGTGTTTCGTTTCAAACAAACAGTGCAAAGTTTTATGGCATATACCATGGACCCATCCACGGGGCAGACAATTACCCAAGCCCTGTAACATACTGCACAATGCAGACAACATCAACGGAGAAGGGCATTCAGCGTTGACTTCGTGGGAAACCAGCGTGGAAATGGACTCCAGCAACGCAGCTACAACAGCCCTTATTCAGTGGCTCTATTCAGCTCTTACTACTCCTCACTCCTATATAAGCTCCTTACTACACCTCACTCCTATATAAGCTCAAATATGAACAGAGTTGGAAACGGGCGTTTTGGCTAGAATTGATAAGAAAATATTTGCTCCAATGTAGTAAATATTTTTTCAGAGACAAAGTAGCTTCAGATTTTGTCTGTTGTTCCTGATTGTACCCTTCGTGAAGGAATAGACTTACTGCCACGAGAACATTGAGAAAGATTACTTGAATAACTGTATTCCCCAATGAATTCTAGGAAACGTGCACAGATAATTAAGCTACATTTACGTCTAGAAGTAAAACAAAGGGCTATCTCAGCATTTGCTCAAAGTGTCATTGATACTGAACGAAAAACTTGACCGAGATGGCAGGTTACAGGCATATTTAATCTTTTAGAATTATGCATACTAATGATAACCAATACATTAAATATTATTTGAATCAAATTAATTTTCCATTTTGATGTGTTATTTTACTTTTTGAAGTGTATCATTGAGGACGTTGCATAGTGAAAATAATTGTAAGGCACACAAACATTGCTCAGTTGTGGCAATATTACTAAGAGCAATCCTCCATAAGGAGAGACCGTTGCCCACCCAGGGGATTTCAGGCTTTTATTATTATTATTATTATTATTATTATTATTATTATTATTATTATTATTATTATTATTATTATTAATATTAAACAATAATTATTATTATTATATTATTGTTGTTGTTGTTGCTCCATATCACGACTGCAGATGTTATGAGTCGGCTGAGTATAAAATCTACTGCAGGTTGCAACCAGCTACCTAAGGAGCAGATCTAGGGACTGTCGGTGCCTCTACAATACTTTGCGCAAATTATTATTATTATTATTATTATTATTATTATTATTAGTTCATTTTTATTTGATGCTCAGTATATTCTCTTATTGTGCAGAAACAGTTACGCTGCAGAAAAGGTTTTACTTGCCACTTGGGCTCAACTGGAATATCTTTACGCGCAGTTTTACGTGTTTTTGTTTCGACGCGCTTCCTAGCCAGTTTTTGTTGGTTTGTGCATGGCTTGATTGATAGTAGATGAGGTATGGAGGGATAAGAAAGGCGGAGGAAATATGTTTCATTTTCTAAAACTAAATTTGCTTCGAGTTGTGACTAGATATGGTATCTGTGTCGAATGTAGTCACGGGTGCACGGTTGGGAAGGTTCGTAGTGTAGTGACTTGTGGCCAACCGTCGTGTGTAGTCATTGTCCTCTTCCAGGCTTCTGATCTGTTGATCTAAATTATTCTTCATATTTGTGAAAGCTTTCAGGAGGTCGCCTTTGTGAGCGTAGAGAGTAAGACGTGTAGAACGGGCAGTAGCCATGTCACGAATATATGTGATACAATTGGAAATAAATATAATTGAATACAGACAAGAACAAGAAGGGCCTAACATGATGTTCTGAAACTGTGGAGTTGGTGTTTATTCAAGAAATTAGAAATTATTATTCGACGTGACTTCGCGAAGGTCTACTTTCTTCAAAATTGAATGAAAGGAGGTATTTACAAAATTTGACAATTAGGTAATGTAAATTATAGACCACTAACCTGCAACTACTTAATGCAATCAGTAGCCTATTCTTTACCGTAAATAGATCAGGGGTTATTACTGAAGTTTCCTTGAAAATACAGAACAAAATTTGAAACATAGATTCAAAACTATTCGACACGTCGTCATTGTAACTTTCAAATTAAAGTTACCGTCACTCGTCACATACAAGAGTCAACGTTTTAATAATTAAATTAACACAGTGATGTAATGCCGAAAATAAACTAAACAGTTGACTCAATCACCATGTTTGTTAATATAAGTAACTTTTTGAATTCGTAATTTGCTTCATTATCGTCTCCTATATTATTTCAGGTAGTATACCTTCCCTTTGCGGCTCTCACACGCAACCAATCTTTATAAATGAGGTCTCTAAAGAAAGTTAATTTTACGTAGATGTGGCGAATTGCACTTTGACTTTAAAAATATGAAGGATTTGTTTAAAAAACGCATCTAAATATTCATGTAAAATGCAACCCGCAGCGCACGTCAAGATTTTATAATCTATATCGTTAAATAACTCCTAAACGAAGCGTTTCAGGGCCTTAAAATTTTGAGGCCAGAGACCTCAAAGAAACGTTCCTCACACCGTAATCTACAGGATGAGATCTTCTTGATCATTCTAGTAAATTTGTGCTGGTTCGACGCTTCTCGATTCTATCACACGTGTTGAGAGCCTGTAGAATCTGCACCTGTTTTTTGAAATTACTAATTACTTGAAATTCTATGCGATTGAATTACAGGGGTGTTACTTTTTGCTCGATAGTGAAGTTAAATAAGAATAGTTTGTATTGACAAGGGTGTATTCCATTGTTATCAATTACAAGGAGACATACAGAACAAGTGAAGGAAGATAACGGGTCTTGAAGGACATATATATATTGCCGGCTTAATATGGAAATAGAAAAATAAGAGGATGAGGTATAGCATGCGGGAGTTCTCGCACGGGTACGCTACTCTTTTTTAGCAAAAACACTCGTAAGTTTACTTCCAGTTAACTTGTAACACGTAATAAATCAAATACACTCAAATTTCTCAAATAGATGGATAGAACAGAAAAACACGAAGGAGCACTACCACATTCGTGTGTCTCGTAAGGTGGTATCAACCAATTTTTCTGATAACAACCTGTATTTTCTGTTTGTGTTAACAATACAAGATAATTCTAATCATCAAATGATGTCAAAGTATCGGCCGACATTCTGCAGTTTCTATCAGAGCTTGTCATCAAGGAGCATTAATGAATATCTGGGAAACAAAATCTCTTCAATCATAATTTTAACCCTTTGACAGCTCTAGACGTATTGATACGCTAAATATTTCCGTGCGTGTTAGCCTCTGGACGTGGTTTTTCGCTCAGTCAGGTGGACGCTGGAAGCCTCTGGATAAGATCGTACGCGGAACCGCGATGTCCCGGGAGTCTCTGGACGAATTCCTTTGTGCAGACGCGCTTTCGGCTATCGCTAGGACTTCTGATAACTGAGATATCTTCCGCAGTATCTACGTGCGAGCGAGCTCAGCTTACAACGGGGCCCGCAAGGAGAAGCATGACGCAAGACGCGTGACCCTTAGAGAACCGGCCCTTAGCAGTTAAAGGGTTAATTAAATCAAGAAAGATATTTATAAAATAGTCTTATTTTTCCTAGTGTGTATTTCATAAAGATAGTTCACAAGACAGCTGATATTAAGAAAAGGACTTTGTCGTTACGTGCGCTTTCAATGGTTTTGCTTTAGAAGGAAACATTCTCCTACAATTAACAATTTACAAAGGATCATTTTTTTTGTGCTCAGACCACAAATATCTTTGTATAAGAATGATTTGAGGGCGAATGAGTATTTTCGGGCGCGTCACATCCTTTGGTTATTAGTCCCATGAGTGTAGTAAATGTTATAGCCACGAGATGGAGACATTTATTCTTCCGCTAGAACGTTAGATCCGGCATAGACCTACACGTTGGCTTGCGGGGTGTTCTCCTGCAGATATCTCTTCAGTGGGCCACTGCCGAAGCCGGGACAAGCTGTAAGCTCTCGACTGATCTTCAGACATGTGTTGTAGCGTAATGAATATAACAGCATTTTTGTGTGTGCATGTGTAAGAGGAGGGGAGGAGTTAAGGGTGAAAAAGGAAAGATTGTATGTAGTCCGTTTGTTAAGATATTTCTTCGGCATTCTCCTGGAAATTATGGAAGTAACTACAGAAAACTATCGATAAGAGTAGCCGGCCGCTAGAATTCTACACCAGACAGACGCTGAATTTGACCCACATGTATAACTTAGTCTAATTAGCGAGAACGATTTGGTTTCAATGTAGTTTTTGATTACTAAATTCATTTCTCACATTTTTGAGGTAGACTATTTCAGTCCTTCTAGGTCCCAAACAAATGTTCCTTAATGTTCCATAATAAACAGCTTCTCGAAAGGAAAAGTAGAAGAAGCTAAATGTAAAACTATGACTAATTGGTAAATGCAATAGGTTTTACGACACTCTAAACAATTATATTTAGTTTCCGACTGATAAACATTGCCTTCCTCATTGTTTTGTTTTTCTACACAGGATGTATAGGTGTGTCATAAGATGAAAAAAATACATCACCGTCTTCTCCTCAATTAGATGAACAAATGTTACTTGTGACATTTTTTCGACAAAAGCTTCGTTACTACACAGCAATTTGTTAACTATTTCTCTTCTTTTACAACGTTCAGATGATTGTGCTTAACCTTCCGGCGGGCGCGCGGCAGCACTCCGTGCTGCCTTTGTGCTTTCATTGTTCTAAAATGGAGTACGGCTATTTGACATGTCAGAGGACTTCAGTATTCTCATTTCGCTACGTTCTAAACGAAACGCGAAAATCTCCGCTCCGTTGCCTTCTCCCTATAAGTCGTAAATAATATTTGAAAATATAAAAATACTGACTGCAGCACTCTGTGCTCTACCGCGCCCACTCGTGTAAGTATTTTTAGTATTTCAAACGAACATTTTACTTATTCAGATTGTTTGTTTATAAGTATTTTCGATCATAGTACGCAAAATCAAAGATGTTGAAAGCTGTTTTTTGTGAATTTTTTCCTATTACTTGTAGTCTTATTTTAGTTTTTCTTTGCTGAAGGGCTGAAACGGACAAAGAAATCAGGCACCTTCTTGAGTTAATGGAAACGGCTTCATGAAAACCAATTGATGCTTTTCTTAAATTTAAGGATAGTAACAGTTCCATTTAATTAATTTGTCAATTTAAAAACAATTTTCTAGTTAATTTTTTCTTTGTTATATTTTGTTTTATAAGGTTTTCTGAAAGTGTTTTTTTATTATTCTATACCTAAAAATAGCCATATTTCTATGATTAATAAAATGTATTAACATTAAAAATGTAATGAATAGTTGTGAGTTTTTTATACTTTCTTCTTCAACTAAATAATAGAAGTTTTGGCGGTGCAAAAGACTGTTTTCTCAAGGCAGCATAGAGTGCTCCTACGCGTCCGCTTATGTGACTCAAATAGGCGCGCCCACCGAAAGGTTAATAAGAGACAGGCGCTGAGAATATTTCGAACATCGCCGAAGAATTAATATATACTTTTTCGAATACAAACGGAAAAAACGCAAATGCATGTATTGACGGAATTGGGAATACCACGACAGTGCTATGTCACCTGCGAAACAGAGGTGGCTCCCGACCTCGCCCGACGGCCGCCAGAGTTGGAATCCCCTCTGCCTCATCACAACTAAGGCGTCATTTGGATGCCCATTGCGTAATACAAAACGAGAGATTTCGTTTTGTAATGTTTCTGACCCCTCAAGGAGATTTATGCCGCGCAAGCTGAGAATATTTTATTTTCGATGGCGAACCGGTGTCACTAAAGGGTCAGGGATTATGCACTTGTACTGAGCGAGGGCTATTTCCGAACACAAATACGCGAGGGTCACCACCGCACCCGGAGGTCGCCACCGCACCGGTACATGACCTCAATGAGAGAACTCACTGTGGAAAACAATTTTTTTTGACGGAAAAATCTCTATCTTTAATTTTGTAGTTGTAGGGAGAGGCCGAAGAAAATTCAAACTTGTGCAATTTTCGAAAATTCAGAGTTAACCGTGAAAATCGGACCTAAGCCACCTTAATAAGAGTATTTTACTCTCTTCTTACAAGAAATTTAAAGAAAAAATTTGGAGCCGTTTTCGAGAAAATTTTGAAAATGTCCGGGGGACTTCATGCAAAGTACCCCGGATTTTTAAAGAATCTTTTTCAAAATCTCAAAGCTTCGACTCGAGGCAGATCGACAGGGGTTTCTTCAATTTGAAAAATATCCTACGTATGGTTTAGGCGCTAGTAGTGTTCACAGACGGACGGACGGACAGGCAGACGGACGTTTTGCTTTCAAGTGGTTTGTCGGTATCAAGGACCCACAGAAGAGGGATTTTGGCTACACCACGTGCTAGTGGATTTTTCTTCTTAATTTAGCAACTGGATTTATCCGCGTTTTTTCTTCTTAAATTAGAAACTGGATTTATCCACTTATTCGTTATCAGGGCCCGGCAATGAATTTTTTTCCGAAATGAATTTTTTTTATGCCGAAAACCCCCCATTTTTTCGCGCATCATTACATAACTTTCCCTATACTACGTATATTACTCCGTATATACGTACGTATACGGGAAAGTAAAAAGGTCGCGATTGTCGGACATGTACTGAGTGAGGTTACTCAGAGCAAGGTATCAACTGATATTTATCCGCTGCAGTGCCTCTGCCCGGGAGGTCTTAGTTTCGAGTCTTGACGGTGGGATGATTTCCAACACTGGCTAGATGGCGAAGTCGAGATCTGTTGCTATCTGGAGGAGAATTCTAGTGGCCGGCTGCTCTGGTCGGTAGTTTTCCGTGGTTTCTCCGATCAACACCAGGCGAATGCCGGAGCAGTAACCTAACAAACGGATCATGGACCGCGCTCGATCTTACCGTCCTCTTTCATGTCCTATCCCCACCCCTTACTTACACACACACATTTACATGTACTACACTACCACACATGCCGGAAGACCGGTCAGGAGCTTAGAGCTTGTCGAGGCTGGGGCGGTGCCCCGCTAGAGGGAGATACCTGGTTGGGAAAAATTCCGTTAAGTGACGGCTGGTGTATGTAGGCATTATGTATCTACCAACGCCTCTGGCAGAGGCAACACATCATAGTTTGGGTAATAGTTTTCTAAAAGGCGCTATGGCACAAAGTCACCTGCGAGACACGAAGTGACCCCGGTTTTCATTAACAAAGATACACTTGTGACGTTTGTCCTTGAATGGTAGGCAATCCGTCATGCATCGGTGTTTGACAGGTCACGTTCTTCCTCAATGGAAAATGTTTACCATTGATGTACCTACAAAACACCAATGCAAGATGCATTGCCTCCCAATCAGGGATCACATGTGCAATTTCGTTAAATTATATTACCACCACATGTTCATAAGCAAAAGTCTTCACTTTTGACCCCCTAAATGCCCTGGAAACACGTAATCTTTATTCTGAGACATTCTGTAACTGCCTGCTATCCTGGCGGATAAGTAGGTGGCGCATCGAAACGGACGACGGACATAACGAAATGCGCGGTATTAGCGGTGACAATGCACAGAAATAGCAGCTGACGGACTTCCTAACTAATGAGGAAAAGGGTCCGACAAAGTCGGAGGGGAGTATGTGTAGCCGTGGCGGTGAGAGAACAGAAAGAAAGAGTTGGTGCGGCGCTTCACAGGGAGGAGCCTACAGAATGTCAACCAGCAAAACGTTTCAATTAAATTGATTTAAAAAATAAATTGAATTTAAATTGATTTGAAATTAAAATTAGAATTGAAAAAATTAAATTGATAAGAAACTGTTTTGTTTCACTTTTGATTAATTTCAGCATTAAGCATTTGCATTAGAGTTGCTCATACATAATGGTACAGGAGCCATGCATGTTGTCTTTTACGGTTGGAAGAATGTGTAACAGTTGTACTTCCCATTTCTGGAAAGAAGACCCGGCAGACGGGCATTTTCAACGAAAGAAGAGGACATCTGCGACGTACGAAACTTCCGTGTGATGTACGAATCTCTACAATTCTGTTTGCCAGAAAATCGCATTAAGAGGCTACACCAGGCATGGCCAGCAAAAGATTTGCGGGTCGGATCCCGCGTAATGAGTTTATTAGAATTAATTTTAATATTCTCTACACGCCTCACTGCGGAAATGAAATAAGAGTTACTGTTAAATCGTTATACATGAAATATAAATGATATCTAACCTTTGTGCAAGAATGGAAGTTAAAATATGATCTACTCAGAAGCAGAAGAGCAATTGATTACTAGAAATTAAGATATTTAAGAAGCATTGTATCATAGGAAATAGCTGTTCCAGGCTCTTTATAAGACAAAACAATTGTTTTATTCGTGATGTAACTCTTTCAATTTGTGTTACATCCCCTCATTCTATTTATTAAATATTGTTTCAATTGATTGCAATAAATTTCGGGCATTTATACGATATCAGTGGCGGCGCGTGCTCATAATCACAGGGGGTTCATAATCACAAGGATTAAAATCTTAAAACACAGGGACGCCAAAAGTGTAAGATAATATAAGCAACAAGACAAACGTCATTTGAAAAACTCTTATGATATAGATTATAAAAGATGCACTTATAATTAAAATAAATTATTTTTGGAAGACAAATAACAGCTTTTGTACATACCTATTTATTTATTTATTTATTTACGTCAAACAACAGTTAAAAACTGTGTGTGACGAGCTATGGGGAGAAGTGAATTTTGTGCACGTTTTCATAATTCTGTGATCTCTATCGTAAACCATAGTCTAGTCGAAGTTTGAATACAGAAAAGAGCGTTTTTTTTCAAGTTTTGTTGACAAAATATTCGCTCCTATATAATAAAATATATTTTCAAAGGTAAATTAGCTATAAATTCCTGCCCTGAACCCTCATGTTCTTCATAAAAGAATAATACTTTTTGCTGCGATAATATGGAAAACGATAATTTGAATAACTGTATTTCCCACTGAAATTCAGAAGACGTGCACAAATAATGAAGTTACACCTTTCAGTAAAACATCTGTTAATAATGTAGATAAATCAACAGCAGTGCTGCTTGTACTGGAAGTCCATTCTTCTTTCTTTTTGTTCGCGAATATATCAAATACTTTCTCAATGAAGTCTCTAATTTCATTTACTATGTCCTTTTCAATAGATAACAAGGTAAGAGCAGTCAGTCTTTTTTCATTCATTGAACTTCATGCACATGTGTATTCGATCACACGAGGTACTAAGATTCTCGAATTTTATATTAAAAGTGGAGTACCGTTATCGTTCTTGATAACACGATTGGAATACGAAACACACACACGTACACATTCGCGTTACCATAAAACCTTTCATAACTCACATCCCTGTATAGTACGAATTCACTCACATTCAGTCGACCAGCACTGACCCTGCACTGGCTACCTATCAGCAGAAGAGATTTTTAAACATTCGTCACAGCTAACAGAATAGGAAACCTTTGAATATAACAATGAAGTAAAGAATTAGAAACCTTCAAAGATAAAGATATTTGTGCAATACATTGAACTCGCATTTCTTTAATTATTTAAATCTATTTCATATGTTCATTTCATATGTGGTATTTAGTAAGCACGAGTTTTCGGTCGGCGAAGAAAGCTTGGGATTCCCCTTAGTTCGCTGTCTCTGTTGGTCTTTCTTGATGAAGAAGCCTTTGTGACGGTCGTAGAGTTTCGGCACCTTTCGGTGGTCTTCGGATCATGAGCTGGTGCGGGGACCAGCGCACGAGCCATGTATTCACCGCATACGCCCCTCTTGCCTCCCGCCTCTCCTCGCCCACATTTCACGGCGTTCGGGGGTTCTCTAATACTCTGTGAACCTCCTAGCCCGCTAGGCGGGGGCATGACGCGGCGCTGTCATGACGCATCAGACCTTCGCGCTGTCAACTAATTTTTTGATAGATTTCTTACCTGATGAGCCCCACTAAAGACACCAAAACACTTATTAACACCTCATTCCACAGAAATAAAAAAATAATCTCATGGAATTTATGGGGGTTCACTGAACCACTGATATATTTTTCAATCTAGGGATGGCTTTCCGAAAACGAAAAATCCATCTAGAATACCGTATAGAAAAGAAAATATGAATGTTAATTTAAAAGACACCGAATGTCGAAAGCCAGTGGGGAGGATTATCGCCACCTCACAGGATGAAAACATGCACATACTTAAGGGACTAATGATCTTAGCGGTTGACGCATCTAATCAATCAATCCACCTTAGCAATACCATAACAAATGAACCACGGACTGCGCACGATTATTTATAACCCTTGTTTCCTTCTTTCCCCTACCACACATCCAACACATACACGCAGTTACACTTACATGCACTCTACTACCACACATGTGGAAGTAGAAGTGTCGGAAGCCAAGAGCTTGATCCTGCTGTGCCCAACTGGGGGAGATACCCACGAACCGCCGTTTAGGTCAGCGCTATTCGATACATCGAATTCTCCTGATCCTGGTCCCCTCCCCTTCCCTTTCACAAATTCTAGCACACTACCACGTATGTCGGGAAACCAGTTGGTAGCTTCGAGTTTTGCCGGCTGGAGCAGTGCCTCGCTGGGGAGATACTTTGAGAGGGAATTCTCCAGCCGCCGAGTAAATTGGCGCCGGAATTAAGGTTTCAGTGGGGAGAAACACCCCTCCTTTCGGCTATAACTTGCACTACACGTACGGGACTTACGGTCATAATATTTGAAACCTGGAAATACTCCTCGTCCATCATATAAAATACATATTACTGTGTAGTAATGTTTATGGCACTCATCGCCACGATGAGTGCCGATTTCTTAGGAAAGAATTAATTTGTGCAGCAAGAAAGACTAGGAGTACGCATATGTTAGGTTAACTCCCGATCTGAGGTGCAGCGCAATCGGAGAAAAATACAAGGTTTTGCTACTGTTTTTAATGAGGCAGCCACTAGGTGAGCTCATTTTGGTGTTACATGCCTTTTGTATAAACTCTCACCCGAAGAAGACTATTCTCAGTGTTACATTTCATGAATTTCCGTGAATAAATATTCATTAATTTCTTGTCAGTGTAATTTATCATGACAGGTTTCTATATCAAGTCTGAAGACATTCAATAACTATCCATTATTCCACTTAGCGTGAAGACGTAGCGTCCATTATTCCACATAGCGTCAAATGGATGGAGTTCGTTTTGTGAGTTACAGAGGAAAACATGTGATTTACTTTTTATGTGACAGGTGACGCCTATGTTGTATGTGAGAGGTACCTAACGTTTTTCTCAATAAAAATGTTCTAGTCAGTAGAGCAGAGAGATATCACTTGCGCGGGTAACTATTTCCACAACTAAAACAAGAAACGTGAATCATTGTTTGAAAATACAGGATATCTAAAATACGGATGGTTACCTTAATAGGGTTTCTGGTACTTGGTAGCAGATTTGGAGTTGCTGTGTCTCCAAAAAAAGGATATTTATGACTATAAATATATTATTTGATGGCCAGGGTACAAGTATCCAAAATGCTTCTGATTTCCCGCGGGGGAATAGAGTTTTGTCAAGATGAAATTTGTAGCTTTGATTGCACTTACCTACGAGGAAGTATTCGTTTAAAAGGTTCCAGAAGCCCCTCCAGAGGTTGACGGTGCCGAGGAACGCGAGGAAGAGGTAGGCGTCCGCGACCAGCAGCCGCCACAGGCCGCGCAGGCGCGCGCACAGCCTCTTGAGCAGCGGCTGCAACGCGAAACGTCACGCCCACGATGGCGTAGCCCAGCGCCTGCGCAGAAACAGCGCTGCACCACCCGCGCATGCGCACGCCCACCACGCCTTCCCTTCGGAGAGCGCGGGGCAGCTGCCTCTGGAAGAGCTTCAACGCGCATGCTGGAACGTCCACGTTTTGGACATCCACAAAACTCGACGAGTATTGCACATAATTGGTTAATAGAAGTATATATTTCAGATACATACTCTGAATACGTAAACTAATAAACTCGATTTCTACATGATCACTGGACTTCCAACCCCTTAAGAGAGTAGCGTGAACAGAAGTTCACAATCTTATTCTGCAATTCTATATTGATGTTTTAAAAGACATATATTTGTTTGTGAAGAATACAATTGCTTTTTACTCTTTGAAAATCAGAGTCATGCCTTTAATGTATTTTAATAAATATCATTGACAACGACCGTAAAATATGCTCCATGAAATAAAAGTCCGTAGGACAGAAACATTTTTTCTGCGGAGTTAGAAAACTATATAAAGATGCAACCTCAGCAAACAAAGTGTTCTCTTGCAGCCCTCAGAAATCGCAGCGCATTCTACTCCCAGAAGCATAAACCATTGTTGCAAAATTATTCATGCATGTTCAGTAGCTTCAGACGGACGGGCGTCTTCCTTAGAGCTTGTCCCAGCAATGGCGGTGCCCTGCTAATGGGAGATACCTGGAGGGAGAAATCATCCGCAAGTCGATGTGCAGGTCGGCGCCGGATCTCTACATCCAGCATGGAAAGAACTGCTCTACTTCCCACGAAAAAATATAACATAAATGGGACTAATACCCCTGTGGTCGTGTCTAATGACCCAATGGTCCCCAGTGGACGTGCCTGGAGGCATCTTCAACCCTTTTTGCAGAAGATTGTGTTCAAGAGTTAATCAGGTGCTGCTAGGAATTTTGTTGGCATTCAAGATATTTTGCTTTTGAGTCCACCCCAATTTTGAGGTGATAAATTCTTTCCCAACCAAAAGTAAACTCGATTTAAACATTGTTGAGCTGCAACATAACTGGGTGGGAGAGACGATAATTTCACCGGTTTGTTGAGGCTTGTTGACTTTGCGAAGCTTCAGTATCGTTGATGGATTTGGGATCTTGGTGTCGTTTCACTACTTCAAATCAATCCAAGATCGATCCAAGCCCCAAAAGAAACTTTTAAAGTCCATCTACTTCAAGATGAGAACATAAGGCACACTACCATTGTCGGCTGAACTACTCTGTACAAACGAAACCAATAAGTTACATAAATTAAGAATAACATAACATAACATAGGTAACATAAATGAAGAATGCGAAAACATTCAGTAGTTTACAGTAACCAAAACAGCAACTGAAGCATCAGGAACACGAATAAAAAGATACAATAACCGTGGCCTACGGATGCGGAATGGTGACATCGATAAAATAATTAATGAAAAAAGGAGGCATATTTCAGACATCTAGATTTAAATACTGACCAAACAAGATTGGAATACAAGCAATGCTCTGCCATAGCAAAAAGAAAAGTAAAGAAAATTAAAAGCTATAACTGGAGCAAATATATAAGCGACATAGAAAATCATGTACGTGACAGACAAGACAGCAAATAAAATACTGAAACATTTAAATAAAACAAAGAAAGATAATCTCGAACTGTGATACATATCTCTGAACTATTTATATTACAAAAACTTGTAGTCACAAGATAATCCAGAAGAAATATTTTTAGCAGAATCGAAGAATGTGTAGACCCCATAACCAAACCAGAACTGAGGATGGCCACATAACATTCCAAAAATAAAACAAATTCCCAGAAAGTGATGGCCTACATATGCACTAGATGTACAGCACGATCGCCTTCTGAGTTTCATGAACCTATGCTGGACAACTGGTCAAGTCCCAGAAGAACGGACGATAACAAATATAATTCCAATTTTTAGAAAGGGGACCTGAATGACTATCAATTACAGGGCAATTAGCCTTCTCAACGAATGCTACAAACTACACGCATTGATCCTCACAAACAGATCAAAAGCTGCATCCGAACGTTGCTCTCAGAAGCTCAAGTAACGGTTTTAGGCAGGGGAGATCATGTTTCGATTGTCTATTTTCAATCACTTAACTTATCGAGAAGAGAAGAGAACACCAATTTCCCACATGAATGCAACTTTTATAGATTTCCAGAAGACTTTTGATCAAGCTGACAAAAAATAATATGGAAAGTTATGAAAAATAAAGGCGTTCTACAGCATTTAACCAGAGATACTCAGAGCCTGTATGTTGATGACAAAACTATTATTGAAATGTCAAATAATTAAAAAATCTGATTCGGAAGACATACATTTTGAAGTAAGACAAAGATACTCAATGCCCCCAGCAACTTTTAACACATACAGGATGGACTAAAAGTCCCGCAACGGTCAAATATCTTAGGAAAAAATATTTGCGAGCGAAAAAATAAAAAAACACGTATTTAATCATTTTCAAACATCTATTCAATGATACCAAACATGACCCCCAACCCCACCCTTTGGGGGTGGGACAACTTCGAAATGTTAAATGGAACCCCCCCTTTTTATTGCAGTTTCGGTTTCTACGCCACAAAATACGCAGGTTATGTCTTAAACATTTTTTAATTTCTTGACAGATGGCGCTTTAATCGGAAAAATACGATTTATCCTGATACTCTAAGAAAATTAGAGAAACGATCTAATATCTCGAGAAATACACATCGAATCGGAAAACAAAATAACAGGAGTCTAATATTTTAAAAACATCTATTCAATGATATAAAACATGACTCAACAAATGGTATCCAACAATTTTATTATTCTATGGAGTTTCCTAACTGCATTACATAATATAATCAAAAATACTATTAACTCTAAAATGAAAACCATCGTACATGAACTGTATCATGATCTAAAACAGGAAAGACAATCGAACTGGTGTGGTATCCACAAGAAATTAGAACAACACAGAATGTAATAGAGATCCTGAACCGAAGAACTGGTGTGCCAGTTACGGGTTTGCCGGCACCTGGACAGCGTTAGCGCCTGGCTAGCGCTCTGGGCGACTGGCAATAGTTGTTTACACAGTGCTAGTAATGGCATGCAAGATGAGATATTTTCCTCACTGCTCTTAGTTTAGGTATGCTCTTTGCGACGTGCTGCTGATAGTTTTCGGCGGTCAAACAACAGTGTGCAAGCAAATGTTCCGTAAACATTTTATCCTATACACTTAATCTGCCTTGGAGAAGTCGTCCATCCCTATTTTATTGGCAATTGTCAGAAATGCGGTATTTCTGGCCTCGCGATTCTGGTAAAAAATTACAACAAATGTTCCTATACTGTATATAACCAGTCAAACTTGTCAGTTTGTTCTTCCGTTTTTCAACAAGGCTTCTGCTTCCCAATCATTTTTACTTTCTAGCCTTACGAATGCTTCGTAAGAAGGGAAGGTTATGTGGTCGTGCGCCGGAAAACGGCTAATTTTCGCCCACTCGTATAGCTGGAGTCTGGTGAGGAAAAGTGGATGAAACCTGTTGTTAAATTTGGGAAAAAAATCCTCTACCTCCTGGTGTAGTCAAGATCCATGTTTTGTTGCTTCTTGACACTGCAAAGTCGATTGACGGCAAAACGTCCGTCTGTCCGTGTGTGGTCAACCCTAACGCCTAAACCTTTCAGCCGCTTTTCTTCAAAATTGATACTCCCTTTTACTGATCTCAAGGCCCCTGGAATTTGAAACCGATATTTTAATATTTGGGGATACTTTACATGAAGCCTGTCGGAAATTTTCGAAGTTAAAAGAAAATGGCGCCAAATTTTTTAATATATTTTGTTGTTGAAAAGTGCAAAGAACGTTTAAGGTAATGCTGTAGGTATCATTTTCGTTGATACCCCAATTTTTCGAAAATGGCAAAAAAGTAATTAAAAACTGCAAATTGAAGATAGAGATTTTTACCTGGAACAAAGTCGGTTATACAAAATTATCACTTTAATTAAGGTCATGTACCATTTTTTGGAAAAAACGTGGAGATTCAAATATATAAAAAAACCTTTCTCAAAACCCGCTCCAAATTTTTTCATTAAATTTTCTTCACTTATGTAATGAAGGACGATAAAAAAATATGACCTTAGTCCTAATTCTGGGAAATACTTGGTTTTTTGAAAATTGCAAAAAAATATTTTTAATACTGCAAAATTGTAGATAGCGATTTTTACTTCAGACAAGGTCTCTTGTATAAGATTGGCTCTTTAAAAAGGTTATGTAGTATTTTCTAAAAAAAAACGAGTCGGTTTTGCGTAATCTTCGCTTCAAAATTACAAAAAAAAGTTTCTCAAAAACCACTCCAAATTTTCTTTCAATTTTCTCCCCGTGTGCAATAAGGGACGGTAAATAAATACATAAACTAGTGGTGCTATAGAATGGCACAGACTTTCTCGCAGAACTTGGTTTTCTAATCTCTATGGTTTGAACCAGTTTTTCTGTTATCAATGATGAACTTCCCAGATGCCTTCTTTGGGCGCCCAAAGGACGTTTTGTTTCACGTTCTTTGTATTTTTCGGCTTCCTAATGGTAGAAATGAAACCACCATACACATAATATGCCCCGACCAGGACTCGAACCCGCGCAGCTTCCATCCGAAAAGCTGTGCCAATGCTTGCTGATTAATGGCTGCGACCACAATGGCTCTGCATGACGTTTACACTTGTATAATAGTAATAGTGTAGGGTGGTTTCATTTCTAGCATTAGGAAGCCGACAAATCCAGAGAATGTGAAGCAGTATGTCCTTTGGGTGCCCAAAGAAGGTATCTCGGAAGATTATCATTCATAACAGACAAACTGGTTCAAACTATGGAGATTGGAAAACTGAGTTCTGCGAGAGAGTCTGTGCCATTCTATAGCACCACTAGTTTATTTATTTGTTGTCTCATATTACACATGTGGAGAAAATTTAAAGAAAACATTTGGAGTGGTTTTTGAGAAAAATTTCTTTCGAAAATTTCAAGCGCCAATTGCCCCAAAAAAAATTTCTTTCGAAAGAATGACAAGTCCAGAAGACACCAATGCAACATTAGCAACGTCCAATACATTTGAAGACTTAGTAAAACACACTGGAAAAAGCAATGCAAGATAGATGAAATACCAGCTTGAAAACTTTAAGATCTAGTGCCCTTCATCAACAACAAAAAATAATTTCTACAATATCAAAAGTAAAACACACCTCAACAGAAAAGAACAAGTAGTTGTTACAAGGATTACAACTAGACACTGTAAACTAAGCCACCTATATTTAATAGAAAGAAATCCGGTCCCTATATGTGACCAATGTAATATTCTTATTAATGTGTGTCATATCATTGTCCAATGCCCCCTTTACAATCTATCCAGACAAACATACCTATAGAATCTGAGCCTGGAGTCAATTCTTACTTCTATTCATTACCAAGATAGAGTTATCTAATTCTGTAAAGATATAAATATATTTATTAAAATTTAATTCAAAAGTATACTAGCAATGTAAACTGTATTTGAGGTATATATTATTATATGTTGTGACCTATTAAAGTATGGGTGTTTTATAGGGTGTAATATGTATAAATTGTATTCAATCTGATGTTTATATTTATTAAGTAGACACAACAATTGTTAAACCAATGTAAAATTTTCAATCGCTAATGACCTTAGCTGTCAATGCGACTGTAAATAAATGAATGAAAACATGACTCCCCAATACCACTCCATGGGAATGGGGCGGGAAGAACGTCAACTTGTTAAAGGGAAACCCCTATATTTTTTATTGCAGATTCCGATGCTCCAAAAAAAAAAAAAAGTAAGCAAGTTGTATCTGAAATATTTTTTTGATTCGCGATAGATGGCGCTATAATCACCAACTAACTTTATTCCAATTTCGAAGCAAACGTATCGAAACGGTCATTCTTCTCAACAAATTCACTTTAAGGTGACAAAATAAACTAATGGTGCTACAGAATGGCACAGACTTTCCCGTATTAGTTTTCTATTTCCTTGGATCTGGGCTAGCAATTCGGAATTGCCACATACCCTTGCCAGCTACCATCTATCGCCGACTAAATACATTTTTTTGACATTTTCTTAATTTTTCGGTTTCCTAATTAGAGAGCGGAAATATTAATTTTAGAATATTTAAGAACACCAAAACCTCGTCCTAAATGCCAATTTTCTTTGAAAAATGTGGAGCCGTTTACAAGAAAATGGCCTTTAAGTGCTATTGTAAATGCGAAATTTGAAGCTCTTTTTCACACAAAATTTTTGAGTTTTTTTGAAAAACTTCATTTGAAGCACTTGCACTCACTAATACAATTGTGTTCACAAATTGCTGGTAATATGCATATTAACGGTGTGGGAGACCTTTCAAAAAAATACATTTGTATAATTTTTGAAAAAAGAAACAAAAACAAAATTAACATTACCTCATATTGAAGAGTGCAATTAGTACTATCCGTTCTAAAAGATTGAAGAAAAAATATAGAGCCATTTCTGAGAAAATTGCATTTGAGCGTTTCTGAAAGTGCAGAATTTTGAGCTAGTTTTCACAGAAAATGGTTAAGTTTTCGAGAAAAAATTTTATGACATTATTTAGAGCAAATGTACTCATAAATATAATAATGTGAACAAATAGCCACTAATATAAATATTAATGACAGAAGAGACAAGTAAAAAATATAATTTTGTAATTTTTGAACAAAAAAAGAAGAATAGAGCAAACTGATGTTTATGTCATCTAATAGAGTTCGTTTACCCTCCCTCCCTATCAAAAGTTGAAAAAAAACTTAAGAGCCGTTTTTGAGAAAATCTTGATTTATTAAATTTTAAAGTTGTAAATATTCGCGCAATATTGCCAGAAAACTACTAATTTATTCAAAAAGCTACACGATATTAATGAAAGAACTCACTTTAGGGAACAAATTTTATTTAGAGGAAAACTCTGTATCTTCAATTTTGTAGTTATAGTTACACGCCAAAAACATTTTAAAAATTTGCAGTTTTTGAAATTTCAGTGTTAACTGTGGAATTATGAACTATTCTACCCTTATAAGTGCATTTTACTTTATCCTTAGAAGAAATTTAAAGAAAAAATATGGAGCCGTTTGGAGAAATTTTTGAAAATGTCCGAAGGGCTTCATGTAAAGTAGCCCCAAATTTTGAAGAAAGTTTTTCATAATCGCGGCGCCTCGAGTGAAACCACTCGAGTGAACATCCACTTTGGAAGAAATCGTATGTATGGTTTAGACGCTAGTGTTGTTCACAGTCTGACGGACTGAGAGGCGGACAGACGGACAGACGGACGGACGGACGGACGGACGGACGGACGGACGTTTTGAAAAGAACAACTTTTTCGGTATGAGGGGATCCCAAAATGTGTATTTCTGTTGAAATCTCGAAATCGATTTTCTGCAGCATTACATAACTTCCCTTTTGTATATTACTCCGTATATACGTGCGTATACGGGAAAGTAAAAATGCGTATTTGATGATGTCAAAAATTGCTTACCTTTTTTATGGAGAATCCGAATTTGCAATAAAAAATTGGGGTTTCCGTTTAACATTTCGAAATTGCCCCCTGCCCCACCCCAGGGGGTAGGAGGTATGTTTGGTACCATTGATTTTGTTTTCAATAAATATTAAACACCTGTTATTTTGTTTTCCTATTCGATGTGTATTTCTTGAAATATTAGACCTTTTCCATAATTTTCTTAGGGTGACAGGATAAATAGTATTTCTCCGATTATAGCGCCCGTCTGTCAAGAATAGAAAAAATGTTTCAGACAAAACCTATGTATTTTGTGGCGTATAATCCGAATCTGCAATAAAAACGGGGATTTCCATTTCACAGACAAGAGGTGACACAAATATCTATATATCTATATCTGATGTAAATATAGCGCTGATGTTACTGGAGGAGTACTCCGACCTGCGCTCAACGCCCCCAAGGGCTTAAGAGACGGGTTGCGTCATGACGCAACAAATTTTAAAAAAATTTCGAAGTTACCCCACCCCCAGAGGGTGGGATTGGAGGGTCATGTTTGGTATCATTGAATAGATGTTTGAAAATTATTATACAGGGTGAGTCACGTAACTTTAGCACCTACTGTAACTTTTGAACGGTTGAAGTTATTGCAATGCAGTTTTCACGAAAGTGCATGAGGGGAAGGGGCTAATAGATACGTGCATTAATTTCTATTTTATCACTTGTATTTTACGAGATTTTTAGGTAACTTTGTTTTTTCAAATGGAACTATACATATTTTTTCAGTCCACCATGACGAGCGTAAAAGACAAATTCAATGATGTACATATTGTCATATGTTAGATAAGCATTTTTTTTATTGATTTTGATTTTTGCGACTGGGGTTTAACGGACATTTTGAATAGTCCACCACACAAGGTCACGCAGCGCTCCACCAGCAACGCGCGCCCGGGCAAGGGAAGGGAGATTTGAAGATACGAAACATATTCCAAATATTCACAAAACCATTGCAGTTTTTTCCTGAACTGTGCTTTCCATCCTTCCGCATTTTCAGATTTTCGACTTTCTTTGATTGAAGGAATTAAAGGATGGAAAATAAGGATTTGTCATAAGTTTGTATCGTAATAAAATTGTTTATAACTTCAACTCCATTTAATGGGGTTTCATAAGATACGTATTAATGGGATCTTGAAACAAAGCACAATAAGAATAAATAATTAAAACTCTACAAAAAATATTTCGTATTTTGAGCAAACAATTTCAATGTTAATAAGAATATAATAATAACTTAGGGATAGAAATAATCTTATTTCAATAAATACTACTTAAGACAAATCCGTATTTTTCATCCCTAAGAAACACAAAATATCTGAAAATGGATCAGGATGGAAAGGAGAGTTCAGGAAAAAATGCAACAGTTTTGTGAATATTTTTCGTATCCTCATGTACTAAAATCCCTTCCCTTTCCCGACCCCGCGATTGCTGGGGGAGCGCTGCGTGACCTTGTGGGGCTGACAGTTACAATGAAAATATTCGTTAAACACTAGTCGCAAAAAATTGACAATTACTCAAAAAAATGCTTATCTAACATATGACAATATTTATATCTTTGGATTCGTCTTTTTACGTTTGTCATGATAGACTGAAAAAATATGTATAGTCCTTTTTGAAAAAACAAAGTTACCTCAAATATCTCGTAAAATACAAGCGATAAAAGAGAAATCAATACACACTTCAATTAGCCCCATTCCCTCATTCACTTCCGTGAAAACTGCATTGCAATATCTTCAACCGTTCAAAAGTTACAGGAGGTGCTAAAGTTACGTAACTCATCCTGTATACGTGTTTTTTATTTTTTCGCTCGGAAATATTTTTCCTAAGATATTTGACCGTTGCGGGACTTTTAGTCCGCTGTGTATATTAACAATGCCTTTCCAAAATTTAGGATAATTTTACTGTCAACAAATCCATAATAGACAATTGCTGATGCTCAGAACATTGTATCTAATTCTGAAGGTCTGATGGTCGACTTCTGTTTGATGTTCACTCTTTGAACCATACTTGTGGAGAATATAATTTACAAATATCTATTGTTATATCTATGATAATGGCATTCAAAGGAACGAACCCTTTAAGAGCAAAAATATACTCGACGTTATCTTAGAACAAGTCAACAATTTTAACCATCTAGGATACAATATCTCATACAGCAATAATAATGATGCAATAAACAATTCAACTGAATGTGTGAGACCATTAATGAAAAATCTCAAAGCAACAAGCAAAGAAATACGCCTAAAATTCTATAAAGTAATGGCTATCCCCACACCTCTTTGCGTATTTGAGAACTGAACTCTAATTAAAAAATCAAGCCAGTCGAGTTGATGCCACTGAAATGAAATTTCTCAGGCATCTAGCAGGATACACCCTCCAAGATCGAAAAAGAAAAGACGATGTACTCCAATATCACTAGTATCCTCGACAAAATCGAAAGATTCAGAGTAAATTAGTTGGAACATCTTGACAGAATCTCGCGCTTTTTTAAATTTAATTATTATAACTTTTTTTATATTTTATTTGTCTTTCAACCATCGTATTTATAGTTAAAATGCTGGGAAGGGATTGTGGAAGTTAAGAAAACGTTCTCAAATAATCCTCTCCCCCCGTACGTCATATATAGTTTTCATTGTTTTTTTTGACCAAATAATTCAAATGAAACAACGTGAGAGACAAGTAAACATTTTTTTTTTGTAATTATTGCAAAACCAAAAGAATAGAGCAATATGGCGTTTTATGTCATCTAATAGAGTACATTAGGCACTATCCTTACCAAAAGTTCATAGAAAAAAGTTTGAGCCGTTTTTGAGAAAATCTTGCTTTTGTAATTTTTTAAAATTGCACATATTGCACGCAATATGACGCGAAAACTATAAAATTTTCAGAAAAATATACAGGATCTTAATGAAAGAACTTACTATCAAGAACAAGTATTATTTGAAGAAAAAATCTCTATCTTTAATTTTGTTGTTGTAGGAAGAGACCGAAAAAAATTCAAACTTTTGCATTTTTCGAAAATTCAGAGTCAACCGTGAAATTAGGGCATTGCCACCTTCATAAGTGTGTTTTACTCTATTCTTGCAATAAATTTAAAAAAATTGGAGCAGTTTTTGAGAAAGTTTTGAAAATGTCCCGTAGGCTTCATGTAAAGTACCCCCAAATTTTATAGAATACACTGGTCTACATGGGAAATTTTTCTTCTGCCGACACGGATGTTTGAACTGATTTTATATAATTTGAGATCACTGATTATAAATATGATGCCAAAAATTGCCCATCACGTCACAATTTTTCACAAAACACACTTAAAAAATTTATCGTTTTAATGTGTTGCAGCAGGATCTCACTCAGTAGGACTTCGATTTATTCATGCAAGAGATGAAAATAGTGGTTTGTACATAATTTTAAAAGTGTTGTTTTAGTCTGGACTTATATAGAAGTAGCAAAATACACAAATAAAAAAAACACTAAGCATATTCACGTTGAAGGAACTTGCACTTCTTTGATTTTCTGGAACTGGAATTAGGGATGTCGAGCTGCAAGCACCAACAGTAGTCTGCTATCATACTTGTGTTCCATCTATCTTGATTTCTTTCTTCGATTGTTTTTATATCTTGGTGAAAGCGCTCGTTCTGCTCATTACTTACATCACGATTTGAGAGAAATATATTTAAGTGGCTGTGTAGAAAATGCACCTTGACACTCATGTTTGCTCCTATCCTCTGATATCAACAAAGTTTCAACTGGAACCTTGTATTTGTCTGCTCTTTTGTTGCCAAAAAAGTTTGTTGCAACATTTACAAGAAGCACACTAAGCATCTTTCTCCAATGTGTTCATTGTTTCCAAAAATGCTTTACCTTTCAAAAGAAGCCGTATTTGAGGGCCAACAAAAATACTAGCTTTTGACTTCTCATGTGTCAATGATGTAAATATAGAGCAAATATATTTGAAGCAAGCACCATCTTTATCCAGAGCCTTTACACACTGCTTCTAAAGGCCTAAATTCAGATGCAGTGGAGGTAATAGAATTTTATTGTGATCAAGAAGAGGCTCAGTGTTTACATTCTTGTTGCCAACTTTAAATGTCTCCCTTATAGGCCATTCATTTCTTATCCAGTGTTCCTTCTTTGTATGGCTGTCTCAAAGACACACGTCCCATGGATATTTCGTGTACCCTCCTTGTTGACCTAGTAGTATCGATATTACCTTTTGGTTACTACAAACAGTCCAACAGTGATCAGAATATTTTATTTTATAGAGACGTATTCTCATTGTTTCATAAGTTTCCTTCATTCTCACTGGGTGACCAATAGGAATATATGCTAATTTGTTGCCATTATGCAACAGTACACACTTTAAACATATCTTCGAGCTGTCAATGAACAATCTCTATTCCTCTGCAAGGCACTTGCATCCCATAGCTTCAATGACACCTTTGAAATCAATGCAATACACAAGTTGTTTATCCATCTCAAAATATTTTACCAGGTTCTCCTCTCTATGTCGATAGATGATGGTAGATCCGGTAGCTAACATATCCTCTTCTTTAGTCTAGAACCCAGTAATACTGATTATACTTTAGGCATATCAAGATCATGAACAAGGTCATTTAATTCACCTTGAGTGAATGGTTTGCACCAAACGTGTTAACCAGAAATCTTTACGTTGTCGTCAATATCTGATTTTGACAGGATGCTGGATTCGTCACTGGAACTGGGAGATGAAAATGTTTGGAAAATAGGGATATATATGTTTTATGAGGCCTAACTTCAGGATATAGGGATATAAACGTTTGGAAATTAGAGAATCATTTTTACACTTTCTACGAATTTCAGCCGTTTTTCATCTCAGTCTATAACAAAAAAAATATATTAAGTTGATATTTTTAAAACAACACAGAAACATTTATAACATTTCTATTTCCTGAAACAAACCTAATATGGTTGAGCAAAATAGTGTTAAATTATCGATCGAAAGCAACATTAATTAATACAGGCACCTGCAACAGTTGAAAACATATGAAATCATCATTTGTGAAAAAACCTGACGTGATGGTGAAAAATGGATATGATTTCTGGTTTCAGAAACTTCAAATTAACAAAGATCAGCTGTTAGCTTAAAGTCAGCAAAAATGATGTAGACCAGTGATACTTTTCAAAATCTCGAAGCTTCGACTAGAGCCAAATAGACATGGCTTTCCTCAATTTAAAAAAAAAACAACACATGTATGGTTTAGGCGGTAGTAATATTCACAGATGGACAGACGGACGTTTTGTTTTCAATTGGTTTTGCGGTATCAAGGGCCCACAAAAGAGGCATCCTGGCTACATCACGTGTTAGAGGATTTTTTATCTTAATTTAGAAACTGGATTTATCCAGTTTTTTGGTGTCAGGGTCCGGCAATAATTTTTTTCAGCCAAAAATCTCCCTTTTTTCGCGCAGCATTACATCACTCTCTGTATACTACGAATACACCATATATACGTACGTATACGGGAAAGTAAAAAGCAAAAATGCCAAACGTAGTCATGTACTCTGACTCCTGCGGCGGTCAAACTCGCATCATCAAAGTTGTTCTCTCTCTTAAGAAATATCTGCAAAATCAGAGTGGTAACACTGAAACTATTGACTTAAATTTCCTTGTACCAGGACACAGGACACAAAATTGATAAATGAAATATTGTCAATTTTAATTGCATATTAAATTGCATATTTCAGAATTTTTCTGTCATAAATGCGTATTTTTAAAAGCATATTTCAAAAATTGTATGGCATAAAAATACTCTCCCTACTTATAATTAACGTGTACCAGCAAAGTCATTTCGCACTGTGCCGAATCACAGACTCTTACTAACAATTGCGTTTACGTTCGTAGCAACCAGATCGCTGGAAAACAAGAAAAGGGGACAATACTGCCAGCATCGTTTATGACTGTGGAGAGAAAGCAATTTACGCTTTCAATTTTTACACGTTGTGCTACCAACATAATTTGCTAGCACTATCACTAGCCATTGGTTCCACTGTGGAGAGACTTTCCTGGCGCCCTGTATTACCTCTTGTGGTATAATGCTTATATAAATAATTAAAAGTTTCCGAGTTGCAGGGGGAAGAAACATGTTCTCTGTGAATACAATGGATATGAAAAAGCTACAATAACGTATGTGTTTCAAGGAAAATAAACGTTACAAAAATTCATTTTATATCAATAAGAAGCACACATTATTTGTTTCCTTAATCCGCTAAAAAATCCGTCTTAAAAATTAAATGCTGAAACTATTATATATATATATATATATATATATATATATATATATATATATATATATATATATATAAATGTTGTGCCGTAGCCATAGCGGCGTTGTATCCTCGTAAGGGCCGGTTTCACCAACGGTCGAGTAAAGTTAAGAGTAGTTACTCGAGAGTAGTTACTACGATAGTTACCCTCGAGTAAAATATAAGCGTTGCACCACGCTTCTGGGGGGTTATTTTACTCTAGAGTACATACTCTCCGGTGTACTCCGCGAACCCGCTGAATGCGCAATTTTTCATACACAGCAGAGAACGATTCAAGAGGCCGTGAGCGAGAGTGGTGCTGTGAACCAATGCGGACCAACGGGAACCTCTGGTTGTTTGCTTTCATTTTTCAGTTGGGAGTTCTTGGCGGCAACGTGTTAGGTTATGTTAGGTTAGGTTTTAGTCTTGTGTGGTGTTTTGATTTGAGTTAGCGTAGCTTATTTCTTAGGTTTTGTATCTTTATTTCTTAATATTTCTTAGTCCACTTTTTCGAATTTACTGTATGGAAACGTCCTGTTTTTCATTAGTTGCTAATCTCGCGCTTTTAAAAATTTTATAATAATAATAATAATAATAATAATTATTATTATTATTATTATTATTATTTATTTTGTTTGTTTTATTTTTTAATTTTCAACTAATTATCTTTAAAATGCTCGAAAGGGATTCTGGAACTCAAGAAAAGTGCGCAGATGATCTTTTCCCCATACGTCATATACAGTTTTTACTGTGTTTCTTATCTAATAAGTACTTGTAGTCCCCTTATTTTTCCTTTTGTTATCGTATATTTACTACCTTTATTTCGTATCCACATAGGTGAAAAAGAAATTTACAAAGTCCTTCACAGTTTATAATGTACCTGATGAAGTTAACATCGTACTTCACAAATAAAATACTTTGTTTACACTGTTTAAATGCCCTTAATAGACATCCTGTTTTGATCTGCACTCTGAACTGATTGCCTATAATAGTAAGATACCTACAATTCAGAAAAATAGTTTATGAAATTATTCTACTTCTTGTCTTTATTTTTTGGTTTTGTAATTAGTATGCAAATTATTCGTATCTTTCATAGGCTGATGCTTTGGTCAAAGATAACTTCGTGACAAAATGTCCATCGTCATAATTGGAAGAAAACAATCCATTCTCTCCCGCACCCATCTTTGTCTTCGGACTAGAGGATAATATTCCGAATCATAGCTGGAATCATCTTCAAATACCATCATTTGCAATCGTCGAGTCATAACAACACGTCGGAGTGGTACATGCACATTGAAAACTGAGCTTACTCCGTAGTTTACCCGACGGATTTTCTCGGTGTAAATTTACTCACGAATTTACTCTTGTGTAAGCGATTTATTCTCGAGTAAAGTGTTGGTGAAACGATGCAAGAAGTTGTTCTCGAGTAAACATGATTTACTCCAGAGTAAACTCTTACTCCGTGTTTGGTGAAACCGGCCTTTACGTGAATGTGGTAGCCGATAAATGGCGCGGTGGTTTTGCCTGTTTCACAGGCGGAGAGGAGGGCGTCGCAGCGATTGGCTCAGTTCGGTCGCGTTGACGCGAACACAAAGAGCAGTGACACAATTTCTTCAAGCAGAAGGGCAGTAGCGTCCCAAATTTATCGTAGGATGCACGAGGTGTATGGCGGCCGGTGTCTCGTACAGTGTACCCATTTTCAGAGTTATGCTGCGGTACGCGTCAACATTAAGCAATTGTGTAAATTGGGCGCTTTTTTACTTTCCTGTATACATACGTATATCCGGAGTAATATACGTAGTATAGGAAAAGTTATGTAATGCTGCGCGAAAAAACGGCGGATTTTCGGCAGAAATGAATTCATCTCCGAGTCCTGATAGCGAAAATGTGGATGAATCCAGTTGCAAAACTAAGAAAAAATCCCCTATCACGTGGTGCAGTCAGAATCCCTGTGTTGTGGGTTCTTGATACCAAAAAAACAATTGAAAGCATAACTGTCCGTCTGTCTGTGAACAACGCTAGCGACTAAACTTTTCAGTGGATTTTCTCCAAAATTCGCCGATCTATCTGACTCATCTCGTGGTCCCTTTAATTTGAAACCGATATTTTAATTTTTGGGGGTACTTTACATGAAACCCCTGGACATTTTCAAAATTTGCAAAAAAATGCCGCCAACAATTTTGACTCAATTTTGTTGTTGGATAGTCTGAAGGTCATTTAAAAGAATGGCGCAGCTCTCATGTTGGTTGGAAATTCTCAATTTTCGAAAATTGTAAAAGTTTCAATTTTTGTTGGCGTCTTTTTACAACTATAAAATTGAAGATACAGATTTTTCCTCAAAATAAAATTTGTTCCGCAAAGTGAGTTCTTTCATTAAGCTCAGGTACACTGTGTAGAAAATTTTAAGTTTTCGCGCAAATTTTTTCTTTACATTTTTTCTCGAATAGATTTACTGATTGATTAATGTTTCCGGGCGCGTAAACTACTATAGTCATTACTACCGTAAGTGTACTCCCTGTTTCACCGCTGGAGGTATGATGATCATCCCCGGCTGATGGCAAGATCCGGTGATGACCTACACGTCGGCTTGCGAAGTTTTCCCAAAGCAACGTTAGTGCAAAGCGCGTTAGTGCGTAGGACGCCTTTCGTTTTACTTTCTTGATTTTTGGAAAATTGCCAAAATTCTAGTTTTTCGATGTCTTCTTACGACAGTAATAAGAATTTCCCTCAATGTAATCTGTTCTTCAAAAACAGATCTTTAAATAAGGTCGTGCACAATTTTTTTAAAATATGAGCTTTTTCCCGCATTTTTGGATAAGGTATAGGCATTTAAAAAAGATTTTCTCAAAAACGCCCCAATTTTTCCGTTAATTATTTTAATAGAGCAAACTAGGATCGAAAAAATTAAACAGGTCCCATTTTCTGTGAACTCCGAATTTTCGAAAATCGCCATAAATTAACTTTGCAAAACTTTTCCCTTCAGTTACAGAAACAAGACGCTTAAAAATGGCGTAGGTTTCATTTTCGTTGAACTCTGAATTTTCGACAACTGCAGAAGTTTCAAATAATGTGGGAAAGCACGTCCTGTTGGAACGCCACTAGTTTTTATTTCATTTTCGTGTATTGTATCTTTTAATCGCTGATAGATTTTCTACAGAACTTCCTCACATAAATTTTCGGTTGGCAACTACGCTCTTTAAATGATAGTTCGTCTCCCAAGAACAATTTGCAAAGAAATTAAAGTAAAAAGGTTTTTCGCCAAAGAGACAATCGAAAAATTGTTAACGAGAGGGCCTTTAACTTTAGTTGTTACCGTGATTGAAACCAGTATTTTTAGGTTTCGTAACTCGAAATTAATACTCAAAACTATCGTACAAAAGAATTGATTTACATTCCTCAACTAATGTTCAAATTAAAGCTGGTCGAACTGCCTGAATTGCAAATGTTACTGTAACCCTTAAAACCATGATCTCTCCCCTTCTTAATCTTTTTTATTTTGCCTTTCCTTCCTATCCTCAAACAACACGTGCACGATTGACTATTATTGACATTACGTAAAAAATAAAATAAATAAAAGAACAAATAAATAATAAATCGTTTAATTGCATTTTATCCTAACCTTTACCGTCTTTAGCAATTCCGATTTTACCAAAACACGTCTTATCGCTACTCTGCTTTAAGGACGTGTGTGCCAACGGCTGCACTTGAAGAAAACTACGTAAATACGACTCATACATTTAAATACGCTCAAAAGTGTCGTCATTTACGAGATTGCTTCTCTTATGCAAGTTTATTGCTATCCACCTTACGTATTTTTGATCAAATACTGTGTTATAATCTGAAAATATCTTTTATTATGCTGATAAAGAACAAGGTTGATAAACATGTCAGCATGAGAATAGTCTGTTTTCTTTCTTGGAATGTTTTAATGTACAACAAATACCCGGAAGAAGTATGCAACTTTAAAGTGTTTACATATTCGATTACACTTAACCTCTTTTTACTTTCTTGCCTGTTGTATGTAATCGAGATAAAATATTGTGTTGTTGCAGGAAAAAGTGGCGATTGTTCGAAAAAAACTCGCATTTTGAGACCCTGATATCGAAATAGTGAGTAAATCTTGTTTCTACTAAATGTCTTACTGTACTACCATACTCGTACTGTAGTCAGAATACATGTTTTATGAGTTCTTAAAAACTGAACTAGTGGTGCTACAGAATGGCACAGACTTTTCCGTATTGGTTTTCTATTTCCTTGGGTCTGGACTAGCTATTCGGAATTTGCACATACTCTTGCCAGCAGCCATCTATCGCCGCCGAAAGTACATTTTTTTGTCATTTTCTTAATTTTTCGGTTTCCTAATAGTAGAACGGAAATGTTAATTTAGAATAATTAAAGAACACAGAAACCTCGTCCTAAATGGCAATTTTCTTTGAAAAATTTGGAACTGCGTTTTAAGCTCTACAAAAATACAAAATTTGAGGATCTTTTTCACAGATCATTTTTGAGTTATCAAAAAACTTCTTTTGAAGTCGTTTAAAGCACTTACACTCACAAATACAATAACGTTTGCAAATTGTTGGTAATGTGCATATTAAAGGTGTTGAAATCTTACAAAAAAATTACATTTGTGTAATTTAAAACAAACAAATGTGTAACAATTGTGTAATTTAAACAAAAAAAATTTCATTTGTGTAATTTTTGAAAAAAATTACTCAAAATAAACTTTACGTTATATAAAAGAGTTTAATTAGCACTATCCGTTCCCAAAGTTTGAAGAAAAAATTTGGAGCCATTTATGACAAAATGGCGTTTGTGCATCTCTGAAAATGCGGAATTTTGAGCTTGTTTTCACAGAAAACAGTTGAGTTCTCGAGATACTTTACTTGACATTATTTCAAGTACATGTACATCAATAATACGCTAATGTAAATATTACCGACGTGAGAAACAAGTCAAAAACATTACATTTTTGGAATTTTTGAAAAAATGAAAGAATAGAGCAATATGCAGTTTACGTCATTTCATAGGGTACATTTAGCACTATCCCCACCAAAAGTTTAAAGAAAACATTTGGAGCCGTTTTTAAGAAAACCTTGTTTTTGAATTTTTTTAAAAATTGCACATTTTACATGCAATATTAGGCGAAAACTACTAAAATGTTTAAAAAATGTTCAGGACCTTAAAGAAAGAACTCACTATGAAGAACAAATTTTATTAGAAGGATAAATCTCTATCTGCAGTTTTATAGTTTTTGCAATTTTCAAAATTTCAGACAACCGTGAAAATCGGATCTATGCCACCTTAATAAGTGTATTTTATTCTATTCTCACAAGAAATTTAAAGAAAAACTATACATTTTTTCCTAATTTTTAATGAATTTGACTAGGTACGACTAAAAAAATATTATAAAAGACTAATTTTTGGTGAACTCTCTGCATTTTCGAAAATTGCAAACTGGCATGGGTTTAATTAATACATAAAATGTCATAGGTTTAATTTTCGTCGGTCTCTCTGAATTTTCAAGTCACAAATAATTCAATAAAAGGTGAATAACATGCACTGTTGAAGCACCACTAATTTTAAGTCGCTTTCGCTCTTCTAAACACCTTTGCGTTCACTCCCGCCTTCCTGCACTCCCGTCTTCCCGGGAATCCGATATGTTCTATTTACCAAATTATTTCATAGGTTTGGGTAGTTGATTGCATCTCACCCTCGTTCTACTGGCTGAGAAAACCGGTAGATTCGTCTAGCAAGGTTTGTACATGTACATGTCCGTACTGTGGAGTTTTGGAATGTGATACAAAGTGTGTTGAGAAATATAAACCATTCATATGTGCGATATCAGATTCTGCTAAACGGAATGTCAATACCAGATGTGCCCTCATTAAAATGTAATTTAAAAATTATTAGCACTCAAAATATTTTTGTAGTTTAAGCTATCGAAATGCACTGTTTGGCATTCGGTAGGTAACTTACAGGCGCTCAGAATAAGGTATTTGATAGGTTTCCAACACTTGGGCGGATGAATGTGGATCCGAGAGGGGAGCCCAGCAATTGCTCGCACCATGGAGAGTAGGGAGCGGTGTGCCAAACTCTGGTTACAGCACTCCCTTCTGACAACGAGGCGGCCCATTTGCAATGTCGCCCATGGTCATCCAATCAGCTTTCTGTACTTTTATCTTATCTTGACAAAACGCCCACAATGGGCCTCTTTTACGTTCTTGCAATACTACGAGTCAACGTCATAATACTAATTTGCACGTACTTACGTAGTAAAAATATTGTTTTGAAATGTTGCAGTGGAAAGTTGCGATTATTCCTCAGGAAAACTCCTACTGTGGGGTCCCGATGTCAAAAAAGTGGATAAACCTTGTTCCTATATCTGTAGTAATTACTTCCTCTAACACGTGTATTCAGTATCCAGTATTTTTGGGTCCTTATTATCGAAAAAGGTTTACGGCAAAATGGCAATCAATCCAACCGTCCATCTGCCCATTCCTGCCTCCATCTGTCAATCCATTTGGTTAGTCCGTTTGCCCGTGTGTCCGACTGTGTACAATGCTAGTGGCTAAATCGTTCAGCTGATTTTCTACAAAATTGATATTCACCAATCGATATGGCTGATATCGCGGCCCCTTGAATTAAAAACCGATATATTAATATTGGGGAGTACTTTACATGAAGCTTCAGGGATATTTTTCAAATTTTAAAAAATGTGTCCATCGTTTTTTATTAACTTTGTTGTTGCATAGTGTGAAGGACGTGTGAGGAAAAATAATACGAAAATATGCGAGAGGCTCAATGTCGGACACAACACACTCAAAACTAGATTCTGTTCGGAAGAGCCAATCGACTAGGCTTACATATTGTAAATAACATCCAGCAGCATACATATTGTAAATAATAACCATGTACATATTATATATATTAGCAGTAGTATAGAAAGTATATAGCAATAATATAGTAGGATCAAATTTAGGTTTATGTTAGTTGAAAACTCTGATTTTTCGAAAATTGCAAAAGTTGAAAATGTTTTCGGAATCATCCAATAACCAAAATATTAAAGATAGAGATTTTTTCCCTCAATGAAATCTGTTCCTTGCACATAGACTTTAAAATAAGGCGATGAAAAAATTTCTCGAACATTTTCGTACTTCTCGCGTAATTTTGCATGAAAGTACGAGGGAGAAAGTACGTGCTGTTTTAGCACCAGTAGTTACTTTTTGGCTACGGAGTATTACTCTCTCACTACAGAGTATTACTTTCTCGCCACGGAGTAGAGAGAAATTTATGTAATACTGCGCGATAAAACCGCGAATTTTCGGCAGAAAAACGCTTAAAGAAAAAGTCGATAAATCCTTTTGATATATTAAATAAATCCTCTAACACGCGATGTAGCCAGAATCCATGTTCGTAGGCCTTTGATAGCGAAAAATCGAATGACGGCTGTCCGAATGTCCGTCCGTCTTTGAACGAGGCAAACGGCTAAACCGTTCACATGATTTTCTTCAAAATTGATATTCCCCAATCGATCTGGTTAATGACGCGGCCCCTTGAATTTGAAATCGATTGATTTGGGGGGGAGGTACTTTACGTGAAGCCTCTGGGACATTTTCAAAAAATGGCTCCATCGTTTTTTATTAAATTTTGTTCTTGGATAGTGGTAAGGACGCTTACGACAATGGTGCAGGCCTTATGTTTGTTGAAAACCCTGATTTTTCGAAAACTGCAAATGTTGCATTTGAAGCGCTTCGGGCACAAAGGATATAAGTGCACTAAATGTGGTACCTAATTAGAAAATTGAGTTCTAAGTTGAATGTTTTTGGAAGCATTTTCTTTCCATCGCCAGAACGCAGTAACTGTTTGTGCAATTTGAATACCCTTTATACACGAAATACGATTTTTGATTTTACACTCAGAGAAACATGTATCTAGTCCAGTGCTTGCCAACTCAATGCTCTCTGACGCCACAAAAATCTGCTCTCCTGTTCGGAGCCGAGCCGCGAAGCAAAGCAAGTGCCCGCACGCGGCGGCAGGCGCACAGTGTTCTTTCGATAATGGTATTTCAATAATGGTACAGAATTATGGAGGAAAGGTTCGCTCGATAATTATGTTTTTAAATGGTAATTATTATTTAAATATTTATGATTCAATAAAAATATGAAAAATTAAAAAATAGAACATAGATTATTACATAACTCAAAGCAATATCCGACCCTGTTTATCGTCACCAGTACTGTAATTTCACTTCCATTCTTTTTTAATACATAACATTTTTGGAGAAGACAGTTTTAACATTCTAGTACAATAATATTTAATACAATGTTATATAATTTAACATTTTTTCGTCCCGAACCAATAATTAATGTTAGCAAAGAAATGCAAATAGATACCCGGGATTGGTCACGTGAGAGAATTTGGAATCCATGCTTCATTATTTCATGTAAAGTTTTTTGAGAAAGTTGTGATTTTCAGTACCTCTTCCATAATCCTAGAAATCCTTTACTCATCTCATAATTGCAGGCTATCTGTCAATTCACAAAAATTATTTTAATCTCCTGGATTTCTCTAAGCTGCAAAGCTCCGTAATGCCTCTGTACGTTTAACTTTTTAACATACTGTAGTTCTTTCGAAAACACCAAACACTTCGCCATTGTTACGGTATGTACAAAAAGAAACATTTCTTCCTAAATCGAAAGAAAATTAACGGGCGTAAATGGGCTTTCATGTTGCGTAAAACACAGACAATGGTCCACTGCCAACGCTGTCAATCCCTCCGTTCATCCTCCACTTTTGCGCACAGTGCTTCTCCGAGCGTTATCTCGCTGAAGGTTACGGTGCTCTTACGTCATTTTTCCTTCAGTTGCCAAACGCTCGTCTAGTCTTTGGGTCTGACAACTACTTTTTTGCTTTTTCGCCCCTAAGAAGGAACTTCTGAAGAAAAGATAGTAATGTACTCGTACGCCAGAAAAGGGCGAATTAAATAAATAAATAAATAAACAAAAAAAACTTATTGGCTGGCCCCGGTAACGAAAAATGGATGAATCCAGTTGCGAAATATAGAAAAAAAAATCTTCTAACACATGGTGTAGCCAGAATACGTGATTTATTGGTTCTTGATACCGAAAAATCGACTGACGGCAAAACGTCCGTCTGTCCGTCCGCCTGTGGTCAACGCTAGCGCCTAAACCGTTCAGCCTATTTTCTTCGAAATTGATATGCCTCAATCGATCTGGCTGATGTCTTGGCTCTCGGAATTTGAAATCGATATTTTAATTTTGGGGGTACTTTACATGAAGCCCCTCGGGCATTTTCAAAATGTTCCAAAAAAGTCTCCAAAGTTTTTGATTAAATTTTGTTGTTGAATAATGCAAAGGAGGTTTAAGAGAATGGTATAGGTCTCATTGTCGTTAAAATCCCCGCTTTTTGGAAAATTGCAAAAAAAAAAATTAAACCCTAAAATTGAAGATAGAGATTTTTGCCTCAGACAAAGTCTGTTGTTCAAAACTAGCTCATTGGAAAAGGCAACGTACAATTTGTTTTGGAAAAATAAGTCGTTTTTACGTTATTTGGGCTTGAAATTTACAAACAAATTCTAAAAAACTGCTCCAATTTTTTTCTTTAAATTTTCTTCACTTATGTAATAAGGGACGATAAAGGATATGGTACTAATTCCGTTTTCGGGTATTGCTCGGATTTTCAAATATTGCAATATTTCAATATTACGTGGCTGTTTTCAATAACGGGAGAAAGTTTGTGCTGTTATAACACCACTAGTTTGTGTGTGTGCCTGTGTTATCGATTTCAGAATTAAAATCTAGTTTGGTATCAGGGACAAACTGGGTTATGAAATAATTTATAACATCAAAATTTTGGGTGGACTTAAAATAAAAATGTCTTGGAGACAATACCAACGATTTTTTTCACAAGCACCTGACCAACTGTTGAATACAATCTTCTGCAATTGCAAGAAAGTTTTCGCATAAAATGAGCTGGTTGGGGATGTGGCAAAGTAGGATTACATTGTCCAAGTTTTGTTGCCATTGTCATGGACAATCATGGCTTAACGAATACGCGACATTGATTTTATTGTATTTGTACATTAAAAGTACATTGTAAGTAATGTGCTTCAGCTTCTGCGTCCGTGACGTCTATTTCGATCATGATTTTCGTCCAGTGTCGCTGATCCATTGAGCGAGATGGTCCCTTGTCTTGCTTCTGGGTATAAATGTAACTTCATTGTGCGCAAATTTGTTGAGCTCTCCCTTCGCTAGTTGTTGTAGGAGTAGAGCCAATTGTGTGAGTTTCTATTTTGTTAGCAGTTCTAAAACATCAAATCTGTAGTTCGTTAATTGAAACAAATAAATTTTCTTTCATTCGCGAGCAAAAAAGCCTTGTTTTCAAATCTTGCAATCCTCGATTTGTTGGTAGGTATTGTATTCATCACTCAACTATGTATAGAAATGAGCGTGAAAGAGATTCTGCAGCTCAAGAAAATGTGAGCACATTATACTCTCCCATATATCTCATAATTTTTACTTTCCCTCCATTACTTCGTAAGAAGAGAAAGTACTGTTATCGTAGATCGGGAAACGGCAAATTTTCGGCAGAAAAACTCTTATTCCTGGGCCCTGGTAAACAAAAAGGGGATGAATCCAGTTGTTAAATATAGAAAAAAAATCCTCTAACAAGTAGTGTAGCCAGAATCCATGTTTTGTGGGTCCTTGATACCTAAAAATCGATCGCTTAAAGCCTGTCTGTCCGTTTGTCCGAGGTCTATGCTAGCGCCTAAACCGTTCAGTTGATTTTCTCCCAAAATTGGTTTTTCCCGATCGATCTGAAAGAACTCGAGGCTTGGGAGTTTAAAACGGGTATTTTGATTTTTGAGAGTACTTTACATAAAACGAGCATTTGCGATTTTAAGCGTCGGCCTGAGTTGAATCCATACGGCGTTTCTTTGGCGTGAATGATGGCGAGTTAACTTGGCGTGAATGATGGCGAGGATCGGGTCTAGGAGCGGATGCAAATTTTTTGCTGGTTGAAAATACTTCTGAAGGTTTATGTAGTAGTTTAATATAGCGAATAGGTTAGAAATGATTCAAGAAAGTATGTGCCTTTGTACCACCACAGATTTTCTTTAACAAAATTTCTTTGTGATAACTTTGGTTGAATGTATAACACATGAAATCACTATCAGGGAGGTAACAAAAAGTTACCCCTTCACACTTTGCTGATACAAACTTGCTCAGTCAATCAACTGGAGGGCCTCACGGCTGAACGTTGTACTGTCTGTGAATGTAAAATAAAATTTAAAGCAAAAAAAAATTCTTTAATTATTTTTACACTCATAAAACAAGAGAAGGTTTAAAATGTTGGCGAAAGTCCCATTATCGTTGAACTCTCTGATTTTTCGAAAATCGGGTGTTGTAAATTATGGGCGAGACAATTAGATTTTTAAGTGCCGGTCCAAGTAAGTATGTCAGAGAGACTGAGGTGTAACGGCAAAACACACATAAGCTTGATGAACTTGAGTATGAATCTCAGTACGAAAAAAAAATTCCTGTTGAAAACACTTCTGCAGGTTCATCGCTATATAGTATTTGAGTAAACTCCTCGCGTGCGTGCTGTGGAGGTCTCGGTTCTATCTCTCACTGTTAGACCACTTCCCGTGCGCCAATCGAGACTTACGAGGTGTCAATCGATGCGTCTCGGTGTCCTGATGGGGAACTGATAATTTATTTTCAGAATAGGCCATACAATTCTATGAAATTTCCAAAAAAGTGTTTTTTTCGTGTTTTACGCTGCGGTCTTGGTGAGTATGCCGGAACTAAATCAACGCCACCTAATTAGATGTAGGTGCCGTTGATTTAATTCCAGTACCAATACCGACGAAGAGAGAGCGAGAGAGAGACGACGACGAAGAAGACGCAGACGAAGAAGACGAAGAAGAAGAAGACGAAGAAAAAAGAAAACGAAGATAAGGACAAAGAAGACGAAGAAGATGACGATGAAGAAGACGAAGAAGATGCCGATGAAGAAGACGAAGACAAAGACGAAGAAGACAGACGAAGAAGAAGAGAAGACGAAGAGAAAACGAAGAGAAACGAAGAAGAAGACGAAGAATTTCCTTTGACGGAAAATTAACTAAATAAGAGGAGGGCATATCGAGTTGCCCGGACCAGACGGCCGTGGGTGCACGTCTCCGAGGAGAGCATAGCTGTCTCATCCGGTTGCTGCGTCTAGGCCGCGAGGATAAGTGTTATGTCTTCAAAGAATGTCAATAGGATAATTTTTATAAGAGAAATCAAGATGAGCCAAGTGACCCGGAGGAGCAACAGATTATTGCGTGTTTTCGGACGTCGTGTGGTTTTCAAATTGATTTTAAAAATATGTACTACGACAAATTGAAAGAAAAGCATTCCGATATAACTTTTGACGCAGTCAATTTTATGAAACTATTACATTACCTAAGTTCAGGAAAGCCAAAGGTGGAAATCGTGCTCAATATCACAAAAATAATTGCAAATTTTAAGTGGTTAGTTAGCAATGCTGACAAAAACATCTAAACTGAACAAAGAGGTCTCTGAACCGAAGAAAGGGAAAAAAAAGACGTCAAACAACGGAAGTTAGTTTAAAGCGTCGGCAACGTCACATTCAGCTAGTGTATAATATTGCGGAGCAGTTAGAAATAATTCGAGAAAGTATGTGCTGCTGGGACGGTACTAGATTACTGTTCATTGACGAAAATAAATCAATTCAACTCAAATTAATTTTTTAACATTAAATTAATCTGAAAGTGACAACGATGAAGATCAATTGACTGAATTCGAAGAGTCGTGTAATAAGGTTACTCAATATTACGTATATGCATAGAAACCCGGGCGTTTGCGAAAAACGATGTTTCGTGACTTTTGAACTCTAATATTTTGGAACGAACAAGTGATATCGACCCGCACTTTTTACTCCTTTTATAAAAGATTAAGACAAAGTTTTCTGCGAAAATTCGGCTCAAGGAGTTTTTTCTGCAGATGGAACTGTTGACTGGGATGTAATGAGCGTAGGCAAGGAGGATATGTACGGTGGCTCTTCTCTCACCTCAGGAACGAAACTGTAAAAACTCTGAAGGCGGTGATGATTAAGGTTTAGGGTCTGTACAACGTCTAAGGTCATTGGCGCCCATGTCAAGTAATCGTAAGAAGGTGTCATCACTGTGACATTACCAAACTATAACATTTTTAACACATAAAGAAAAAGATGCGTAAAGAAAACAAGAGTAAATATTCTGTTGTAGAAAAATAAGAGTTTTGGCTCAAAAGGAGACGGGTACACTTCAAAATTTGGTAAGTAAAAGCCATGTTAATTGACATTATCCTTCTCTCTCAGATTAGGCTGTAATTCCATTTTTCCTTTATAAACAGAAAAGCGTGCGAAGAGTGGATTCGTCATTGCCAAGGATCGCTCCTAGAGTGGCGGCAAGGCCGTGCCTTCGGCACTGTGATAAGGCAAGAGACTAGATGACTACAGCGTCATTATCTTTGTAGACATAAACACAAACCAATTAACCGTTATAGTGAACACTTAGGTAGGTAACGTTAAGTATATTTATATTTGATAGGTAACGCTAAGTGTTCACTACAACAGTTTATTTGTTTTTATGTCTACTACTATAATGTCTAGGAGGCTCATTTTAATGAAATGTCATTTTTTACTTTCCCATATACGAGTACATTACATACGTATATATGGAGTAATAAACGTAGTATAGGGAAAGTTATGTAATGCTGCCGAAAGTCGATTTCGGGATTTCAACGGAAATACACGTTTAGGGGCCCCCTGATACCGAAAAAGTGTTTTTTTTAACGTCCGTCCATCTGGCAGTCTCTGAACACCACTAGCGCCTAAACCATACGAACGATTTCTTCCAAAATGGATATTCCCACGGTCGATCTGATTCCACTTGAGGCGCCGCGATTTTGAAACACTTTCTTCAAAATTTGGGGGTACTGTACATGAAGCCCCTTGGACATTTTCAACTGACTACTGGCGAGTCAGTCGCCAGTAAGCCGCTGTCCCGGACACTTCGCCCGAGACCTCGCCACTGAGGATGCGCACCGCAGTCGAAAGTGGGCGAAACGTTTGGTTGGAAACAATTGGTTATTCTTCACATTTTAACTTTCCTGTACATTACTTGAATTTGCGACGCAATTAAACGTGCGGTGAGCAACGATCGCGAAACGAATTATCAACGCCATATCATAGGTACCAAAGGACACGGAAGATACACGAAACCAAAACTCAATATCCTTTCTTAACTGACAATAGGAGAGGAAAATAGTCAAGGGCACGCTCTAGTATGTTTGCGTGCAACATACTAGTTTAAAATAGTTTTTTCTAAGGCTTCGTGTGCAACACTTGTCAAACAAAGACTTGAAAACAATGATTTTCTGGAGGACGGATGAAAATACAATTTATTCCAATTGTTGTAATAAAGAAGTAAACAATACTGTAAAAATTGATCAACAAAAAAAATATGTCTTCTGATGTTGTTTCCCTAGTCGAAATGTTTAGTGCTCAAGTCTAATGTTGCTGCAGAAATTATATAATTTGAAATACTGAAACTCAGAAAACGATAAACCAATGCCAGTGAAGTAGATATGAAATGAAAAAACCTTCAATTTTTATTGAAGTAAAAATAATTATTATGGAGATACTATTAATATTTTTTTTGCAGTTTTGAGAGTTTTCTGAGGTTCAAGAAAATGTTTTGTAAAAACTGTTTGGCGCATTGTTTTTAAATAATTATTGTTTGTACTATTATGCATATTCTTTCCGAACATTTTTCTCGAGTTTCAGAATTTTACATGTATTATTTTTAATGAAATTGAAAAAAAAACACGGAGCATTTCACATTTTTTCTTTTAATTTCGTTTGAAGTACTAGTAGCATCACTGTGTCTGTAAAAAGAATTATTTTATCAACAAGAGAAAGTAGTACGGCAAAGCACGTTCGTACTAAACATAATTTCTACTGACATATCTCAAATTCGAGCGTATGTAATTTCTGCTCAGATAGTTTGAACCTGAACGTTTAGCTAAATACATTTTAGTAAAGTGCGCTTGTCTTAAATTAAATCTGATATTAATTTGCGTTAAAATTTGAGTAAGATTTGTTTCAAAACATGGTAATTTGTAGTACAATTCTGATATTCTTCTTAAGAAATATGTAGCTCTGTATAATTTGAATTAATTTATGCATATTAAATGTTCCAAAAAGTTTCAAATGGGCCAGCACTTTGCACCGACTTCTAGTAGTGTCAAAGCTAGAGATAGGAAAGAAACTATGTCACACTTAGTGCAAACTAAAGCAACATTGAAGCCTGCAACATATCCATTTTAATGGAAATGTGGGATTCTTTGTTAGGGGCAAATGTATCCTTCCAAAATGTAGCAAATCCAACGTTTAAAGGATTTCTAGAGAAATTTTCATGACAGGGCATCCGGACCCATACACACGAAGACAAAATAGTCTTCCTTATCTTCAGAAATTAGAACCAGTAGGTGTTCCTCTGGTGGATTCATTCAAAATTGTTGAAGAAATTTAAGTGTCTGGAATTGATGTTTGGAGATATTGGTGAGTCTGCTGCAGAGAAATTACATAAAGTGTTAAATTTAAATTGTGACTTGAAATTTCTCCAAAATGTAAGAAAACATTATTCGTGGTGAAGAATCAGAAAATGCAGGATTGACCTTACATTTGCTTAGATCTCGTCTTTGATGTATGCTCCAAGTACGTCTTGTGACGTAAAAAAGGTCATTTTCTGCATTCAGAAACATTTTTTTCGGACAAAAGAATGAATTTGACATAGAACAGTTTAGAAAAAATTGTTAATTTTTCACTTTTACAAAAGTCAATATAACTAAAAATTTAAATAAAATAAAATTTGACTGGGCATGTTTTGTCCATTTTTATCCTGCATCGTGCATATTTAGCTATCTGATAGTGCATGTTTGCATGCATATTTTAGCATTTGATAGTGCATGGAAATCCTGCCTCTAATAATAAGGAAGTAGCATAAATTTATATTTATGCATTTAATTGAGTTCTCAAGTATATAAAGTGAAATACTAAGTATTAAATTAATTTTTTAATTGAAAATGAATGTAGGTTTAGTGTAAAATGATCTTTCCTTTGTATTCAACTCGCGAGAGAATTTATGAGCAATACGTGACAGTGATGTTATCGCATTTTCTTTATTTTGATAATGCCAAGTTTTCATAGTTTATTTAGTCAGTCTAATATGTTTGTATGAAAGTGCAACAACATAAATATCAAAGTTCCAAGAAAATTTGAAGACGGAAACAAAACTTTAATGTACCTTATAGTGCAGACATTTGGTAGAGAAGTGTAGGGTGGTTAAAAAAGAGAAGTTTTTATTGACTCTAAGTTTTGCAGAAACAAACAAACAAACAAAAACGAATATAATGAAATAATCTATATTAATCTTTAGAAATATTCTTTAGCTACATTTTATGTAGCTGAACGCCTGAAGAAATATGTTCGGATACAGAGAACGCTAGAGAGGTACGAAACAGGGTGTAACAAAACTGTACTGACGAACTTTGAAAGGAGACATGACCATATGTATTTTTTCTTCATCAACTATGACGCGGTCCCGGGAGTCAATTGAAGAATTTCGGAGCCAGTGGTTATGCAATCCCCGCGATACACTTCCTCTTGTTTCTTTGCCCCACCTCCTACTATACCTAATACTAATTTTCTCTCCGTGGTTAGACTAATATGGTCTTAGTGGATGGCGAATCTAAATGCGAAAAGAGGCTATATTGCGAGATGTTTCCATGCCGGTTAGATGGTTGCTGTTCAACATTCTGTACTACTGTTCAGGCGCCTACGGGAGTGAGGGAATTGAGAGTTGACAGAAGTGGAAATGGCAAAAGTAGAATGACTACAAGTGAGATTAGAGCGATGAATTTGTAGCGGGTTGACACCACACGCGTACCAACATGCACTCCTCATACGCGAACATCATCAATCCAACACAAAGCGGCGTAGAATTATTTCATTCTCAATTTCACGCCCGTCCAACGGACACTACATCCTTCACTCAACAAAAATGCCGACAAAGTCTAAGGTCAACTTTCCGCTGTCTGTGAATTTCCCTTGGTGGTACCATGAACGTGTCTTACGAACTAATTCGGCAGCACTTTTGGTTGATTATTTGATTGATTAGTGTTTACGGGAGCGTCAACTGGTAAGATCATTGGTCCCGTCAGTGTAGTGTATGTATTATCGCGGGAGGTGGTGGTGATCTTCCATAGCTGAATGGGCGAGATACAGCGCCGACCTTCACCTGGCGCCCCCCCAATCAGGTATCTCCCTCTAGCTGCAGACTGGTCTCACGACATGTGTGGTAGTGTAGTGCAAGTAAGTGTAACTGCAAGTAAAAATAGGAGATGATAAGACTTAGAAGAGGAAGGTAAGTTTGCGCGCGGTCAATTGCCCGTTTGTTATGGTACTGCTCCGGCATTCTCCTAGTGTTGATAGGAGAAATCACGGAAAACTACCGATCAGAGCAGCTGGCCGCTAGAATTCTCCTCCAGACAGCGGCTGAATTCGACTTGGCTATCTAGCGAGTATTGAAATTCCTGCCACCGACGGGACGCAGAACTGTTTGGGATTTGCAATGAGGCAAAGTTTTCATGTCTACAACAGCAGGAGAAACCGTGTTTCGATGAGAAGAACCCTTAAGTGTCGGTACATCAGAATTTGTTTCAAGGAAACTTCTGGGATGAAAAACTTCGAGTCATTATTGCTTGCAAGTGCATTATTACTAGACTGGCATTGACGTACCGACTACGCACTGATGGACTCTTGGCCTACTGGCTGGTCGGACAAAGAACATACTTCACCGGTGTAGACCTACGTACCATCCCTGCGCGTTGGAAGGGAGAATGAAAGCAAGATGGGGGCACCACGAGATGAGGGTTGAGCCGGAAAGCGATCGTTCACAAATAACCGTCATGATAATAGTTCCAGACGCACCGTACAGCCTGAAACTAAAAGTACATATCACAAGCGTATGTTTACGAAAATCATTCTTTGCGGTCCTCTCGGCCTCGATGTCCAAGGTTGGCAAAGAATATTGCGAAAACAAGGGAGACGACGGTAAGAAGACAAACGAGAAGAAACAAGGCAGCTTAAAGCAATGGAGGTGACTGCTTTCTCGGCGCAGGCCCGCACGCGCGGACGTGAAAGAGACGTGGGGGTTGCATAACCAGCAGGCGCTGAACTGCTTTCCGCCGTAGAGTCGCTAGGGGCGAGTAGAGTACAGCCAAAAACAAAACAAAAAAAAACAAAAAAACAAAAAAAAAACAAAAAACAAAAAACAAAAAAAAAAACAAAAAAAAGCGGGTTGGGGTCAACAGACCCTGCTCGCGACCGCACATCGTTTTGCGACTATGCATATGAAGGTGATAAGACATCCTCTTGGAAAGAAGAGATACTGAATCTCTTTCATTCATAGTGAAAGGAAAATATTTCCTCAAATTCACAAATAAAACAAATCTATCTCTTAAGTGCAAAGGGTTCTTAAGAATTTTATCGGTTTTCAGGCTTTGCGTTCGATTTCGTTTGCATTTAAAGTTGCGATACAAACATTTTTGTTCAATATTTTTAGTATGGTATTTGTTATTGTTCTATAATTTCATGGTTTCCGGTAAATCTTTTTATATTCACCTTCACTTTGCTCTGAGCAACCGGTTTTAGTGAACAAAATGTTAAGAATGACAATACGTTTGCAACTTTTTGCTTGAATTACATCCGATAAATTTTCTTGTGTCGAAACACATTGAAGTCATGCATATCAAGTCCACACATACAACTAATGGTATGCTAATGAATGCAGTATTTGAGACATACACGTCCTGGAAGAAAAATATGCATAAAAATGGGAGTACTTGTCAAACAAATAGTTTACAATATTCTAAGAAACATATTGACTATATTTAAGAAATCTATTTGTTTCAACATGTAGAGATTCTTATTTTAACAGATTTCTGAACATTTTTTATTACAATAGTCACTAACAAGGCAAATGGACCGGATATGATGGTTCAGCGGTATCACAGTTGCCTTTGCAATATTGTTGACCGGCAGGTTCTAGGAAAGGAGTCCCTATAGTGGCAGATTTTCCACACTAGCTAGGAGAAATTCATTCACTGTCTGGAGTAGAATTCTAGAGGTCAGCTGCTCTGATCGGTAGTTTCTCGCGGACTCTGATCGATATGAAATGAACGCCGGAAACAGTACGCTATCAAATGGGTCACTTGGGATCTATCCTTCATCGTTCATCTCCTCTTCCCTCACAAACTCACACGCACACACACACACATACACACACAAACACAAATACGCACAAACATACACTCACTTTGCCACACATGTTGGGAGACCAGTCGAGAAATCAGAGCTTGTCTCGGCTGGGGCGGAGTCCTGCCCGGAGAGGCACCTGAGGCGAAAAAAGACGACGCTAGATGGATGCTGAATCTCATGTTCAAGCGGGGGAAGAACACCGCAACCTGCCTCGAATAACATGCGCTACACTTATGGGACTAATGGCATCAGTATTGTAGATGACGCCCCCACAACCAATAAATTCTCACTCAGTATATTTATCAGAATTCTCAATGTGCAGTGCTTATTTTCGAATTCAGTTAATCTAAGGGCTAATTTCTGTTTCCATGGAGTCACAAGATCTCCATAAAAGTCTTTTCCTGTGATAGTTAATATTGTCTTTCACAGAGCTATCTAAACGTTCATATCGAAAGTGCGCATCGACACACGGGCAACGCCGTAATATCCCAATGAAGGCCGTTGAAATCGACAGACGAGAAAAATGCGGTAGATGACTTCGACATATATATGAGAAAAAATGTATATCAATCGTCTTCCTCATCACATTTTTTTCTAGCAGCCTCTATATTCTTTCAGAGTTTCGCTTTATCAGATAATAATTTGTCAAGGTAATGAAAAAAAAAAAACAGAAGGCAAAGGAGAAAAGGAAGAGAAACTTACCAGAGACGCCCAACAGGATTCTGGTGGCTGGTCTGGATACAAGAACAGGTCCAGGAGGGTCCACACGCCTCTCCACACGAAGACGACGAGCGTCCCCACCACCAGCACGCTGAACAGGCAGTCGAGGACGTACAGGCAGGTGTGGCGCGTGCTCTGCAACAGGCGAGCGCGCGGTCGGCCGCGGCCTCGGCCTCGCCGAGCGAGCGCAGGGCGACTTCACTGGCACTTCACTGGCGTTGGGGACGCGGGCAAGAAACGGTTCAAGTGGTTCTGGAAGGCTTCATAAGACCGCAATTTTTCAAAATTAATTTTCATCACATGCGTACGCAGATGGCTATTATCGTAAACTCGTAATTAGGGAGCGGATTTCTACGATTTTGCATATTTTTGTCTGTTGTTTCAGTGCACAGCTAAGAGACATTCATGACTTTTGGTTAGAAAATTATACTATTCAGATGAATATGTTACTGCACATTTGTGCATATTTGGCCGATTTTTCCTGTTGGTGCATATTCGTGTCATTATAGGCCCATATTTTTTCATATTTCGTTAAAATAGAGACTTATCTATAAAACGTTTCATCTTTTCATATAATCTATTTATTTGTAAGCGTTGGTTTATTCGAAACAGCTTGTCATAGTTCGCGTTTTTTTCTATAGATGATAAAATACTTGTGCAAATGTAGGATATTTCTTGTTAACATTTTTTTAAAACAAATCAGAAGAAATACAAAACCCAATGTACTTCACTAAGATATTTCTTTACTACTAATTTACTACTAATTTAGTTCAATTATTTCTCCCGCGAAGAAGAGTAGTTTACATTATGTTTGCTCAAAAATATATATTTCCATTCGAAGCATGCTTCTCCTGAATTTTATCAAGAAAGGTTTGAAGAATATGAAATATTGCTAATTGTAATTCCATATTAAATTGCATATTTCAGAAATTTTCTGTCATAAATGCAAATTTTTAAAAGCATATTTCAAAATTTTTATGACATAAAAATCCTCTCCCTACTTATAATTAACATGTACCAGCAAAGTCTTTTCGCACTGTGCCGAATCACAGACTCTTACTAACAATTGCGTTTATGTTCGTAGCAACCAAATCGCAGGAAAACAAGGAAAGGGGACAATACTGCCAGCATCGTTTATGACTGTGGAGAGAAAGCAATTTACGCTTTCAATTTTTACAAGTTGTAATTGGTGCTACCAACATAATTTGTATTGCTAGCACTCTCACTAGCCATTGGTTCCACTGCGGAGAGACTTTCCTGGCGCCCTGCATTACCTCTTCTGGTATAATGCTTTTATAAATAATTAAAAGTTTCCGAGTTGCAGGGGGAAGAAACATGTTCTCTGTGAATACAATGGATATGAAAAAAGCTAGAATAACGAATGTATTTCAAGGAAAATAATCGTTACAACAATTCATTTTACATCAATAAGAAGCATACATTCTTTGTTTCCTTAATCCGCTAAAAAATCCGTCTTAAAAAATTAAATGCTGAAACTATTATGTATATAAATTGTGCCGTAGCAGTAGCGGCGTTGTATCCCCGTACGTGAATGTGGTAGCCGATAGATGGCGAGGTGGTTTTGCCTGTTTCAGAGGCGGAAAGGAGGGCGTCGCAGCGATTGGCTCAGTTCGGTCGCGTTGTTTCCGCAGTTCGTTGCATGATGGATGCCTCCAGAGCAACACAAAGAGCAGTGACAATTTCTTTGAGCAGAAGGGCAGTATGCGTTCCAAATTTATCGCAGGATGCACGAGGTGTATGGCGACCGGTGTCTCGTACAGTGTACCCATTTTCAGAGTTATGCTGCGGTACGCGTCAACATTAAGCAATTGTGTAAATTGGGTGCTTTCTTACTTTCCCGTATATATACGTATATACGGAGTAATATATGTAGTGTATGTAGGGTACGTTATGTAACGATGCGCGAGAAAACGGTGGATTTTTGGCCGAAAAAATTCATTGCCGGGCCCTTATAATGAAAGAGTGGATTAAAACAATTGCTAAATAAAGAAAAAAATCCCCTAAAAAACAGAATCCCAGTTTTGTGGGTCCTTAATACCGAAAAACCATTTGAAATCAAAACGTTCGTCAGTCCGTCCGTCCGTCTGTGAACACCACTAGCGCCTAAATCACACGTAGAAGTTTTTTCAAATTGAAGAAATTTAAAAGTATTTTGGCTGAGGTGGTGCCCACGTTATTTCACAACAATTTTATGATTATGAAATATTAATTATTTGACTCAAACAGTGGGACACATTAGTCAGAATATGGTCAACTTTACGTAAAAACGATATAAATAGACACTTGTCAATGGGCCATAGCTCCGTAAGTTTTTATCCAAAATACTTTTAATTTAGAGAAAATTAAAACTTGAAATCTCTATTTTAAGAACTTTGCTTCGCACAATTTAACTTTTTCGTTGTAATCGGCTAAAGCTGCGCTGCGCGCCATCACTGATAGTAACTCTCATTTGAGCCGCCTTGCTGCGACTGATTTCTTTATTCACTATTAGGCTTTATTGAATATATTTGTAGAGCGCTCAGAAAAACACGTCCGCTCGGCTCTGCGTCTGGCGAGAGACTGCTCAAAACAATTAGCTGATAACAGATCTCACTTCGTGAAAGAATTAGGAACATTTTTAGGAAAGGTTCGAACTATCAAGGAAACGGTAATCAGGGAGTGGGAAAACAGCACTGGTTAGTAGTACGAGCGGAGCCTAGACTGGAGATGAAATAATTAATTCAATAAGTAAGCGATAATTAAGTTAACTAGTAAGGTAATCAGTAATGCTAATCATTAATATTAATTAGTAAGTTAGTAATAATTAAATTAATCAGTAAGCGATAATTAAGTTAATCAGTAGTAAATTGTTCGGAGAGGCGGTGGTGCGGGCGATCTTCTGTGGCAGTGTTTCATTTTAGGGGCTGAGGAGGCGAAAGACTGGATGTTTAGAAGAGGCCCACGCCAGGAAGTAAATAAATACTTTAGAAAAAAACTAGTATTTTAGCATGTACTCGTCTTCTGACGGCAGGTTTTTTCCCCTTCAGGACTTTATTCCTCAGCCGTACCTTATGGTCTCCTTTCCGCGGCTTTGATGCGGTGAAGAGACCATTAGGGGTGAATGCCAGAATTCGAAAGGTTAGAATGCGGTAGGATGTAGGTACTGTAATAGCTTAAAGGCCTTCAGCCTAGCCACATAGTTAAAAGAATTGAAATTATGTATCAATGTGTTATAATTACTTATTAAAATATATTTGTAGAGACATCAAACGTGTTTGGAAGTTACTAGACTTTAAAACACACTATAAGGCATTTGGAAGCCCATGAGTTATTTTTTCCTGTTTGTTTTGGTGCGTGCAACTGTGTCCATTTCATCTTACTGATTTACTGACGTTTCCAAGTGCAAGGATCAGGCAACCAAAAATGAAAGCAGTACACGAGGCTGCAGATTTATAAAACTAACAATTTTTCAAACAAATTGTTCATCTTATTTGTTGCTTGAATTTATATTAAATATTTATATAACTGTTATGTTCCAAACTTAATAAGTAGGTTTAAAATAGTATTAAATCGTGCACATGAATTTCAGTTATTCTATTCTCTTCAATCCTGGCTTACACAATATGTGTACAAACTATGGTAAGTACTGAACATAATAATTTTGATTTCTACGCCATTGTGGATTTCAATTTTGCGCTGGATATGACGTGAACTCTTTCTTGAGGATTTACAAAACACTCTTGTGACAGTTCTCTGAACGAGATTGTTTGGTGCGAAATCAGAAGCGAGAAGGAAGATCTCACAAAGGTGTCGCTTGTTGAAGTAGCACTTTCTACCTAGGATAGGACTTACGTATACGAGCGTATACTAAATATTTACTGTTTATTTGTGCGAGGGGCGATGACATGGTCACTGTTGCACGTATGTTATATATATATATATATATATATATATATATATATATATATGTGTGTGTGTGTGTGTGTGTGTGTGTGTGTGTGTGTGTGTGGCGAGATAGAGTGGGCGGTCGCAGCAGCATGTTGGGGCACTGGGCCGCACCCCTCCTGGAGGAGTGGGATGGGAAAGGAGGGGAGGGTGTGGGGAGGCGGTGCTGCGTGCGCACGTGCGGCCAGGACAGTGCTGAAAGTCGATGCCCCAATCCGTTTCAACGGGGGCAAATTCTACGTGTTTCCACACTCCCGTTCCACACTTTAAACACAAGAGGCAAAGTCTCAGTCAACATTTTTCTACCTTTTTATTACATAGTTATGTTCCATTTACTAGATTTCTTACCGCCGTTCTCGCGTCTATGTGTGACAAACTGGTTAAAATTGTTTTGTCTACGAGACAAGTCAATAGAACTGCAAATTTTATTATTTTCTTTGTACAATCATTTAAAACAACATTATTCAACAAATCTGTCTGGTTTTACGTGGCCAGAATGGTTTGTGAACCAATACCAGTTAAAGTTCCGTTCCACCTTTTGCCTTTCAAACTGGTCATCTGGTGGCTCAGATCGAAGTCGCTTGCCTTTCATCAAGGGGGTCCGGATTCGATTCCCGTCGATCTCATGTGAAATTTGTTCCAACGAAACCAGTTTGACTGCTTCGTAAGGGCTAGTCCAATCCCTGTGAAGTGTCCTAAACCCTACCTCAATCCTAATTCCTTCCCAATTCTGGCCACTGGGTACTGACGCAGGGGCGAGCAAGAGAGAGACGCGACGGATATGACATAATTAAATTAATATTTTTTTTTTTATTCTGAACAAAGTAAATTTACAATCTATTTTACATTAAAATAATTAGTAAATATGTTGACATTGGTAATTAAGGACAGTGACACTTAATGACAATGACAGTTTGTGGGTGAAAGTTTCCCAGTGGCACATTTCACCGTCTTCTTGCGTCTAGAACAGAAAAGTCAATTTAGTGTTGAAGAGTCAAAGTTGTGGAATACATTGCTTGTACATATGAAGTCTAATTTGAAAATCTATAATGGAGTTGTAAGGGTGTAATTCTGGATAATCGGTAGGTTTCTTCACTATTATCTAAAAGGTTGATGGCTAGAAAATTTGGATGCGTTTCCAGACGTTGAAGATAGCTTGAGCTGCTTGTTTGGATTCTTTCGAAGACTGTCGGTACTTTGAAGTCTCTGTGAAGCGTTATGTTTGAGATATACCACGGTGCTGCAGCAATCATCCTAAGAGTTTTTGATTGAAATCTCTGTAGAATGGAGAGATTTGATCTGCTTGCCGTGCCCCAGATTTGGATGCCATAGGTCCAAATAGGAATTATTATTGTTTTATAAATCAATAATTTATTGTCTAAGGACAGCTTCGAGTAGTATCCTAGTAGCCAGTACAGTCTTTTCATTTGTAGTTGAAGTTGCTTCTTCTTGGCTTGTATGTGGGATTTCCAGGTAAGCCTTTTGTCCAGATGTATACCTAAATACTTCACACTTTCAACTTGCAAAATTGGTTTATTATTAATGTTTACGATGGGACATTTTTGTCTTCTCAAAGTGAATGTAATATGAGCTGACTTGCTTTCGTTAATTTTTATTTTCCACTTGTCTGCCCATTTTTCGATCAACAATAGATGCTCTTGCAATTTTCTTGATGCTTCAATTGGGTCGTCATCCTTGGCTAATATGGCAGTATCATCTGCGAATGTAGCTATTGTGGTTTCTTCACTTTCCGGTATATCTGACGTGTACAGCTGGTACAAGACTGGGCCGAGCACACTACCTTGTGGTACTCCGGATTGGATTGGAAAGAGATCGGATAATTCATTTTGATACTTAATTTGAAATGTTCGGTGGGAGAGGTAAGATCTTAAGATATTGAGGTATGGATACGTTAGGGAGCGCTTGATTTTATAGAGAAGGCCATCGTGCCAAACTTTATCGAAAGCTTGAGTGATGTCTAGAAAACGCTGCTGAGCAATATTCTTTTTCTTGGAATGTTTTCTCTATGAAGTTGGTAATTCTATTAACTTGTTCAATAGTGGAATGTTGTTGCCTGAAGCCAAATTGGTGATCTGGGATTTGGCCATTTGCTGCCAAGCAAGGTCGTAATCTGCTTAGGAGAAGTTTCTCGAACACTTTGGACAGAATAGGAAGCATACTTATGGGACGATACGATGAGGGTTCATGGGGAGGTTTACCTGGTTTTAAAAAGACTTGGATTTGAGCTACTTTCCATTGCGCTGGATAATGTCCGGTGCGTAGGATACTGTTGAAGAGACCAGTGATAAAAGCTATTCCTTTGCGAGGCAGTTCTTTTAGTAGTGGCCCGGTGATGAGGTCATAACCGGGAGCCTTCTTGCTAGGCAGTTCCTTTTTTAAAATTTTTAATACCTCTTTATAAGTAAAATATTTTATTGGCAATGCCATTTGTGTAGGCGATTCTAAATATTCTTGTATTTCGTCAGGCTGATTTGAAGTTTTTGGTGGATGGTTTTGAAAAACTTCAGTAAAGTGTTTCGCAAATACTTCTATTTTTTCTTTGGTACTTCTAGCCCATTCGTTGTTTTTCCTTACGAATTGGAGGTGAAGCTTTACTAGGTCGTTTGGATTTCCTTACTGCTTTAAATAAAGAATATTCGGAGGCTTGAGAAGCTGAGAGATTGGCAACGTAATTTTGAAACCTACAGTCGTTGAATGTTTTAAGTAGATTTGATAATTGCCTGGTTGCTCTATTGTAGTTGGTTCTGTCAGTTGGGTATCTTGTCCTGTGCCATATTTTTCTAAGTTTTCTTTTTTCCTGAATTTTTTCCAGAATGTAGAATGGATAATTATCACAGGTTTTATTGTACTCTTTTCGTGGAGTGGCGTGCCACGCTGCTTTTTGTATGCTTTCAGTTATAAGTTCAGTAGCTTCATCTATGTCGTCTTGTGATCGTAACGGCATTCGAATGCTTGTAAAGGTGGATATCCTGTTACGGTACATATTCCAATCTGTGTGTTTTATTCACTAGTACTATTGGTGCAGGACTTAAAATATTTTATTGCTAACTGTTATTATGATGGGCGAGTGATCTGATGACAGTTCATGGGAAGCTTCAGTAGACATGCAACCTGGTGATATTCCTTTAGTTACAAAGATGTCAATTAGATCTGGAATTTTGTTTATGTCAGTTGGCCAGTAAGTTGGTTCTCCTGTTGAGACGGTTGTAATTGCAACGATGTTACCGCTTTTTGTAGTTCGCGACCTCTCGCTGTAATAAGTCTCGATCCCCACTGTACGTGTTTCGCATTTATATCTCCTCCGCATACAAAACGAGTGCCAAGGCTATTGAAAAATATTTCAAATCGTTCTTTATCAATATTGAATCGCGGGGGACAATATATAGAACTTACTCTTAGTGGTCCTTGACAGTCTTCAATTGTTATTGTAGTTGCTTGAATGTCTTCACATTGAAATGCACATTCTTCATGGTGTTTGATATTGCGTTTAATTAATATTGCTGTACCTCCGTGCGCTTTACCATCCGGATGTTTTGTATCATACAGTGTATAATTTTGCAATTTAAAATGGTTTTTCTCTGTGAAGTGGGTTTCCGAGATCAAGAGTATATCAATTTTATTGTTTGAGAGAAATATTTCGACTTCTTGGCGATGTTGCGCCAGACCGTTGGCATTCCAGGCTGCTATTCGAAAGAAGTTATACAGTGGATAATTTAGTTACTAATGTCGATACTAAGTTTAGAAGTGCATTTATTTGTTGACTTTGTTGCATTAGAACATTTTCAAATCGTTCAAAGGAATGTTGGATGATGCTAAGAATGGAGTGGCTGTCATCATGATGTGGTTGAAATTGTTCTGCATGCTTTGGTTGTACAATATCTGCATACGTTCTTCTATTTATTTGGGAGCTTCTCTCGTGATTTTGAGAATTACTTGTTGAATTGTTATAGTTTTGCTGCTGTATTCCCATTTCACTTTGGAATATTCTTCTCTCTTTATTTGAGTTGTTGCGGCCTTTCCTTTTTAGAATTTCTTGGTAAACTCGACAACCTTTATAGTTGGCCGGGTGGTTACCTTCACACAGCGCACATGTCGGCAGTATTTCTCTCGTTTTTTCACATTTATCAGGTGCATGTTCTTTGCCGCATTTAACACATCTGAATGGATAGGCACAGTAAGTTCTGGTATGTTCATACCTTTGGCAGTTTTTACATTGTACTATGTCTCGCTTCATTCGTGGTGGTTCAAATGCGACAACACAATTCAAAAGTCTGTCAATTTTAAAGATTTCTTTATTATTCTCGTTTGGTTCAAGATCTACGAAAAACAAAGGCAGTGGTGACTTTGTTAACCTATGGCGGACATTCATTATGTTTCTCACTTTATGTCCCTTTTCGAGCAACGCATCATTAATATCTTTTACATCAACAGTATGATGTATGTGACGCAAAACTACTCTATACGCTCGTTCTTGTTTTAATTGGTATGTATAATATACACGTTTTCCACTAGATAGATGTTTTACTATGTTTCTGTATGCATCCGGGGTTTTTGGTAATATTTTAATTTTATCATTTGTCATTGATTTTATTTCGAAGTCTTCTGTTTTTACAACTTCTTGCATAAATTTTATCATGGCTGGTACATTGTTTACGTTGGGGACAAAGATAGGCGGAACTACAATTTTCTTGGAACTTTCCTCATTGTTTTCTGGTGGATCTTCTGAATCAAGTTCACTGAATTTATTTGCAGTAGGAATTGTAACGACATAAGTACTATTACTATCGCTAGACGCTGTCTTTTGCCTTACCCTTCTAACTTCAGGGTCGAGGTCTTCTGTATTCGACCTCTTCGATCGAGCTGGTTTGTATTCTTGCCATGGCGGTTGTGTTAAATCCACTGGATTTGATGAGTCTCCATCCATGTTGTGGTCGCTACCATTTGATAATTCTGATGATTTCATGTTGTTGGTTTTGTAGTCGTCCACGTAATATACGCAGCACTCTTGCTACATGTTGCCGTGACTTCACACGAAAACACTTTTATAATTAATTGTTCTTTTAGATATTGTTTACGTATTAAATTTTAATAATTACTAGTTCAAGCACTATTTCAGCTTTAAATCTACGCAGGTATACACAATCACTACGGCACTCCTTATCACAAAGCACGATAAGGTGAGCAGAGCTGCGGACACGTCCGTACAGCGCCGCTGCCAAGCGAGAACTAAAATTAATATTAATGGAGGATTACTCCTGCGCTGTTATTAATAGAGGATTACTTCGAAAGCGCAAAGCGCTCAATGCCCCCGAAGGGAGAACTTCTTAGAGAAGCGTTGCCTCAATTGTAGACGCAACAAATTTAAAAAAATCAATAAGCAAACATCGATGCATATAACGGTTGAGCTAGTAGATGATGCAAAATGAAGCCTTGGCTACACGCTCAGTGGTTTCGAACAGTTTACAGTTTTGGATTTCTCGCGGAATCTGTTTGAGAGAGAGGGATGGGTTTTCTTTTATTCTTTCACCAGGAATCACCATGTATTTTTCCAGTTAATAGGTACTTCTATGTTTCCCATCTAATTACCAGATGCCATCAAAGAATGAACTGTGTTCTTTCGGCACCCGTGCCACTAGCGTGTATTTGCGTAACTAGTAACTGTGGCATTCCTTTCCACAATCTTTTAACACTAGAAGGTCCGGAACGGTCATTCTGACCGTTTTGCAAATTCAAATGTGTTATACATTGAAACTATCCGAAGTAGGATATCTATACTTTGTGACATTTACTTATTTGTTATAATACATATTAGTGAATTTTTGGAAAAATATCTCATTATTACTTTTGATTTTATTTCGCTATATACGTAGAAGTGCACACTGATTATTCTGACCGTTCTCTCTAGATATGTTTCTTATTTCCTTGGACGTACGAGACGTTTGATAATCGTATTTTCAACACTCACTGAAGTATGAATTTATCTTATCGTCCTTTCGCGAACGATTTGTGTCTCTTACTGTCCATTCAATACATTCTCTGAACGAAAGCTTTGTTGTCTCTCATTACCATCTAAAGATAAAGGGTGCTGAGTTTCTCGCCATCACGTGTTGGCGAGTTCGGTTGTGAGGAAGAAAGAAAGTGTATGTCAAGGATTGAAAAATCGAAACGGAATATTTCGTTCTTTGTCGTGGAGTGTGTTGGGAGTACTTCCAGGTTTCCTGCGAGATGTCGGGTCTCTCTACAAATGATATTCTGTTGACGCTCAAAGAATTAGAGGCAGATGATTCGGGAGACGAACTTGAGGTTTTGGATGTTCAGAATATTTGTTCTGAAAAAACAGGCATATTTCCACGTCTGACAGTGAGGTATTCTCTTCGGCCGTTGAAGAGTGTGAAACCAAAAAAGAAGAGGCAAATCACAAGGAATTGACTTCGTGTGAGTTATAACTGGTTTACAGAAAATTCTATTTTACAAAATAAATCTTACATTTTCTTACAGCAATTTATTTGGCTTTTCATATAACCAAAATACCAATGAACCAGTATGTAATGAGTCACAAAAGTCCTCAAATAATTCACGACCACAACTTTCAATTGTACAACACGTCGCCGGTAAGTATGGTTCAACAAAAGAGACAAACTGTTGTTAGTTACAACAAGTTTACAGAAAATTCTATTTTACAAAAGAACTTTTAAGCAAGATATCGGTTTTTTATTTCTTTTGAGGTATTAAAAATACGAGCGAATTAGTATCACAATCAACTGCAAGTAATAGACCCTATATAAGCACAACTCCCAATTGTGCAAAGCGTCGTCGGTAAGGATGGTGCAACCACATGGAGAGTAATCGAAAGGGGCTGCCGTAGTATAGGTAGGTTGAGCTCTCAGAATATTCTAAAAGAAAGTGCAGGGCCCACGTCTTACGGCAGAGCGATGCGTCAAAGAACTTTTCTCGAGTGCTTGGGATTTGTTTATTGATGAGCCTATGAAGAAACATACAAAACAGTGCACAGAAATTGAAGCTCGTTTGAAGTCTGGAAATGACAGATGGTCTGTCTCTTGAGAAGTGCTGGAAGCTTTGTTGTCTCTCTTTTATACGCACGTGGTGCGTATAATGTTACAGAACTTTATTTAGATATAATTTAGTCAATGAAATGTTGGGGGGTCACTGTGTTTACTCAGTGTCACGAAATAGATTCAAAGAGATCATGAAGTATCTTCGTTTTGAGGTGAGAACCACACGATCAACTAGCTTAGAAACAGATAAATTTGCGTTGATTTCTGCTGTATGGGAAAAATTGTAGAGAATTGTTGGGCTTCATACAATCCTGGAGAAACTGTTACTGTAGACGAGCAACTGTTTCATACTAAAAACTTGCTGCGGATTTACCCAATACATAACATTTAAGCCAGATAAATTTGGCATAAAATCCTGTCTATTGGCTGACGTTGACTAGAAATATTTATGTTAAGCAATTCCATATCTCGATAAGGAAGAACAGAGATCTACTAACGAGTCCCAGCCAGAATGTGTCGTTATGAAAATAATGGAGCCATTTCTAAGAAAGGGACGCCACGTAACTTTTTACCACACTAAAACTGGCAGAACTGGTCAAATCTAAAAACACCTACATTGTCGATGCCATAAAAGATTATGGAGAAATTCCAATCTGTGCCAAGAACCTAAAAAATGTGGTTTTGACAGCACAATTCTGAAAACCGATAATGCAACGCTCACTGTGTATCAAGGTAAGGAGAACAAACATGTACTTATTCTGAGCACCTTACAACGTGCAAAGTACCTCAACGTATAAGTCGAGTCTGGGGAAATAGAAGCTACCAGAAACCGTTATATTTTACAATGGAACTAAATACGGGATAGATATGGTTGGACACATTGCAAAAAAATATACTGTAAATGCAGGGTCACAAAGACTGTCCAGTTCTTGTGTTTTACAAAATACTTGATCTCGCAGCTTTGAATGCATGGATAATTTTAAACAAATTAGCAGGAGCAAAATATCTCGACATTCACATATTTTGAAGTTAGTTGAACTACGTAAGTGTATAAAGCACGTTCTGAGTACAGCAGGACCTTCCAGAAATCCAGTTCAAAAGAATTTGGACACAGCCACTTCTATCAAGCGGAAACAATGTAAGTTAAGACTCCTATATAAAGAGAACAAAACAGCAAACTTTTACAAGAAAAGCTAGAAAAGTGGAAAAGCTGCTCATGGAAAGTGTTCCCAAGAAGAAATAAACGATGTGTGTATGAATTGTTCCTTAAAAGTGTAGTTGTAATATAAAAAAGTGTGAAATAAAAATATCTTTTCCCCAATATCCCATTTTTTTTATTTTTTCTCAATTGAAATGAAAATGTGTGTATTCAATAACACTTGTATGGACGAAATATAACATTTTATTTTGTTACATGATTACATTTTCAAAAGAACTACTTAATTTAGAAAGATATAAGGAAAAATACTTGGCGGTCAAAATGACCGCTCCGGTCCTTCTAGATATGCGAGACCATCGGCCCTTGTTGTGTTAATGTATAACTCTACACATTTTTCTATTTTATTCTAGTCATTATTGTTACTAGCAGCATTTACTTACGGTATGCACATTTATTTCAAATACAATATTTCTTATCTATATTCATTAATCTTATAAGTTTGATACGCGTTATATTTTATTATGCGAGCTTTTTTCATAATTTTATTGATTTCAGTTTGACAAATAAATGATATAAAATACCGTGTAAGCTGATTGTCCCAAATATTTCCTCTAAACTCATTAAGGACCAAGTATTGAAATAATAATATTTTTTAATAATATTAAGTATTTACTCTAACATTACACTAAAAAGAATGAAAAATTAATTTACATTTTTCAAACCAATAGTCAATGTACAACAAAATGTTGCGTATACGCAACTTTGAGACTTTGGGATATATCAATTCATCTTAACAAGAGACGACAGAAAACAATTCGAATGGAGATGAAAATTGCTTTTTTTTAATCTTTTTGTAAATTCTAGTGCTTTTCCACAATCTGCGCCTCCTTTTCGCTTTGTTTTCTCCCTTTATAATCTCGTGCTCTAATCATTATTGATTATTGATTAATTGACAGATGATTCCGGGCGCGTCAGCTGCTATGTTCGTTAGTCTCGTAAATGTGTGCGTGTTTTTTAGCGCCGGAGGTGGCGCTGATATTCCCCTGTTGGATGGCGAGATCCCACGCCGACTTACCTGTCGGCTTGCGGGTTTTCTCAATGCAGGTATCTCCCACTAGCGGGCCATTGCCTCAGCCGCGTCCAGCTCTAAGCCCCCGATCGGTCTCCCGGCAAGTGCGGTTGTGAAGTGCAAGTAAGTATGAGGAGTGAAAGTAACGGTGAAGATAGGACAAGGGTGAGGAAGAAATGATCGCGGTCCGTTGCCAATTTGTTGGGATACTGCTCCTGCATTTGCCTAGTATTGATCGGAGAAACCCAAGAAAAACAACCGATGAGAGCAGCCGGCGACAATAATGTTTCTCCGGACGGCCGCTAAACTCGACCTAGCTATTGTAGCTAGTGACGAAAATTTGCCATTATTAGAACTTGAACACTAGCACCTCACGGTCAGAGACATAGCAGTGACAAATATATGCCCTGAGCCACGTCTGTCGGTATCCTTACATCGTAATAAAGTATTTTTCTTCACGTTGGGAATGATTTGTGGGTCGACCAAAATAGGATTTTTTAATCTCCTATGTATGCATTGACTCATTATTGCATTCACTTTTTTTGCAGTCTCCAGATTTTATTAGTCATGACTAAGTAAGAGCAAAATTATAGTTGTGACATTTTTTCTTCATTCGCAATATTGTGTATTTTCAATGATGTTGACATTTCTAGAGTCAATCAATTTTTCTTTATCTACTTCTTTTTCCTCCAGAAGATCATTTATATTTTCGTTACCTGTCATTTCGTCAACATAAGGAGGAATGTGCATCAATCATATTTGCAGATATAAAGTCATATTCCTCCAGAAATAATTTCAGTAGTTGACAGATATCTTTATTTTCTTCTATCATTCCCGAAATAAGCAGAATTGTTGTAGAAAATAAACAATTAAGCTTGAAGAAAATGAAGCTTGAAAAAATACAATGATGCAACAAATGAGGATAAGACACTATCTCCAAAATGAGATACGTATATCAGGAACGGAAACACGAAACAGCCGTTACATGTTTATTACTCAACGATTACATCCCTATTGCATTTGTGCTATCATGTACGTACCATATACCCGCTAGTCCCCAAAGTTGCGAACAATGCAACATTATTGTAAATTATTAATAATAAGCTAAGTAAGGACGTATCTGCATAATAAATATTCTGGAACGATAAAAAAGGTTCAAGCAAGTTTGTCGAGTTACACACAAGAAAAAAAGTATTAATAATTAAAATAAAATTTGAATATCGGTAACATAATCCATTAGATTATCTCCAAGTTTCAAAATTCAACGAAGCCAAATTTACACTCGAGTATGAATGAAAAATGCAAAAGCTGATCAAATAGCATTTCTTCTTGTGCGATAGTGATACAGAAAAAATTTATATATATATATATATATATATATATATATATATATATATATATATATATATATATATATTAATGTTGCATTTACGCAACTTTGGGATTAGCACGGATATGTGCACGGAGAAAAAACACGAAGCCCTTTGACAAAAAGATCGCGTGGTATTTATCAACAAGGACAAAAAAACGAATCTATTATATCGAATCCCTGTCACTGAATTTTAGTTATTATCCGGAACTACAGCATTGTATTTGACATGATCAATGGTAACAAATGTTTCATGAGTTCTTTTGCTTTTCAGCGCAATGATTTTTTTTTCGTGAAGTAAACTTGTATTTGGTTTAAAAAACCACCCATGTCCATGCAGAAGCATCTCTCCGTAATAATTACTCAAACACTTCTGTAACCTTTGACGGACCTTTAAAGCAATTTGAGTCATATCATTCACTAACAAAAAATAAAAGAAAATGGAAATGTTGCATGGAAGACTACAAAACTATTTATGTAACTTGGCGCTAAGGCTGTAGCTAAGGGTTAAAAGAATGACTTCAGATTTTTAGTCCCTTGCTGCATTTATTATCACGTAAACGTAAAATGATCATAAGTACTCTAAATAGCGTTATCACACAGAACAAACTCCAGACAGACTCGTCGACGTAATCTGACCTCTCTGGTTTACCTCGGAACCTGATAGTTACTAACGAGTTTTCACATTTAGAGAACTTGGGCGCATGGAAAAAATAATAGCTTTGCTGTAATTATATACTTACTGCATATTGTGAACCTGAATCATGGGAATAATGCAAAATTTCTTCTAGAAACGGAATGGATGACCAATGTCTAGGATGAAGACGCAAAAAGTCATTTGCTAATTTACAGGAGTGCACCGCTTCATTGCATTGAAAGTTCGTGAATTAAATTAGGTATGGAACAAATTACAAAATATTCTAAAGATCTGTGTAGCACAAATGTCACTGTACGTTCCTGGTGTAACAAAAGAAATTACCTAATTTATTTTGCTATCATTAACTACTGGTGCTGTAACAGCAGGTACCTTCAAGCATTTTTGTAAAAAATGTAAACTTTTGCACTTTTGGAAAATTCATCGAGTTATCAAAGATTGGTCCAACGCTGTTTTTATATCTTACATTACCCAAACAAAATTTAAAGAAAAAACTTTAGAGCCATTTTTAAGAAAATTTGTTTATAATATTACTTTTATTTCACTCAAAATTACGTCAAAAACTACTTA
>JAHLJT010008446.1:146265948-146396299 GCA_031308135.1 Acheta domesticus | reverse complement strand
AATTGGCAGTATTTTGGATACCACGCTCCCATCTACAACGCATCAGTAACATAAGCTTTAAACTTCCCAAATAATTACATGACGCTTCCGTCAATACCTATTATTTATATTAAAAAGTGAAAATAAATTATATAAAAACAATTTGTATTAATTATATTTATGCTACATATCAAAATTTATAATACTTAAGGATCGGTTTTTGGTATTTAAATTAGAAACACTACGCTCCTTCGCACACTTGAAACTAGTAAATTTGTGGTTCCTTTTTGCCAGGCGACTTCACTTTCGATAATACCTTTTAGTTTCGTTTAACACTCACTAAACAAGAAAAGAGAGAAGGAGAAAGAAAATGTTTTGTGGCGCCGACTCCAGTTTTCCATGGAAAAACGCAATAACTTGAACACTGGATACGGCCACACAAAAAAATTACGAAGGAATTTTGAGATTTAATAGTAATCCGCTTTCTTATCTATGCTAGTCTTCAAAAAAACAAACTCTATCGAACAGTGGCAGCTCGCGGTGAGGTTCAACTGTTGCACAATACCAAATTATCAAAAAATGTATAATATGTTAGGAATTTATATTTTCATTTTAATGGCGTTCAGTATTCAAGACATTGTAATGGCATTCAGCAGTGTCGATATATATGAAATCATTTTGAAAGCAAAGAGCGCCCAATTAGCACTGTCTCCGGCGTCCGGTGCTCTCCCAAGCAGTGCACTGTGTCACGCTCTCAAGCACTTTCGCTACATTCTCTCGTTTGCCCTATGCTTCAACATAGAGCCCAGGTTGTATTGACAATGCAACTACTCTATATTCTCTCTGCATCGCAACCAGTCACCAGCTTTCAACACAGGTGGGTGGGTGGGGGGTCTGGCTCCAAGGCGTGGTACGGTTCCGACCAATTTTCTGTCTTTGTCTGAAACTAGATGCAACTTAATTTTATGAATTGCGCGTGGTATTGAAGGTACACAGGTTCAGTGAATTCTCGACAGTTTTGAACGCATTATTTATAATTTGGGAATTTATTTTCATTTTACGTTGGGCATGTTGATTCAAAATACACATTTGATGAATCTTTGGTGTAATGTTGGTCGATCGGGAAGAAAATCCCTCTTTCTTTCCCTCTGCTGCACACGGGATGTGCAATGATCTTCCCACCAGGACCTGCAGTTATTCTGATATATTCTGCAAGCGTCGTTGTAAATACGAGTGTGTGTGTGTGTGTGTGTGTGTGTATGTGTGTGCGCGCGCGCGCGCGTGTGTGTGTGTGTGTGTGTGCGTAAGATCATTCATTATTGCAATATACAGAGTGGACTAAAAGTCCCGCAACGGTCAAATATCTTAGGATATTTGCGAGCGAAAAAATAAAATAAAAGTATTTAATAATTTTCAAACATCTATTCAATGATTACAAACATGACCCCCTCGGCGGGGAGCAACTTCGAAATGATAAATGGAAACCCCCATTTTTATTGCAGATTCGGATTCTACGCCACAAAATACGTAGGTTTTGTCTGAAACTTTTTTCGATTCTAGACAGATGGCGCTATAATAGGTAAAATTCGATTTATCTTGATACCCTAAGAAAATTATGAAAAGCGTCTAATATTTCGAGTAATACACGAAAAATATCTCGAGTAATTCTACGTCACCCAGCGGCCAGAAGTGGGAAGGAATTTGTTTATTTATTTATTTATTTACTTCAAAAACAGTTCAAAACTGTGTGTGACGAGCTATGGGGAGAAGTGAAATTTGTGCACGTTTTCATAATTCTGTGATTTCTATCCTAAACCATACCAGTCGAATTTTGAATACAGAAAAAGCATATAGAGCGGTTTTTTCAAGTTTCAAGAAGAATACAGAGCGGTTTTCTCAAGTTTTGTTGACAAAAATATTCGCTCCTATATAATAATATATTTTCCAAGGTAAATTAGCTATGCATTTGTGCCCTTAACCCTCATCATGTTCTTCATGAAAGAATAATTCTTTTTGCCGCGACAATATGGAAAACAATAATTTCATTAACTATATTTCCCACTGAAATTCAGAAGACGTGCACAAATTATGAAGTTACATTTATGTCCAGAAACAAGGGACCATCTCAGCATTTGCTCAAAGGATCAGGGAAACTGGACGAAAAACCTGATCGAGATGGGGGCCATCAACCCACAAGCTGTGGTACAGTACTTGTTCCAGGTTCTTTAGAATTATACAGTCCAAATGATAAATAATTACATTAACTATCATTGTTAAAATTAATGTTACTTTCCTTTCGATGCTGGGTATAGTCTCGAATTGTATAGAAACAGTTATGCAGCAGAAAAGATTTTACTGGCACTTAAACTTTTCTATCGAATTTAATCGTTTAATGTCTTCTAGCAAAGTGTTGTAGAGTAATGTACATGAATTTTATGTGAATGTTTTGTAGTGAGATGTTGATACTGCCACCTGATGAATATGATTGCTACGTCGTGTGTTATACTTATAGACATCGGCGTTTGCTGAAAATATATTCCCGCCCTCAAGTAAGTCATTTTTGACAAAAACTACTGATTCGTAAATCAGGAAACAAGGTAATGGTAAAATTCCAAGATTAAAAAAAGAGACTTACAAGAATCACGTGGGTGGAATTTGCTTATTATTCGTACAATTCTTTTTTGTAATCTGAAAGTCTAGCTATAAGATATGTTTCCCCAGAATATTATGCCATATCTCAAGCGGGAATGAACATTCGCAAAATATACACCACGAGCAGTATGAAGGTTGACGGAATTTGAAAGAATTCTGAACGCATAGCACAATGAATTTTGTGTTCAATTCATTTAAGTGGGCATTCCATTTGAGGTTTGACTGAAATGATAGACCAAAATATTTTGTTACTTTAACATCAGTCAATGGCACACCGTTCATTTTCAATGGAGTACTGAATTGTTTATTTGAAATGGAATACTGCATTGAAACAGTTTTATTTTCATTTACTATTAATTTGTTATTACGGAACCAATTTGAAACATCTGATATTGATATGATTAAGATAGAGGTAGGGTTTAGGACGCTTCAGAAGGGTTAGCCTGGCCCCTGAGAAGCAGGTAAGCTCGTTTTGTTCAATCAAATGTCATATGGGATTGTCCGGGAATAGAATACGGACCTCCTTGGTGAAAGGCGAGAGACTTTGTTCTGTTCCACGTACCCTTTGTGGCAGCAATAACAACTACAATTATGAATTTAACAAGTATGACACCTGTCCACACAATAGTACTTGTTGAAAATTGCTGGAGCGCAATTACGGTATTTTCGAAACCTAGTTCATTGTTTTGTCTGAGTTCTATTACCGACAATTGTCTCAATGCAGAACAATTTAAATTTCCAGTGCTCACTCGAGTTCGAGTCGAATTCGTTCAGATCGATCGGGGATTATCTGTTTTGGAGATAATCGTCTCAATGGTTTAGGCGCTGGCCTATGTAATCACGCAGACTGACAAACGTTTTACCGTAAATCGACTTTTACTTTCCCGTATACTTACATATATACGGAGTAATATACGTAGTATAGGGAAAGTTATGTAATGCTGCGCGAAAAAATAGCGAATTTTCGGCAGAAAAAATTCGTTGCCGGTCCGTGATAACGAAAAGTGGATAAATCCAGTTCCTAAATTTAAAAAAAATCCATAACACGTGGTGTAGTCAGAATCCCTATGCATACGACTATGCACACGATTTTTTCCAAATTGAAGAAACCTCTGGCCATCTGGCCTGAGTCTAAGCTCTGAGATTTTGCATAACATTAATTAATTTTTGGGGGTACTTTACATGAAATCCCCGGACATTTTCAAAATTTATAAAAAAACAGTTCCAATTTTTTTCTTTAAATTTCTTGTAAGAATAGAATAAAATACACTTATAAAGGTGGCATAGGTCCGATTTTCACGGTTAACTCTGAATTTTCAAAAATTGCAAAAGTTTCAATTTTATTCGGCGTCTACAACTACGACAACAAAATTGCAGATAGAGATTTTTCCTTCAAATGAACTTTGTTCTTCATAGAAAGATCTTTCTTTAAGGTCATGCACATTTTTTGAAAATGTCAGTAGTATTCGCACAAGATTGCGTGTAATATTTTCAATTTAAAAAAATATACAAACAAGATTTTTTCAAAAACATCTCCAAATTTTTTCTTTAAACTTTCGTAGGAATAGTCTTTAATATTTTAAAATAAATATGTCCGTTCTACCTTTAGGAAACCGAATAATTAAGAAAATGTTAGAAAAATGTACTTTGGGCGGCGATAGATGGCAGCTGGCAATTCGGTAGTGGAGTATGTGGCAATTCGGAATAGCTTGCCCAGACCCAAAGAAATAGAAAACTAATACGGGAAAGTCTGTGCCATTCTGTAGCACTACTAGTTCTTTATCAAGGACTCTGAAAATGTATTGTGACTGTCCAATGTGTTAGAGAAGGTCAAGGTCGCAGGTTACTAGCTTACTAGAGTCCGCGGGTACTGCCTCCAGAGCCACTGCCACAAGATTTAAAAGTCAGGATTGTACAAATTGCTCTGGGATGTAGTTACATCACTTGACATCTGGTCCATGACAATCTTTTGGAGAAATCAGTTGACAATTATTGGCCTAAATTTAGTTGTATTAATTTCCATTTCCTCTACTAAAGCAAATAAATGATCCATTTAAATGTATTAATACAGCAACCAGATTTAAAATAATCAATTGAAACTAATCTGAAACATTTTGAATTGATAGTATCTTGAGTTTGTAATTGTGTTTATTTAAGGGTGGAATAATTGTATTAACTTCCTACATTTAGGTTAGTTTAGGAGAGTTGCAGAAAATGATGCTGTCCTGTGTATATAAAATTTGTTTTAATATTCTGTTATATTTGTTTACGACTAAATAAAGGGATTATTTCGGTAAATATTGAAAGTAAAAAGAAACCATATATGCCCAGTGTTGCGTTTTCGCAACAAGGCCTAACAAAACATACTTTTAATTTTCAACAATTTCTATGTGGGGCAACATTACACTCTATGTTAGGTGCTTGAACATAAAGGTTTGGAGAACAGATTGGTAAAGTGTGTTGGTCGTTATTCGTGTAATTGTTGCTTCAGGGTTAATTGTATTATTCGTGACTTTGAAGATGGAGGAAAAAAGACGCCATACGAAAAAAGGTAATATTTTCAGAATGTAATTACATCTTTTTTATTAGCTGAATGATTTATGTGTATTATTGTCTATTTGAACACGTGAATTTTATTAGTTGCTCACATCTACAATTATACGAAAATTATTGTTCTTGTATTATGAATGTCGCGAAAACGCAACACTGGGCATATCACTAACCGGCAGTATCATTTTTTTCCCCAAGAAACTTACTACTGACGAAATTTTTAGCTATTTTGGAAGAGAATTTGAAGGCATATGAAAATTCTGATAACTTTGTTGTATTTTTTGCTCCTGCTGACGTTAGGATAGGAGACAGATGAGAGTCCTGATGAAGATATTGTTATGACATGCAACAATTTGTTAGGTAAACAGCTAATTGCAGAAGGGAACTGATAATAAAGAATAGTAAATATATACAAATATCATATTTTCAAGTCATGGGTGCATCAGCTTTTACAAAATGAAAATGAAGGAAGAAAAACCAAGTCAATGATTATGATTGTAGAAAATGGAAGAAAGATGATCTTCCAAATAAAATGAAATGAATAAAGTAAATGGAAATGAGCCAATGATGTTGAGACTAATGTTTATTGTGTACCCTCAAACTCGACTGGAGCTCTTCAGTCTATTTTTTTCAGATGATCAATTAGAATTTATAGTAAAGCGTAGTGTAATATATGCTATTCCAAAATAAAAAATATATTTGTGATTCATTTTTTAGCATACTAAAAAAACTTGGGAGAAAGAGCCTAGTTGCGACGAAGCGATGGTACCCTACTACGGACGATATGGTCTGAAACACATCAAGGGCAAACCATTTCGCTTTGGTTATAAAATTCGTAGTTATATTTTGAGATTAGATTGATTGTTAGTGATTCAGAGCTCATCAGCGGTTCAGGTCATTACTCGCGCAAGTGTACGACATGTTTTTTCCTTGTGATGTGATCTTCCTCCACTGGTTGGCGAAATTCGGCGCCGACCTATCATAGCCTAGATGGGTTTTACCAAACCAGGTATCTCCCGCCAGGGGGGCACAAACCCAGCCGAAACAAGCTCTAAACTCCCCAACGGTGTCCAGGCATGTGTGGTAGTACAGTGCATGTTAGTGTAAGTCTATGTAAGGAAGGGGTGAGGATAGAACAAGAATGGGGAAGGAAAGATAGCGTGCAGTCCATGGCCTGTTTGTTAGGGTACTGCTCTGGCATTCGCCAGGTGTTGATCGGAGAAACCACGAAAAACTACCGATCAGAGCAGCCGGCCGCTTAAATTCTCCTCCAGACATTGAATTCGATTTAGCTAGTGTCGAAAATATTGCCAACGTCGGGACTCGAACCTAGGACCTACCGGTCAGAGGCACTATTTGTTAATGATGACTTAAGTTTTATACTTTTTAATAATGTTTATTGCTTATTTCTTACGTTACAATAAGATTCGGCAACGTGTTTATTTGCAGCAGCAGTCATTTTTTCGCAACACTAAATTTTTGATCAATAGAAATGCTAGTGGCTTGTATATTGTTATCCTACATATTTATAATCATTATAGTATCATGTGCTGTAAATATGAAATATATTGGCAACAAAAAACGTTCTGGACAGATATGGGTTAATACTAAATAAACGCTCAGCGTAAATCAGCGAAAAAAAAAACTCCCTTCCCTTCTAAGGTTACGTAATTTATGGAAAACCCCTTAAATATACCATACGAGTAAACTTGCCTCTACTGATCGCGCAAATGGCTGAGTGTTAAATGAATATGAAAATCATTTTTTTTTTTTTTTTTTTTTTTTTTTTTTTTTTTTTTTTTTTTTTTTTATTGAGAAAGACAGGTTAATCTTATATGATTATTCTAAAACAAATTTTTCTCAATGGTACTTATATCATTAACAATGCACCTAATTTTCTCGGACACATATTTTGGATATAGTACATTTGCAATGACACAAATTCTGAAACTGTGGAGAATCTCTTTAATCAGTGGACGACTTCTGTAAATATTGGGTTTGGAATTGTTGACAAATATGGGTTTGGAATTGATGATAAATATCTAACGGGACCATTTATTGAATCAGCATGTTTATGGATATTTTGTGGAAATACTTCTGGTGTTGCTTGAAGATGTGTCGATTAATATTCACAGAAGAACACCACGGTGCACTTGTACATTTCGTCTTAAATTGTCGAAATAATTTAAATATCGATTTTCCAGGTCATTGGATACGTAGATGAAGTCCAGTTGTTTGACTGGCACCTCCTGTAGATGGATGTTTGCATTTGTGCATTCCATTAACCATACAGTGAAGAAATAGAATTAATATATAGTGAAGTTTCTTATGATACGCCACTACTTCGCAAATTTTAATTACATAAGTGCAATGTAGGACGGCAACAGTAACTCACTACTGTGATATCTTATTAAATCATTAACATTTTCGAAGATAATGTATGCAATCCACGATTGCTGTGTGCAGAGCTTTCTCCAAGTTTTCCATGAATGAGAAGTAGTCCATATCTCGTTCTGTTGAGGTTTGTAGACCAACGATAACATGTGATGACATTCTGACGTGATGAACAAACGTGCTACACATATTCAATGGAAAGTTTATTGAACTCTGATAAAGTGACAGGATACATTTATTTATTTATCGTTAAAGCAACAATAAAGATTCCTTGGAAGGTGCGTGGATGCCGCGAGTGCTCTCGTCTGCAACCAGTTTCGTTCTTATTTCGTCTGTGAAAAAAGTGTGTTTAAACTGTGAAATAGGTAAAATCAAAAGTGTTTCACACCAACAATCTTTCTCAAGAACCAGTACATCCTGAGATCGTGTGAGGCGACTTCTGAGTACAGGAGTCATCTCTACATAACCTCAAAATGACGACCCCATCAACAGGTAATCAAAGTTACGTATCAGCAGCTAAGAAAGACATTTTCCCAACCAAAGAACAAGCTATCGTAATAGATGCAATTGAAGGAGTTCCTATTAATGATTATATTAATGCTGTCGGACTACTGATAAATCCATCTAACATTAGATTTGTATCAAGAATTTCACAAAATCGAATATGTATGTTCCTAGCAACAAAAGACATTACTAAAAGTATTACTGAAAACCACTTATCTATACAAATAAATGACAAAAACTTGAGATCAGACCATTAATATCTCAACACAAAAGAATTATTCTATCGAACGTATGTCCTGTGATCCCACACGTAATCATAGAAAGAGAATTGGAAAAACTTCAAATTAAACTTGAATCACCGATTACATTCCTCAGAGCTGGAATTTCCGCACCTGGTTTTGCACATATTTTAAGTTTCCGTAGACAAGTTTATATTAACCCAAATGATGTAAATAAAATTCCAGAATCCATGAGCATTGAATTCGAAAATACGAAATACTGGATTTATCCATCCGCAGATAACGTAGCTTGTTTTATCTGCAAGAAGCAAGGCCACCTCGCCAAACACTGTAGCGAAAACCCATTAGTCATAAATGAAGTAACAGTATCTCAACAAATTACACAAAATGATCAAAACACCAAGAACTTTCAAGCTCAAGAACTTTCCCCAGTCAAGAACGATCCTACCACAAATCAACCTGAAACTATGTACTCCCACAATACCCCAGAAACATCCTTTCCTCCACTCCCAATCTCTAAACGTGCTCTCTCAACTACTAATTCAAAATCAAGTAGGACTTCATCCATAAACAATGATGAAGATACAAAAAAAGAATCAAATGCCCAAAAAGGAAACAATGACAATACAATAAAACATCCCACTACCAAAAAGCAGAAGATAGAAGACACATCTGATAAAACTGAAAATAATCTTGAAGCTCATCTACAACCTATCAAAGAAATCCTATCATCTACTAACAACCCATATGTACTAAACTATATACAACTGAAAAGTTTCCTTGAGAAAACAAAAGGTAACCCTAATGTAGAAGAAATTGCACTAGAATACCATGAAAACATACCTAAAATAATAGAATGTTTACGTGAAATCTACCCACACCTTAATGAACGTAGCATTAAAAATAGAATCACCAGAATAACAAAAAAACTATCCAATACTACCACAAATGTTCACCAAGACTCATCATCAATCTGCAGTGAAAGTGAAGAAACTTTTATTATGGATATTTAATTTTCATAAACAAAGATTGTCACAGTTGGATAATGGTTATATCTCATGCAATTATAATAATAAAAACTAATTTAATGGGAGAGAACATTATTCAATGGAATATTAATAGTTATTATTCACAATTAGAATACTTAAAACTAATAATTGCAGATTTTAAACCCTTCTGTTATCTGCCTCCAAGAAACTAATTTCAAAAATAACCACTGTGCTAAAATAAACCAATACAACCATGTTTTCAAAAACAGAATAAACAACAATTATGCTTGTGGGGGAGTAACCACATACATACATAATAGTATCTTCTATGAAGAGATTCAACTCCAAACTAATCTAGAAGCAGTGGCAACAAAGGTGTTACTATCACTTGGCTACTTAACTATATGTAATTTATATCTCCCAAACAGTTATGATTTTCAAACTCAAGAAATAATTGAGCTTATTAACCAACTTCCTTTACCTTTTATCATAGTTGGTGATTTAAATGCCCATAGCCTCTCATGGGGCTCTCACAAACTTTGTAGAAGAGGGAAAAAAATAGAAAAAATTCTAGAAGACCCCAGCATAGTTCTGTTAAACACTGGCAATGTAACTCATATAAACAACAGTTCAAAAACTTTCTCTGCCATTGATCTATCCCTCTGTAGTGTTAGCATTGCTCATACAACAGACTGGACAACCCTTAATGACTCATATGGCAGTGACCATATCCCAATCAATATAACATTTCCCAAAGCTATCTCTCAGCAAATTCATGTTGAGCCAAAATGGAAATTCTACCAAGCAGACTGGGATAAGTACCGTAAGATAATTTATAATACTTTAAATGAAAATTCATGGACATTAGAGCAAGTGAATACCACCATTGACAAAAAGTGTCTAATTTTGTAAATATTATTATCAACGCTGCAAACCTTTCAATACCCAAATCATCTGGTAACCAACCCAAAAGACATACACCATGGTGGAATGAACAATGTCAAAATGCACTCAATGCATCCAAAAATGCTTTCAATAGATACAAACGTCATCCAAATACTACCAATGAACTTGAATTCAAAAGATTAAGAGCCATCACACGTAAAACTCTCAAAGAGCAAAGAAGATCGTCCTGGATTAATTACATTTCTAGTATGTCTCAACACACTTCCTCAAAAGAAGTATGGGATAAAATAAGAAGAATGAGAGGTATTTATAAACCTCCCTACCCTAAATCCATAATTACGAAAGAGGATAAAATCATAACTGATCCAACTGAAATCGCTAATGAACTGGCCTCAGTCTTCTCAAAAAACTCTTCAGATAACAATTATAGCAATGATTTCCTTGATATTAAATCTCATACTACACCAACTAAAGTCGAATCAAATGAACCCAGTAGCAATATAAATACTTCATTGGATAACCCTTTTAAACACCAAGAAATAAAAAGGGTACTTATGTCATCAAAAAATTCTGCAGCTGGACCTGACAAACATCTTTAATATATTTTGAAACAACTCCCTGACAACGGAATAAAGTACCTAACATCACTTATCAATGAAATATGGAAGTATAGTTCTTTTCCAAAAATATGGCAAACAGCCATTGTTATACCAATCCCAAAGCCAGGTAAGGACAATAGAAAATCAGAAAACTATCGTCCAATTGCACTTACTTCTACTATGTGCAAAATAATGGAAAACTCATAAACAAAAGATTGGTGTGGCATCTGGAAAAAATTAACTTTATCTCTCCCCGATCAAAGTGCATTCTTAAAACACCGATCTACAACAGACCACCTGTGGTAATATTCATAATGAAATCTGTAATGCTTTTATTACTAAACAACACCTTGTAGCAGTTTGCCTCGACATAGAAAAAGCATACGATATGACATGGAAAGAACGAATACTTACAATACTAAAAAATATTGGTATTAATGGAAACTTCTCAATTTCATCTCCAACTTTAGACCAACCGTCGAATCAGAGTTCGAATGAATGGCTGCCTATCAGATGAAACATCAATCCAAAACGGTATACCACAAGGAGCTGTATTGAGCACCCACCCTTTTCCTGATTGCAATTAACGAAGTTACTCAACTTATACCTTCCCCCCATCAAAATATTACTTTATGCAGATGATATCACCATTACCTGCAGTGGAAAGAACCTAAATACAACTCAAGAAAATGATACAAGAAACTCTGAAGAAGATAAATAATTGGGCCAATAGATCTGGGTTTAAACTATCAAAAGCAAATCCCAGTATACAATTTTTAATAAACTCCGTAAACCCACCAAAAATTTCAAAATCACTCTTGAAAACACGCCACTCAGAAGAGCTCACACACTGAAAATCTTGGGGTGTTACTTTGATGAAAAACTCACCTGGAAAACCCATATTAAATTACTTAAAGCTGAATGTCTCAAACGAGTAAATATAATAAAGATGATTTCTTCCCTAAACTGGGGCGCCAACAAGATAATAGTAATAAATACTTACCGTTCATTAATACGATCTAAAATAGATTATGGATCAGTCATCTATTCCTCTGCAAAAGACAAAGTACTGGATAGCTTAAGTCCAATTCATAACTCCTGCCTTAGAATGGCTATTGGAGCTTTTCGTACTAGCCCTATTAGTAGCATTCTGGCTGAATCAAACGAAGAACCATTATCCTTCAGAAGAGAAAAATTGAGTATTTCCTATGCTCTCAAAGTAACCTCAAATCCTAAAAACCCAATAAATAAAATTATTTTGACCATAAATACTTTACCAAATTCCATAAACAACCATCGTACCCTAAAACCCATATCTCTTCAAATCCATTAATATATTATCCAGAACTATCCCTAATCTTCCACCAATATATCAATATAAATCTTTTACCTGAACCCCTAGAACTTCTCCATGTACCCTCAATAGATACAACTTTGACAAAATTCCCTCAAGCAAAACAACAAATCCTATAATATATCGATCTTTATTCTACGAAACACTTAATAGATATGAAAATAGCATCCATATATACACAGATGGATCAAAAAGTGCAACTGGAACCGGATGTGCCATCATATATCCAGATGAAACAAAAACTAATCAAACTACCAGACATGAGTTCAGTTTTCTACAGTGAAGTCTACGCAATCAGATCTGCCCTGGCAGATATCCTAAAATCAAATAACTCTCACTTTACTATATTTACTGACTCAAGAAGCGCCATTGAATCCATCCAGAACAAACATACCAAGGAACCAATATGTTTAGATATAATATCAATGAACTCACAAATTATTTCCTCAGGCAAAACGTTAACATACGTGTGGATTCCCTCCCATGTCAACATTTCTGGTAATGAAACTGCGGACACTGCTGCTAAAACAGCTTCTCTTCTCTCCCTGATGCATCAACTCACCCAGCATCCCACAATGACATCATCAAAATTATAAAACGCAATATAAAGGAAAACTGGAATAACCAATGGTTGAAATCCAAACCAACCCAACTCCACCAGATCAGAGACTCAATCTTCGAATTACAACCTACCTGTGGTACTGATAGAAGACTAGAAACTGTTATCACAAGATTGAGAATTGGACATAGCAGACTCACTCACAGTCACCTAATAACGAAAACACAACCAAGCACCTGCAACTTCTGCAATTCTCCATACAGTATACGTCACCTAATCATGGAATGTACAAACACTAACGACAGAAGAAAAGTTTTAAAACTGACCTATGATTTTAAATATAATCTAAATTCAACCGAAACTATTAAAAATATAATATTATTATTAAAGAAACCAATGTATATAAAATGATTTAACTTTGTATACTAGTTATTGTAAACTGAAATACTGTATTACTACTTTGTAAACGTGGTCGCTAATAACCACTTAGGTTGATGCGACCTTATAAATAAATAAATTAAAAAAAAAAAAAAAAAAAAAAAAAGATTCCTTATACCACTTACCAACTATACTATTTCTACCCCACAATGCAAACAAATATCTATAAATCTATTATTTAAGCAACCACATGCGAGATAAGTAGTGACCTTTGGCACTATGTTCCTTCCAAAGAACTGCTCAACCTGCCAGTGCACTCTGGTGCGCCTTCACACATGTTCACATAGCGACACACGTGTTGGCGGGGCATTGGCACAGCCTCCCCGCTCGGCAATTGGTTGCGCCACTCATTTCCACAAAATTCCGACGGGCGCAGAGCTAACAAAACTTGGGACTTGTTCAAGTCTACCATTGCATTCAAACATGCTCTTTAAAACGGCATCAGCGGTTCGTTTGGCCTCAAATATGCGCATTCTGAAATAATCGGCTGAAAGATGCTTTTGATATTATTTGTAAAAATTGTTTACTATGTATCATGTTTTATTAGTATACAATGACGGCAATTAATTTTTAATAGACAGAAATATTTGCAGCGTGCGTAAAAAATAGAATGTACATTAAATGTGTGAAAATATGAACAATTGAGATTTCATTCTATTATAATAATAAATATATTGCTAATTGCGTTCAAGTGAATACAATGAATGTTATGCTGAGAGCACCTCAAAGGAAAATTGGACAAAACTAATAATCCTTACATTGATACAATATCTCCACATAATGAAAACTCTCTGCGACAAAAGAAAGGACTAGGTGTCTTGATTTTTGTAATAAATTAGTTATTACGGCATCTTATTTAATAAATTCCAAAACATTCACGAAGAAATTTGGGGAATCCTGTAATAATCCATTAAGCAATGGTAAAACGTGTGTTGGAAGATAGACATAATTATTCAATGAAGTATTTGTTTGTACTTCGAGAAAAAAAGAGAACTCTCAAAATTCACCTGAGACATAATGTCATTTATCTAATTATTCGTGGTAAATCGCGAAGAACATCGAGGAAAGAATATCTCACACATTTTCAAGATATCAATAAAGCAAATTAAATTAAGAATACTACGAAATCTACGGCAGGCTGAAACCTACGGGATAGTTAAACGTACGGAAAAAATCGGCGCGGCGCATGTTCCTATTTTGTTGCCGCATTGTCTAGCACCAATATGCCAACAATCAATCACTCTCTCCCTCTCAATGTCAATTGCGAATGCTATGGAGTCTAGGATGTCGATTATGTCAGCGCGCCTAAAACAACGTGCAGTGATTGAATTTTTAACGGCTGAAAAAAGTGAACGCCAGTACACTTAGTCGTCGTTTTAAACTTCGTTTTATGGTGATAAAACTATTGGCTCAAGGTAGTAGTACAACTGAGTAAGTGAGATAAAATTTCGAGCATCTGAAGTTGGTGAAGCAGTATTGACGTTGAACCTCGCAGTGGTCTATCTGTTTGGGTGACTGATGACAATTACCAGAGGAGCTGAATGAAATGATTTCAAAATTACGGCGCATCACACAATTCAAAATGACCGCTACCCGGGTAGGCATATCAAAAGAACAAGTAGAACACATGAATGCACAACTAGGATACCGTAAAACCTGTCCGTGTTGGGTGCCTCACAAACTCAGAGAAGAGAAACATACAACAACGAAGAAATATTGTGAACCAGCTGGACAAACGTTTTTATGATTAGATGAGTTTCTTTTGAATATTGTCACGGAAGCCGAAATTTTGGAAGCATAATTACGACCCAAAAAAAAAACGCCATGGCACGAAATACCGGCACTATGGTTCGCCACAATTTAAAAATTCAAAACACAACCCTCTGGCACAAATTCCCTTGGCAGTGTTTTGGAATCCCAAACACTGAACGTGACTGAATATTTGAAAACTGGGTTTACCTAGAATTCTGTGCGATATGGAAGAATCAGCAGAGAAATATTTGTACTTCTCTGTTTGAAGAGGATCTGTTCACAAGATCAGCGAAGCAAGGCCCTTTGAAGCCATAAAGCTCCTCCCCTTCAGCGCAAGCCGGTTGTGAGGCAGGTAAGGGACGTAGTCCCCCGCGGCGGTCTGTTCGGACTGACGGGGTGGAGAGGAAGGAAATGGGAAGGCAAGATCGCACGCGGCCCGTGGTCCATACGATAGGGTCCCTCTCAGGCAGTCGGCAGTGCTCAGACAAACCGCGCCAATCACGTCAGAGCGGCCGACGTAGGCACTCGACTACAGCACGCCCCCCCCCCCATGTTCTTTACATGAACCGAACTTGTGACACCTGGCCCGGATCGTTGCCTCTCAATCATCTCACCGCCACCGATGATGTCCAGAAAAGTAAAATTTATTTTGTTTTGCCAGTTTTAAAAAAACCATGCTAACTACAAGAAGGGTGGGTGATTGCAACACTGAACTGCGGCACTGAATTGCAGCGCAAAAGTAAAATGGCATAACTATTTGAGATATATATATATATATATATATATATATATATATATATATATATATATATATATATAGAAAGCGAGGAAACGATGATATCCAGTAGCAGAAATGACTTTTCAAAACTTTCTGAAAATGGCACCAAATTTGTTGATTAACTTTGTCATCGGATAGCGTAAAGGACGCCTAGGAGAGTGGTACATTTTTCGAGCTTGGCTATTTTCGAAAATTGCAAAAATTTAACACGGAAAAAAACTACAAAATTGAAGATAGAGAATTTTTTTCTCAGACAAAGTCTGTTGTAAAAATCAGCTCTTTAAAAATGGTCATGTCGGTACAGTTTTTTGAAAAAAACGAGTAGTTTTCGCGGAATTTGTACTTGCAATTAATACAATTTATAAAAAATATTTTCTCAAAAACCACTTCAAATGTTTTCTTCAAGTTTTCTCCTCGGATAAAAGAAGGGAATAGCGTGGATCTCATTTTTCTAAACTCTAAATTTTCGGAACTCTACATTTTTCGAAAATTGTTCGTTTGCTCTAAAATGCTTCGGAACATGAAACCATGTCATTTCAAATATATCCAACAATTACATAATAACAATAGTAATACAATTAAAATACAAATGTTAATAATTTAATTAATTTTTTCCATTCTTCTCTACTATAGCTTTCATCTTCGTTTATTCCTTTCTCTTCCAGTACAGTTATAACTTCTTGTTTCCATGATACAGGTGGTCTTCCACGTTTTCTTTTCCCCCATGGTTCCCAATAAAACACTAATTTTGGTAATCTCCATTCTTCCATTCTTTTTATTTGCTCAACCGGGTTAGCCGTTTTTTATTTATATAATATATGATCGAATGTGATACATTCACATTTTTGCTAATAATTTCATTTCGAATTTTGTCCCTTCTTGAACATCTTGGAGATATTCTCCAAAAATTCATTTCAGATGCCATTAATTTTCCATATTATTGTGAATTTAAAGTCCAACCTTCTGACCCATAAGTCAAGATACTTCTAATTATCGTTTTAAATATTTTAATTTTTGTCTCTTTTGTGATACTTTTATCCCATAAAATACTATTTAAAATTGAAGTCGTCCTTTCTCCTGAATTTATTTTTGAGCGAATTTTTGTAAACTGTTTTCCATCATTTGTAATTTTAATTCCCAAGTAAGTTCATTTGTGTGTATATTTTCCCCCATATATTCTTCTAAAACCAAATCCTTCCTATTGTCTCCAATTACCATATATTTAGTTTTCTCCGTATTAACTTTCAGACCCCACTTGTTATATTCTTGAATTAATTTTTTTGTCATAAATTCTATTACGTCCAAATCTTGTGCTATTATCAACAGATCATCAGCAAATCGTAAAGTATAAATTGTGTATTCATTTACTAGTAAACCCATTTTATTACATTTTTTCTTCCAAATTTTTAAACGATGTTCAATATAAATTTTAAATAATGTATGTGATATACAACATCCTTGACGTAATCCCTTTATTCCCTACAAAACCAACTGATATTAAGTTTCCAATTTTTATTTTCGAAAGAGAATTTGTATACAATTCTTGAATGGATTTTACTATAACTGGATTAATATGACTTGCATTCAAAGTATCCCATAATTTCATTAACGGTACGCTATCATAAGCTTTTCTATGTCAATAAATGCTAAATGGAGAGGTTGTGCTCGAAGTACTTTTTTTGCAATAATTTCTTGTGAACAAAATATATGATCCATTGTAGATCTGCCTGCTCTAAATCCTGCCTGTTCTTCTGCATCCCTAAAATAATTTTCCAAAAAAATACTTAGTTATTTTTCATATACTGTGCTAAATATACTGGTGACAGGAATACCTCTGTAATTTTTACATTCATCTTTCCTTCCTTTTTTATGTATCACTGAAATATAACATATTTTCCAATCTGCTGGTACTGTTTCTCCATATATAACACTTTTCAAATTATTCTCTTAACAAGTTATATAATTTATCAGTGTCATATTTTAATAATTCAGCTGAAATTCCACCTACACCCGTCGCTCTTCCATTTTTGAACGATTTAATTGATTTCTTCACAATTTCGATATCTACATTAATATACCTATTAACAACATTACGTGTTATTATATTTATGTTATCTAAATATTCTTCTCTATTTTCTGATAATAATTCTTTGAAATATTTTTTCCCATGTTTAAATATCAATATATTGAAAATGTTCCCGGAAATTTTTCCTAAATTTCTTAATAATGTTCCATGCTTCTGTACTTCTCCTTCCTTCAATATTTTTTTCTATTTTTTGACACATGCTATTCTGTCATTTCAAATACCTCAATAAATGTGAGAATCACAATATTTTGATGTGTCGTTAAATGTCCATGCACTTGATGCCTGGTTCTTTCTTGTGTATATTTCACATTTTCCAGCCGTACTCGTATTCTCACAAAAAATTTAGTTATGACTTTTGCCCCAACCCTCGTATATTTTCGATCTAAAGTGATCATATACAAACGCTATAGCCCTATTGGCTTTTCTTGTTACTTAATTAGCTCGTTTTAGAAATAGTCATTTTGCCATACTTAAAGACTTTAACTACTTTTATTCTCAGAAAGGAAATAATGATGCGGCATTCAATCTGAAGATAACAATACATTTTACATGACATCTTATGATTTTAATTTCTAGAAAAGGCGTTTAGAAATTTTCAAATTTGACTCACGAGAACGCTTGTCAAGCCCGCAATAACTCTTTAGCCTTGAGTCAAACGGAAGTCGAGGGAGTATTGTGGCAACTATTCTTGGTGTCCCGCTCCTAGTGATGGCTATGCTTAGCAAAACATCGACACGTTGATACATCACCAAAAGGTTTTCCATGCCGAAGAAAACATCGACAAAAATATAAGTGTTTAAAATATCTACGTTTTAAGTATGATGAAACATTTCGAAGTAAAATGTCCTGCTTGTAATGAGGTACATTGCACGTGAATATTAGTTTAAAGTATATTCTGCCTTATATTTGACTGTCATCTTAATTTTCTAATCAATGATCTACGTAGTCAAGGTTCAAATCGCAGTTTAACGATGTTGTCACGTGCAAAATAGTCAAAAAAATTAATAACACTGGAGAAAGGTTGCGAATCGCAAACAGTTTCGTGGAGCTTGGGGATGAGGATGATATTTTTTGGAAAACATCGATGTTTCTGCCCAAATATATTGATCTGAAAAAATCATCGAAAACAAAACATCGACGTTGTAATATGAATGATTCTGTTCGATATATGGATATTTTAAAAACAACGATGTTTTTTTTGCCAACCCCCTACCCGCTCCTCGTTGTTGGCTTCCGAAGAGGACCGCCTCCGCCCGAGAGAGCCCCAGAGGGCGCAGTGGGAGGGCGGAGCTTTCGGGGGCGGGAGCACGGCGAAGGCGACCGCCGCCTCCGAGGCCCTTCCGCCCTGTGCGTGTGTATTTGGGGGCGGGGCGGCGCACGTGCGCGGGGCGGGCGGCACGGCGCGGGGCGGGGCGGGGCGCGGGGCCACGCCTAGCGCTACGTTGCAATCGTCGCGCGCATCCTGTGCCCGCCACGCGCCACCACGCGCCGCCGTCAACAGGGAAGGCCTCTGCGCGCGGTTCCACCGCTCCGTCGCCCTCCGGCGCCCTCCGTTGCCCTCCATCACCCTCTGTTGCCCTCCGTCGCCCCCCGTCGCCCTCCGTCGCCCTCCATCGCCCTCCCGGCAGCGCTGGAAGTCCTCTCCACGCAGCAGCGTCTCCCACGGCACACACTTCTCACAGCGCCATGTTTTTGCGCAGACTAAACGCCAAAAAATTCTAACCTATTCCGCGTTACGCCTAATTCAAGTTGAACACAGAGAAAGTTTCTTCAGCCATTATCGGAATTTAAAATTCTCTAGTGTACATTACAGTCCATCTTCATATTCGGTGACGCGATAAGATGAGTTGTTCTGCCGATTTATAGATTCACACGAATACAAAGTGTAAGAATAATTTAATCCGCACTTCTCATTATTTATTCGTGTGAACTGGAAATACACGAAAGGAAGTGCGCTTGCCTTTCTTCAGAATGATTTGCTCACAGTAAGTGCCAAAATCGTCGGTTCTTTAAAGTGAAGAACGATTGATTCAGAATACAATTTTATACACTATTGGAAGAAAATGTGACAAATCCACATATACCTTATGCCAACTTTCTATTTCTCAATATAATGCGACGAACATCCCAAAGAGTGAAATAGCGTGAGTCGTCGTTCTGACGGATCCCGGCCGTCGGCCCCGCTCCTGGGAGCAGCCCGCCGCGCCGGCCACTTCCGCCGCCAGGGCAGCGCACGCCGCCAGCGGCCGGCGCCGAAGCGCTGCGCGGGGGCGGGCGAGGCGGGCGGGGGCGGGCGGGGGCTTCGCCGGGCGCAGGCGCGTCCTACTCACTGGCACGCGGAACATGGTGCGCACGTCGTAGTAGCCGTCGGCGCTGTCCGTGACGAGGGTGAAGGGAGGCGACGAGATGTTGCGCAGCGTCCGCGAGGCCACGAGCCCCGTCGCGCCGAACAACGTGATCGCCAGCACGACGCGCGGGTCCAGGCCCGTGTGCTGGTCCAGCAGCTTGTACCACCCGCGCCACGTGTTCACGCAGCAGAAGCCGAACACCGCCGTGTAGAGGCGCGACACGACGATGCCGGCGACGCGACGGAGACGGCGGCGCGCGCCGCTGGCGGCGGGAACGGACGGGGGTGGCGGCGTCGGCGGCGGCGGCCGGGCCCTCGCAGCGCTCCCCCGGCCGGCGGCCAGGCGCGCCCCACAGCTGCGCCCCCACGGCCGCCAGCCGGTGCTGGCCCAGCGTGAAGAGCAAGTGGCCCGCCAGCCCCGCGGCCAGCGACGGCACCCACGCCCACTCGCCCACGAACCAGTCCATCAAGCACCACGTTCCGCGCCAGTAGCCCACCACCGCCGGCGCCACCACCCCCGCCGAGAACAGCGCGTCGGCCAGCGGCGAGGGCCCCGCGGCGGCGGCGGCGGCGGCAGCGCGCCGGCGGGGGCGGCGGCGGAGGCGGAGGCGCGGGCGGCGTCGCCGGCGGAGACGAGGGCGGCGGCGAAGGCGGCGGCGGCGGCGGCGCAGTGGGCGGCGGGCGCTGGGCCGCAGCCGCGGCGGGCTCTGCCCGCTCGCACAACCGCATCGCACGCTGCGCCCCGCGCACTGCGCCGCCCGCCGCCCGCGCCGCTCGCCCGCACGCCCGTCGCCCGCGCCACCGCGGAGCCTCAATTGCGGCCGCGGCAATTTTCGAATTATAGAGAGCTTTTCTGCCGGTGGCTGCTCTACGTCACGTGGGCCCCTCCGCCGCCGCCCCCACCGCCGCTGCCGCGACGGCGACGTCGTCACCGACGCGCGCGCGGTGCGGCGCCTTCCAGCGAGGGTGAGGTCTCGGCCCCCGCGCGCGGCGGCGCGGCGCTGGAGCGAGTGCTTCCGGGCGCGGCGCGGCGCTCGGGGCCCGCGGCAAACCCCCTGACACGCCCCTCCGCCACGGGCCTCGCCTGGGCGCTGCCGTTCACCTCCCACAGCAGCGATCTAGAGAGGTGGCTCAGGGCATCACCTGATGGCACTACAGTGCCTCTGACGGGGAGGTCCTAGAGTTCCGTCGGTGGCAAGAGTTTCCACAATCGCTTGTGAGCGAGGTCGAATTCCGTCTCTGTCCGGAGGAGAATTCCAGCGACCGTCCGCTCTGATCGGTAGTATTCCCCGGAATCATCGATCAACACCAGGCGAATGCCGAGCAGTACTCCAACAAATGGAACACGAACAACGCGCGATCTTTCCTTCCTCTTCCGTCTCCTTTCCTCACCCCTTACTTACACACGTGCACTACATACCGCAAATATAGGTGGAGATTGTCCCGGATGCAGCTGTGCCCTTCTGTTAGGAGATACCTGGTTAGGGAAAACCCCGCTAGCCGATGGTAGGTCGGCACCGGATCTCACCATCTAGCGGGGGCGGCGATCGCACACTCATCGTCACCACTCGAGGAAAAAAACATGCTCTACACTTACAGGAGTAATGACCTAACAGTTGACGCGCCGGGAATCAGTAGCAATAAATCAATCCAAGAGCAGCAACGCCGCCCTTAGGAGGAGAGGGTTCTTTTCCTTTCAGTCCTTGGATGCGCGCCCCTACACCTGATTGTGCACTTGATTCTTAAATCTTGCAACGGAAATATCTCTCCCGTAATAATGGCATGAGCACACTGACAATAATTCATGACCATCTCAAATCCCAAACCCATTTCTAACCCGAATGCTCTGTGTGAAGAAAAATACGAAGGCACTTTCTATGTCGCAAGGTATTCCAGTAGAAACTGTTGTTTGTAAAAGGGTTTCTGCCTTAACTAAATAATACGTACTTGGAGGGAGACGTGATGTTTGAATAAAAAAGTTTTAATAAAATGTAATTCACACTTTTTTATTCAAACATCACGTCTCCCTCCATCAACCCTTAAGGCGAGCCGCCACAGAGCCACCCACACTAGCACTGTGGTTGTCCTGTAAGCGTAGCCTTGCCCTGAGCTCCGAGGCCAACGTTCTGGCAATTATCCTATGACCTTCCTCAGGGCCAATAAAAATACCATTCGTGGAATGATAGGCACCGTTTGTCAACGTTCAAAAGATACTGCGTCACTCGAAAAGACCAGCACGATTTTAGTATTACAATATGCTCTAAACCTAACAATATTTTATATGCATAAAGTGAAAAAGGCACGAGCGCCCCACAAACAAAAGACGTGTTACATTTGCTCAAAAATTGTGAAGCTTCAAAACCTTTTGGATTGATTTTGAACATAGAAAATAATTCATTTCATATTGTTTCTGCATTGCCTAATACATGAAATATTCAAAGTTGAGATACACATTATAACATTTTGGTAGATTGAAATAAAAATATAATTTCTTTCCTAGACAATTAGGGTTGCACAGTTTTCCTTACTGAGATTCTATTTGAATAACTGGTAACTTAACTTGATATCAAAAGGTGACTCTTTTTTTTAGAAAGCACTAATTAGCTTGACAGTATTAAAGTCATTTGTTAATGTTTTACGTACTCTTACTCATTACTCCTTCCCAGTTGTAGTAAGAAGTTTTCACTCGCAAATTTCTGAATACAGAAAAACTAGAAAAAGATATCTGAAATGATTAATTCTGTAATATTGTTTGTGAAGTGCATAACATTATCTTCTTATTGACAGTAAAATCTAGCAGGTGAAATCCTCTTCACCCTTAAAACAGTATTGTAACCTCCTTATCGTATTAATAATGAAAACAATTAAATCTACTTGATTACAAACATCAGTTCTCCGTACAAAATTAAATTATATTTAAGAGATACTTCATCACCTTGTTTGACTGGAGGACAAAATCTAAAACAACTTTGACCATTCGTTTACGTTTATGCGTTCATAGCTTGTGTTTGTGTACAAGTTTATCTGGTTGGTTGAAATGCTTCATATTGTAATATATTTGTGCTCTTACAAGGCTAATGTCCACCAACAGAATATGAAGACCTTTCGGAAATACCAGTTTTTTCAGATAACTGTGCTTCACAACGAAAATCCATCATGAAACAAACGCAGTAGTTTGTAAGAACCTTTCGAGCATAAGGATATAATCTGGTTAGTATTAGTTTTTCTTTAGAACTGTTTTTAAGTATAATAAGGTAGCGAGTCTGCAACTGATGTCTTCGTGACATCTTCAGTCCTATGTTCGAATCCTGCCGGGTCTTGGACCTCAGCTGTGTGGAGGCAGACCGCTGTGTGAATGAGAAGACTAGAGACGGGCTGCTCTTGTTGTTTATTTCAATGTTGTAGATGATGAATCCCAGGTGCATGCCGTAGCAGAACCATAGAACAACATGGCGTGGACAACGCGCGATCCTTCGTTCCCAATTCTGTCCTAACAGTCGAGCTGATGCGCGAGCTGATCTGCAGTCCATGGTCTCGAAAGTATCCGAATTTACTCCGGCAGGAGTGGCTGTTACAAGTAGTAGATTTGGCAATAATAGAGTGCTTCTTCAAAGAATGCAGTGGCCTGAAACTCGGCCTTCCCCGTCAATCGCAAGTTAAAGTTCTCATTTCCGCAAACTAGATACAATTAAATGAGATTACCTACTCATCGTTCCGGAAAAAGACAAGATGTATTGTTTATTAAACGATGCAAACGATTGATTATATCAAATTAAAGTATGAATTTTAAATATTTAATTTTGAAACTACCGAGACTGGTGTTATTGTCAATGAGTTCTGGACGAGCAAACGCCGGTAAACTTGCTTGCGTTTACTTGTGTCAATAAAACGCAGGAAAGCAATTCCTTTTGATATTGATATATACCTACAAATTTCCACGGAAGTGGTGTGACAAATTATCCCGTGATGATGCCAACCAACAGAGAGGCTTCAGCCAACAAACCTACCAAGTCCCGTGTATTTGCACTTTTGATATGACAATTTTCAACGACTAAACGTTCGACAGTCAAACATTCACGAATAAAGAATTCTCTAACGGGGCCCAACATATCTGGATCTATTGATACAATCAAATTTTTCAAAACTGTATCATAGTTGCGTAAACAAATTAAAATCTACCAGTGCTCACAATCGTCCCCGATCTCCCCTATACTCGGCGGCTTACCTAATATTTCCCCTATAATATCTCAACACCTGAAGATGTTGAGATGTGGTTTTCAGCAAAACAATTTTATGCAAAAGTCACATAAGAAAATTTGTAATCTTACCCTTTTGCCATTTTTACTTTTTCCCTTCGTACGTAAGAAGAGAAAGTATGTGAGTCATTGATATAAAAAATTATATTCTCTAATATATTTAAAGAAACTCGAGGTCCTGCAAGTTTGAAACGGATATTTTGGTTTTGGGGATATTTTCCATGAAGACTCAATTACATTTTCAAACTTTTCTCAAAAATGACTTCAGATTATTAGATTAAACTTATCCTTGGATAACGTAATGGACGTTTAAAGATGGCGTAGGTCGCATTCTCGTTGAGTCGACATTGCAAAAGTCATAATTTTTTCAGCGCCTTTCCACAACTGCAATATTGCAGATAGAAATGTTTTTCTGGAATGAAATCTGTTCTTTAAAGACATCTTGAAATAAAGCCATGTACAATTTTTCAAACAAATTACTTGTTTTTTCATAATTTTAGGTGAAAGATAAGGAATTTTTTAACAATTATTTTTTCGAAATCGGCTTTATTTTTTCTTTAATTTTTTTATCGTGCGTAACAAAAAAACGGTAAAAAAAGTTGTGCAATTTCATTACCGGCAAACTCTCTGTTTTTTCGAAAATTGCAATGCAAACCAGTTTTTGTCTTTAATAAAATCTGTTCTAAAAAAATCAGATCTTTAAAACAGGTCACATACAATTTTTTCAAGAAACTAAAAGTTTTTGCTTAATATTTTCTTAAAATTAATCCCATTTATAAAAAAATAAAAAACGGCTACAATTTTTTTTCTTTAAATTTTTCTACTGGTAAAAAAGGGACGCTAAGACAATGGAGCAGGTCTCATTTTCGTTGAAGTATCCGAATTTTCGAAAACTGAAAATGTTAGAAATAATGCGAGAAAGTGTGTCCTGTTGTAGCACCACTAGTTAATTCAGAGATAACAGGCGTAATGTGGCCATGATAGCAGGCGTGCGACGTAATCTATTGATAGTTCTGCCAGTGGCGTAGCGTCAGGGGACGCTAAGATGCTGAGCATCCCCACGTAAAATATTAACCAAAGAATCCTAAATATTGTATCGATAAACTTACAAGTGGTCCGTTGAGCGAAACACGTTTTGTATTAATTTTATGTGATTTCCTACGATTGAATTCGGCGCGTTATTACAAGCTGGCCTCCGATTGCTTGGATGCTAAAATGCTTCTAGCGCAGACCTGCAAAACGCCTGCTCCCGCGGGCATTCTGCACTTGGGAGCCGATCGTCTGCCTGTGGCAGCGCCGAAAGTGCAAGTAGTAGGGAGTAGGAAGCTTTGCGGAGAGGGGAGAAGTCTGACGTAGCACGACGCGGCGCGTAGATTGAATGCCTGGGCGTCTAATAGTGATCCATGCTTCAAAATTATATGCCCATTTGTTTAAATGGATGTCTTGTATTTCAAGTTACCAGGGTCATAATTCACAGCTAACGTTCTGTGCACTACTGTATATCCGCCTTTGTATCCACCACTGTATGTATTTTCATTTTCTAATTTTTTTTAAAGAAAATAACATGCTCATTATGACTCTTAAGCAATATTTTAAAGCAGTAGCTTTAAAAACTCTTAAGCAATATTTTAAAGCAATAGCTTTAAAATATATGCTTATATATAAGAAAAAAATATTATTTAATTCTAACACAAAATTGCAATTTAATAATTTTACCATGAATGTTATAATCTCCAAATCATAGAAAAATGAACAAAATCATGAGAGCAATCTCTCACATCAAGATTGACATAAAATAAAATATGTGGCAATTCCAAGAAGGGTAATATTTAATAGCACATTTGCGAACATTTTTCCTCATTATGAAACTGAATACAAGAGATCAACGAGCAAACTTTTGTGACGATATGTTACGGACAATCATAAGATAATCATGGGTATTGGTTAAATAGAATGCAAAGAGCTTTATGTTTTTATTAGATCTCGTACACGACTCTACTCTCTTGTCAGAAATTAGAACAGAAAATAATCATGATTTTTAATAACAATACGTTTTTGCTTTGAGAGAACCGTCTTATTCAATTAAACATAGTTAATAAAAAATAGTTTATTGCTGTCATCATCAAACAAAAACAATTCAGTATCAAAATTTTGTGCTTAGCACAACACTAAATTTGTGATTACATCGTAGCAAAGCGAATTACATTATAAGCCCTACAAGCAATTATAATACTTGGTGTCGAAATCTAATATGTATAATTCGTTGTAGTTTCATATTTCGCCCTGTCATATACGGAGAACAAACATTTGCAATATAATACAAAAGACAATATTACTTGAACTGTATATGACCGTCATGTTCTTGCCGATTGCTCTTTAAATTTACGCGCTATCTTTCGAGTTGCGCATTCTGATTGGTGGTCCCCACTCCTAGATTGGGTCTCATCCCCACCCTTCATCGATTTTCTCATTTGCACCCGAGTTGCCCGCACGCAGCTCCTGAGGTCAGTGAAAGTGCAAAATGCTGTGCAGGTCTGTTCTAGCGTCTGCCACAAGATTGCAACGGGCAATGACGCATGTACAGACGGCGAGGTTCCCCCCTCCTCTCCTCCCTCCTTCCCATGAGATTCCCGAGTTTCGTACGCTAACGTACGACTGAGCAAAGTGGCGTATGAGAATTGCCCGTTTGTGCACGAGAGCACAGCACACTTGACGTCAGTGAAATATTTTCTTTCTCACTTGGGATTCTCTGCTTGGTCGTGGGCACAAACAGGAGAAATAGTGCTTGCCTATTAATTCTTAATTAATATCGAAGAAGATGAATTGTTCCTTAACTATATTAAATATTACTTTGATCTGAAATGTATAAATTCACAAGTGATCTCATTGCCAATCGCGCATTAGAATTAAAGCTGAGCAATTACATAATTACTTTCATGAAGTCTCCTGACATAAATCTGTTGAAGTATTGTAACACTTGTTTCGATAACATAGATTCTAGAGAACATTAAAGACCATGATGTGTTCATTTGGCGTTATTGTTGAGCATCCCCAAACACGCGAGTCACGCTACGCCACTGAGTTCTGCATAACAAATACATCGAATAATATAATACGGCACCTTCTGTAACCTTCGCTTAAATTTGTGTAAGTGGAAACTTCATTTCAGTATCCGGAACGGTTCAGGAGATATTTTGATGGAAACTTTTTAAATGAAATCTTTGCTTTATAGAATCATTGTTTTCATTTCATGTCTAAGAGGTTATTATGATAATTAAATACCCAGCCAACGCAGAGTAGTTAAGGTAATAGAAATTAATTAATAATAATTGTAATAATAATAATAACAATAAAAACAACTCCACCTAGGGAGTACACGACCTTGCAGTTGGTGGTGGAGCTTGAGTACCCCCATGAACCTGAGAGCTACGTCAGTGGTAGCCTAGCTACCGGTAGGGCCTCCCTTGCTGAATAGGTTCAAGGTGAGGGGTCAGACGAAGAAGTATTCCATTTTGAGGGGAGTGGGAAGTAAGTAGAGAGGGAAAGGTCATGAGCCTTTGGACTTTCTGTTGTCAGCCCATGGAGGGTACAGGAGAGAAATTAGGTTGGCACACCAGGCCACTGATTAGACTGGAGGCCCGAACCTTGCATTAGCCAGCGAAGGAGGCTGCCTTCAGCAGTCAGTGAAAATCCCGCAGAGTTTAGTAATGCCGACTGGCGATCGGAGGGACCCCTTGCTGGGCCCTGCGGGGGATGTCCCGAGGTCACTGTGGGTCGCAGTAACGAATGGCAGGAAACAACCCAAGGGTTAAGGGTGATTTGTGAACTCAACTTGCGTCCTGCGAATCTTCAATTGAAACCAATGAGCAAAATGGATAGAACAAGAAATGCAATGAATCTTAACGTGCCTTGTTCTACCAATGTCGCATACCTGGTCAGAAACCGAGCTAATGTCACCTTATCGACTTCTCGCCATCCCACGGATATTAGTCCCCAGGGTCCCAGAGCCGGCAGTAGCTCGAAGACATCGTCAGAAATGGACCAGGGTATTAAAGGAGGTGATGTGGTGCTTTTTATTATGCGAAAGCGAAAATGGGGCTCAGAAATAGAAGTTTTCAAGGTATGGAGAGAGCGGAACCCAGATATGAGACCTACCCTAGACTCAAAGAAGCTTGCCAGTCAACGTCGCTACATACTCAGCAGTGGAAAATTCACAGCAGAACATTGCTGACATTTACAAAAATTCGGAGTGTGTTTCTTCGATCGGAACTACCCACATGACGTATTTGTAGAACTTGAAAAACGATGGTCCTATTGAAGTTCATCTCTTTCCAATGAAACATCCGTCAGTGGTGAAAAATTCATCTGGCAATGAATTACACGATAAGGATATAATGCAAAATTTCCTTCGAACGCGAGATAGAAAGTTAGTTAACTTCCATTTGAATCTCGTGCACCGTTGTGGAGAATATACAAAAATGCCAAAGCTAAGAGAGTGATAGAGACAGGAAATTCGGTGTTAAATGAGGTGGTACAGTCCCCAGGTAGAGATCAAGATATTACTGAAATCAATCACATCGTGTATGCAACTGGATATATAGTATCTCAGATAATTTTGGGGCCAGCCAAGAACACCGTGGCTGACAGCAAAACAGAGTAAACAGCCGTGTACCCTCATGAACGAAGAGAATTATAAAACGAATAGCCGACACGGCGCGAAATATCACTCATCTGAAGCATCATTTAAATCAACACACACCTCTAAAGTTCAACGAAAGATATTCAATGTTGAACAAAAATACCAAATTGAAAATCACACAAGCAGGTAAATGGCAGTTGGGAAGCTAAAAGAGAGAATTCAAGCATGGGCTCAACGAATAAAACGTTACATAGGTAGAATATATTTCGATGTGCAGAACCAATTGTTTGAAACAGACACGAGGAGATTCCGTGTCAATCTCACTCAAAAACCGAACGATAATGCTGTTACTTCTTCAAAAGATAACGTCGAAGCATTTTGGGCAGGAATCTTGGAGGAGAGCAGATCCTACAACTAAGACGTATCTTGGCTTCAATCTGAAGTTGATACTGACCGATGAACTTGTGGACACAGTGAAAGATGTTCACGAATTCTGGAAGAGGACCTCTTCCAAGCAATTAAGGACATGGGAAACTGGAAATCTCCCGGGATTGATAAATTCCAGATTTATTGGATAAAGAAATCAACAGCTATGCATTCTCATCTAGCAAAGGCTGTTAATAAAATTTTAGAAAACCCAAAGGAACTCCCGGAATGGCTCACACGTGCCATCACGTATTTGCTACCCAAAGCGGGAGACAGCTCTTTGGGCGAAGAACTACAAGCCAATCACTTGTCTGCCAGTACTGTACAAAGTTATAACAGCAGTCATAGCTGACAAAATGTACCGACATCTAGAATATTAAATGATGCCAGCTGAACAAAAAGGATGTCGTAAAGTTTCTTATGGCTGTAAGGAAATCTTGCTGCTGAATAAAATCATCTTGAATGATGTAAAGAAACGAAAACGTAATTTGAGCATGGCTTGGGATTGACTACCAAAAGGCCTTTGATAGTACACCACACGATTGGATTTTGAAGACCCTGGAGAACTATCGATTTCATTCTAGACTTGTTGAATTTTGCAAGGCTAGTATGAAATCGTGGAAAACCAGGTTACTAATACACAGCGGAATGGAAGCAGTAGAAACCAGAAGTATTCAGATTAGCAGGGGTATTTTTGAAGTAGATTCGCTATCCCTTCTGCTGTTTGGCATTAGTTTGATCCCACTATCTAAATAGTTGTCGTAAGCTGACTTTGGTTATATGCTCCATGGTGATGAATGGCGAGTATCAGATTTGTTTACATGGATGATCTGAAAGTGTTTCCTAAGAATGACGCGATTCTCACCCAAATACTGTCTGTCGTGAATGACTTTAGCAATGAAGCATGATCTGCATGACGTTTGGTCTTGACAAGCATGCAAAAATCAATTTAAAGATAGGCAAACTGACAACGCCAGAGAGCATTGAAGTTGCCACGCACACTGTGATTCAAGATCTTGAGCCAGGTAAAACTTACAAATATGTGGGAATCGAAGAATGTGAGACCATCTCGAACGACACAATGAAAGAGAGAACTCGCAGGGAATACTACAGAAGAGTAAGTCCGCTCTGACCTCCAGGAATAAAATATCTACAATTGGTAGTTTAGCGGTGCCTGAAGTTGAGTACACTTCCGGGCTTGTGGACTGAAATTCGAATCATGGATCGAAAACTAGAAAACTGCTAACTATGCATCATGTCGCCCACCCTCGAGCTGATGTACATAGACTTTATGTGTCACAAAAGGAAGGACGAAGAGGTCTCAGACAAACTGAAGCCTCTTGGCACAATGCATTAGGTGGAATGGGAAAGTATGTAGTCAGTCATAGAGATGACCTTCTAATGAGGCAGGTCATAAAATCTGACCGAAGAATGGGAAACAGAGGCATTGTTAGTGTAGTAAAAAGCATTGCGAACAAGACTATGCAAGACACTTCGAGTAACACAGACACTGAACTTCTGATGCTACAAAACATGAAATGTGAGACACAAAAAATGTTAAAGAACTCGTGGAGAGACAAACCCACTCCATGGACAATGTCTAAAGAGAATGGACGAGGTAAAGATCAATAAAGATCAATCATTTATGTGGCTTAAAAGGGGAAGAATGAAGCCAGAATAGAAAGCAGTTCTAATAGCTGCTCAAGATCAGGCGTTGAAAACACGACACTATGATAAAGCAGTTATCAAAATTTCCCAAGATGATAGATGTCGCATTTGCCAGGAAGAAGTAGAAACCATTGATCATATTGTCTCAGCTTGTCCAATTCTAGCAATGACCGAATACTTGAAAAAGACATGACAGGTTGTGTAGTTACCTCAATTGACAGATCTGTACCGCCCTCGAAATTCCAAACATATGCCGCAAGTGGTACGAACACCAAAACCAGTGACATCTGTTAGACTCTATACAATATTGTACGACCAAGAAATTCAAAAGGATGGCACGATAGCAGCAAACAACCAGATATTGTTATCCGGGATTTGGAAAAATATTGTGTCTTCTGTAGATGCTGCTGTGCCCTGTGATCAAAACGTCGTAACCAAGGACGTAGAGAAACCTCTCAAATACAAGAGTTTGGAAATCGAGATCAGCCGAATGTGGGGCGTAAAAGCACAGGTCGTCCCGATAGTTATCGGTGCTCTGGAATTCGTTGCTCAAAATTTGTGTAAGAACTTTGTTAAACTTCCAGGTCATTCAAAAGACTGGAAGTGCAGGAAATTGTTTTATTTGGAACAGCTCACATTTGCGGAAAGTATTGTAGAGGCAGAGTCCCTAGATCTGCTTCTAGGTAGCTGTTTGCAACCTGAAGGAGATTTTATATTCAGCCGACTCATAACATCTTTAGTCGTGAAATAGAGGAATAATAATAATAACAACAACAAGTGTTTGCTGACTTGACATGCAGCGATTGTCAAAAGTTGGATTCATTGGTAGAGAAATCTCTGCATGGAAGTCGTCCTCATGAGATGGGTCAAGCGTATATCGGCATGAAAGCGAACTTCTGACGCACCTCAAGGCAGATCTTCCCAGAAACGGAAGGTTTATGTTCGCCTTTCAGAGCCACGTTGTTCCATACGAAGCTACATGAAGCTAATTGCTGAAGATTGAAGTATGCTGAATCGATACTATCGATATCGTTGACAAACAGTTGAATAAACTACTTCGGGATACACGCATTTCTCTGGTACTAAATGTAAACAACGGTATGACGCAGTGGCCAAAATTTTACATCAAAATTGTCTGAGACCGCCTTACTTTAACAAAGAAATAGAAAGCTTAAAAAACAATAATTTTTAACTACATTCCAAAGTCAAAATATTACTGGGTGCTTCAACAATGTATAGAAATATATAATAAACACTAAAATAAATGCACAGGACTGTTGCCGTCATTTTCGAAGTATATTTAAAGTCCATGTGTGTTAAAGTGGGGAAATGGTTTTTATTTTTTAAACTGCCGCCCAGCAATCGAAATTATCTGAAAAATACAGTTTGTGTTTTAAGAGACACTTTTGACATTTTTTTCGAGCCTGTTCCAGGCTTCTAACACGCAACACTCACCGTGCTGGATACTCGGATTGTCATGAAATTTTACCAGCTGTTCAGCACCTTTTCAAAACCCCTACCTACCAAATTTGTACGTGCTATGGAGCATTGCAAGTAGTGTTTTTGCGACAGTAAGTATTGAGACCTTTCGTGACCTAACCGGTCTGTGGAAGAGAGGAAATGCTGAACGCCGCTGGATCTGCGACCGTTACTCACACGCCGGCCCGCCCCCGCTATCTGTCCAGCAGGGTCTCAGCTGCCTCACGAGGGCAGAGAGGTGACAAAAACGTGTGGTTTACATTGCAGGTTCAGAAGGACGAATAGGACTAGACCACATTCATGGAGTAAATAGAGTGTAACTATTAAATGCAAACTAACATTTATACATATGTATGATAGGATTTAAGGATTAAAAAATTAGTCAAGGCTTATTAAATAATAATACGTAAATAAATAAAATGTACAACACATCAGTAAGTAAAATAAAAATTAATTAAAAAAAGATACAATAAAGAGTAAGTAAATAAAAATAAATTAAAAAAAGATACAATAAGAGTAAGTAAATAAAAATAAATAATATTTATATAAAAATAATAAGTCTCCACTTATGGGTAACGCACAAAATTTACACAATAATGGTATTTAACAAAAAAATGTTTCGTGCGCTTACTAACACACTACAAAGAATGTGTGTCATCAAACAGCGATGGCCTTTGCCTTCGTTCCTTGAAAGAACGCGCTTGGAAATCTGACACCGGTTTGATAAGACGCCGCGTAACGTTCCTGGCGCTGCCGAAGCAACGGCTCGCCCGCTGCGGAAGCGCGGAGGTCACGAAAGGTCCTGATACAAAATGCCTATAAAACACTATTTCTAATACTCCATAGCACTTAAAAATTTGTATGTAGGGGTTTTGAAAGGTGCTGAACAAGCTGGTAAAATTTCATGACAATCCTAGTATCCAGCATGGTGAGTGTTGGGTGTAAGACACAGAAAAAATATTTTTTGTTATTTGTTTCCAAAATATTTTTTTTTTGTGTTTGAATTTGGGCCTGAGAAAATATTGAAAAATGTTTTTTCTGATAGTACAAATTATTTTCTTATTTATAATTTTTTCAGCCAGATAAAATAGTGTTAAATTGACGAAAAAAATTGAAATAAAAAAACACGTTTTTGGCTGTAGAGGGATGTGAGTGGTGAGACTGGGGCTAAGAAATCTTTCAAAAATATTATTTGTATATTAGAATTATAGTGTAACTACTCGTATGTAATTTGGTTGAGGGGACCTTTTTACCACCTTATCCGGGGGTACCCTTATGCAAAAGGTATCAACGACAATCATAGTGTGGTAAATGATATATTTTAATTCAGTGACATATTAATCTAATAATCTATTGATTGTGCTTTGATTTCTTTAATCAAATTGATAATATAAGAATTGGTTATATAACTGTTCCAAAAATGAGAAAATTCAACACACTAATAATGTACGAATTCGCCTGTGTCGGATTAATACGGCTTTTGCCAGCTAGCGGTGTTCCAAGACCTGGGACCTGTTTTTTTTAAATTTATAATCCACGCCCGGGAGTAAGGGAGACATGAGGCCGACGTGACGAATACCCTTCACTGCATCTAGCATACTTGGTCAGCCTGAGCTGACGATCACGAGAACATACTACTTATTTTTTCGTTCGGGGGGTTGGAATTATAATTTTATTTTCCAATGGTTGACTAACATGTCAATGTGAATAGAGAAGAATATTATGCCCCATTTGGAATGAAGGAAACGAAGTAATATTTAACAATTTTTTTGGAACTCTACTAGGTACTTCGGAACAAGGTACAGCAGCTATTGTAGGTTTATTGCCAAGAAAATACAGAGGACGGTATGAGAAATAATTTACTTTTAATAATAAGAGAAATCGGAGAGGACTAATCATTGTTATGGGGAACGTGCTCCTAGTGTATTTATTCAGAAGTTAATGAAAAATACAAGCCTTCGGCAATTAGGTCCGAAAAACCGGTATTTTTCTCAATTTTTACGGGTTTTTCTCAACAACCTTTTAACAATAAGTCTTGTAGAAAAGTCAAATAAAATCCATTTTCAAGAAGATAAAATTTCCTACAATTTTTGTGTCAAACATCCCTTTCAAAACCAATAAACAAGTGAGCAACAGCTTTTAAAACGCTTTTTTTCGTTTCTCCAAAATGAGCGAAAATACATTTATTTATGATATTTTAACCAACTTATAATAGATATAATATTATTAATGTAATAATTTTATTAATCTCACCGTCAGTGTAAACATTGACTCAGAAATGCACTACACATTGCTGAAAATCTCAACACATGAAAAAGGAGGTATGTAAACCTACATAGTTGTATGTGTTCGTGTTTTTAAACGCGAGGACAATTTAATTTCCTTACCACTCGGTATAATAGTTGATGTAAGCCGCCATGGCCTGTGAATTGGGTGAAACAATTGGCGGCCAAACAACGGCGCCCACTGCAAATCAGCCTATTCAACTCCTTGCCCTATCGCCACACACGGGTAGATTTTCAGAAATTCGAAATACATAATTAATTATATGTACTACATTTACACACCATATAAAATGAGAGAAAATTAATAAATTTATAACATTTTTGCGCCATAGAAACATGCTGTAATTTAGTATAAGCCTGGAATGATAAAAATAAATGTTTTAATTGACTTTAATTCTATCACTGGCATACAAAAGTGATCTAACATGTAATTCTTTCAAATAACACAGCTTTTCCTTCCATTTTCTGTACCTTCCTGGAAGAACATATGGGACGGAGAGATATCAACGTCGGAAGTCGGGGTTATCGACTTGCCCCCTGAGATGCGAGTGATGTTTGCATTGCGAATCTGAGCCAGCGATCACCCATGACCCACGGTTACCTACAATAATCCGCTTCTTTTCTTTATGTAAGAATTAAGAGGAAAGCGAGCTTGTGATATCTAAAGATACAGAATGTCAAATTCAAAAACAAATGACATCCTCGGTCTAGATCAAAATAAACAATAGAGGTTTAGTGCCAAAACGGCTGGGATAAGTGAACGTGGAAATGATTTAAACATACATTTTTAACGAAAATAGAAATACATTTCAAGAAAAAATCTTAGAAAGTTAAATATACCTTTAAATATATTTACGTGGAAAAAGACGAAAAAAAACGTCATAATTGTTATTTTTATATTATTTTTAATATATACATGTCAAAAGCCGAAGGCTATCTACAAATATTACCGGTGCCGCTAGATTGCTTGTGCATTGGCCAACGTACAAATCTCGCAAATCGCAACCGCTATTCAACAAGACATACCGCCAGAATGCCTCGAGTTTGAACTATACTACAAGGGTGGCGAGAACTCCGATGACGCCTCCAGCGTTTATTTCGACGCCGTCGGCGCACACCGATAACAGGCCCAGTTTCGGTATCGTTCGTTCTCGATAATCGTAATTCCGGAACTGACATTCTCGGACACAGTAGTATCGGGGCGCCTAGTATCGCCTCCGAGAACGAACGGAACTGAGAGCGTTTTTGTCCGGCTCTAGAATTAGCTGGTCCACTTTAAATTGCGTGGATGAGTGTATTATGACAAAATACGATATTGTTGCTGAGCTTCCCAGACTAAATATAAAAAAGAGAAAGCATTTTATACCTATAGCGTTTTATCACAATGTAAAACAGTTAATAAACTTATTTTAGACTAAGTTTTCAAGGCAATGTTTATCCCTATTTAGAGTATTTAAACGGTCAAAATAATGTTCCGATGCGTATTTATGTTTCTGTTTCCTATCCAACTCTCACACATTTAAACATTGCCAAAGACTTGGAAATAAATAGAGGTGGTAAGTGTTGACCACTGTGCCTTCAATATTTTGAAAAAAACATGTACTTTTGTGAAGGATTAAATTGTCAAAATAATTGTTGTAACAAAGAAGAACTTTACAAGAAACAAAAATGTGGCAATGTTACCCCCCGTCACCTTAGCAGATCTGTTAAAATTGAGAGCTCTATGCAAGCATTCAAAATGTGTCCTTTTTGAAATAGAAGAAAAAAAATTTATTTTCCAACATTTTCCAGTTTGCTGCTATAAGTGAAACAATTTCCGATAACTTTGTTTTCTCACAAGCAATGAGTGGTTGTGAAACATCGGCATTGGCCTATCACGGAATAATGAATTTCTGACAGACCACGAACACTAATCTTGCTGGCTAAAATTGTTCGAACTCTCCAATCCAACTAATGAGACGGTAGTAATGTTGGTGAACTTTTTTGGGTTTCACTATTGGGATCCAGTGCAAAGTACGTGCCTTTACTCAGCCAGTTGAGGTATATCTGCTCAATCTGCCTTCAGTTTCAAGGCAAACATTGCAGCACTACCAATATCTTCAGCTGCATTACAGAAAGACTTTTTAAGAGTTTACCAGGTTTAGATTTAGAAAAAAAAGTCCTGAAGTTTCGAGAGGGAAATGTACGAAAAATGGTCTTGTGCCTTTGACTACAACTGGTAAGTACCACCTGCTCTACCAGCTTTATTGAAATTTGATCCCTGCAAGAACTCCAAAACTGCAAAAAAGTTAGTGTAAAAAGGCAACGATTAATCATCGAACTTGGGTCTCAATTGCGAAAAGTGTTGCGACAATATGACAGTCGTTTCTGGAAATGAACTGTAAGGCTAGTTACAAGCTGGAACAAGGGCAAGATGAAGCCATTGACCCTGACAAACCAATGGAACAGGACTTGGATATTCATGATATTAGATACCGCCAATTATTAAAAACAATATAATATACAATATTAATAGTAATAAAAGATCCGCTAATGCCATTATTTTGTTTTGTAGCAGATGTCTAAGAAAAGCAGGGCCTTCGAAACACAAGTGTCGATGAAGGTGCAGTCCATTGTCCTCCAAAACGTTAATTTTCTCTTTCACGATATTACATAGATGCCTACTTTCCTTCTTCCAATTAAAATGTAAACTGATTCACAACCCGCCGTACACACAGGAGTTAGTGAGGGAGACAGGTTAAACGGGTTGCCGTTTTCACAGTAACATCCATCACAGTAACAATTGAGGCATTCAGGTGTAGGGAATAATTTCTGACATTTTGCGAAAGTAAAATTATTAACATTCCACATCCTTCTTGAAAATAAGAAACATGGGCTCTCGTGGACATGTTTGTTTTAGAGTCCAAAAAATACCAACGAAAATATATTCATACTTTATGTTTCATTAGTTGTGTGCAGCACATTTCCATTACCTAATACGAGCATTGCACTTTCGTAATTAACCTGAAATGTTAGCTACCATTGTTTCCACCCGAACTCCTCAATTGTACTTATTGTAAATGTAAATATTTTAGTGGTTAGGCGGAAGAGCAGGCCTCATGGTCTGAGCCTCGCCAGAAATAGACATTTGATGATGATGATGATTATTATTATTATTATTATTATTATTATTGTTGTTGTTATTATTATTGTTATTATGTACCCCCTTTCTCTTTTATATTGTTCACGGTCAAGTCTGCAAGTTCTTATCCCCGGCAAGCACCAAATACTCCAAAAACAAGACTGACCTTCAAAAGCAGATCGTCAGCCTCTTGTAAGAACTTAGTTACTTGCTATTCTAATTTTGTAGGCTTCTAATTAGCTTAGATGTTTTCTTCAAATTTTCAATAACTTTATAATAGTATATTCAAATAAATTTTAAATAATTAGTCTTCAGTATTTACTATTATTTCAAATTATAGAGAATGAATAACTTACGTGGATACTCAGTCTTTTCATGCACTTTTATACATTTTTTTCTGCATTCTAAAGTATGATTAGAGACTAGTTGGTTTTAATGTTTTTGATCGTTCGTTCAAAAATGCTAGCATAATCCCTTCGTTAATGCCTCGAACATTCCGTTTCGTTCGTCAATCAGAAAATAAACCATACGCTTTTTCATAAGTGGTTACAGATTTAGAAGGCATCAAACTATATTTTGCATCGTCTGCTTCCTCCAGAATACCATAGGCACGAAAATATATGCTGTTACTTCTAAATTCCAGGACATTTTTCTCAATCAGCTTGCATTAACAGAAAAAGCGTTCAACTGTTTAATCACAAACAAAGTATCCAGTACAACCAACCCTTGCTACAGAAAACCGAGAATAACTTAACTCATGTAAGTGATAAAAGTTTATTTTGAATAAGCGATAAACTAGAAATAACAAAAAAGATTGTATGTGACTCGTCCTCTATTAGTCTTTAAGGACTCGTGGCATAAATAACTGTTATTCAAATATATGTCAGATAAAGAATAATTTAATGAGTGACAATACTGTTTTTGTCCCAGTATGTTTTATTTCACAAACAACATAAGTAAACCATGTTTGTTAGTAAAAATTAAAATATAGAATTTAACCTTTTGCTAAATGAGACAATAATTCTATATAATATGCGCAAAACAACTTCTAAAAATATTGACACAATGTTTCTGACAAATACAGCCGCATTAGAAGATTTTTTTGTCCGTACTGAAAAGTTGCTTGTCAGTGACTTGTTTGTGAAATAAGCCATTTAAATGTACTTTTAAGAGGACCTAAAGGGCACCATAACAATCATAGTTATCTATTGATATTTTTTCCCGTGGATAATAAAGTTTAACTTACTATTTTCCTGAAAGCAAGAACAACGAAACATTAAGGGGAAATAACTCAAATTAATTGACTAGGAGGTTAATCAAAGAATTTGCTAAAATGTTCATTTACGTGGCCGAAAGGCCCATACATGTGGACACCACAGTAACCACAGTAGGCTACTTCAAGACCTTTATACTCCTCAGAGTTTCAAACAGATATTTCGATTTTAAGCGATACATCATATAAAGCTACATCATTTACAAAATTTTCTCAAAAATGACTCCAAATGTTTTGATTGAATTTAGTCCTCGCATAAAATAAAGAACGCTTTAGAGAATAGGGCACGTCTCATTTCAGTTGAGATCCCCGATTTTCGGAAAATTGCAAAATATCAAATATTTTAGGCGTCCTCCTACAGCTACAATATTGAAGATAAATATATTTTTGCTTAATAGAATCTGATGCTTAAAGGCAGATCTTGTAATAAGGTCATGTACAATTTTTCAAAAATATTAGTGTTCGTGCACTTTTGCGCGAAATATATTCCTTTCTCAAAAATCCAATTGAATTTCTTCCTTAAATTTTCTGCTTGTATGTATGTACAGTAGAAAATATGGTACAAGTTTTTTTTGCGGCGTACTCTGTATTTTCGAAAACTGCAAAAAGTTAACATTTCCAACCTACAAATTGGATGCTACAGATTTTGGTTGTCAAAAAATCAGTTTTAAAAAATCACTTCTTTAAGAGAGGTCATGTTTATTTGTTTGAAAAAACCATTAGTTTTTACATAATTTCTGCTTGATATCAATCCAATTGAAAAAAACATTTGCTCAAAAACCGCTCCTATTTTTTTCCTCTTTGTATGTTTATAAGGGTAAAATAAAGAACGCTTAAAACAAAAAGGGGAGGACTCATTTTCATTGGTCTCTCTGAATGTTTGAGAAACGCGTCTTCGAAGTAATGAGCAAGACCATTAGATTTAATCGTCAATCCAAGTTGGAACGTCAAAGCGGCTGCTAGGGGTAGCGGAAAGGCACCGCAAGTTAATTCAGAGAATCTGAGTTCCGTTTGGGGTGGAAACAACTTTTCCTGGTTTAAAACACTTACGCAGGTTCAGATAGTATAATATTGCGACAGTTAAAACTCAAGCGAGAAAGTATGTGCTGTTGCAGTACCACTTATTATACTCGTATTAATAAGTAATATTGATGGAAAAAGTATATTTAATTTAAAATAATATAGATCAAATTTTATTAAAATTTCCTTTTAAGAGGACTGACAACACCATAATAGCCACAGATATCTCTTGATATTACTTTCTTCCCGGATATAATATGATTGGATCCACAGAACTCCAGTGTAACCACATATTTTTCCATTACTTATTTGGCTATCTCTCGCGTCTTGGCGTCTCCCGGATAGCCGTAAGTACTGACTCCGGTCGCGGAAACCTACGCTCTCACATCCTTTCCTATTTTTAGAAACTTACTGAGTATAACGTAGTGCAAGGTCCAATTTATTGAACGTAAATACATTACCTTTAAGAGAAAATAAGTGTATTTGTTTAATATAATGTAAATCAAGTAGTAAATTGTAAGAATGTTCTTTTAATGATCACATATTTATTGGCAAATATGAAGAAGAGTTGAATTATCTATTTTAATGACCACCTACCTTCTCCTTTTTATTTAACAATTAAATTTAAACAACTAAGTCAGAGTACAAACCGCTCATACATTATGGATGGCCAATCCAAAAACGTAATTTACTGATCTTATTTATGAAAACACTTGAAAGACTGTATTGTCGAACAAGAAGAAATAAATTTGAAAAAAAGGGTAACACTGTTAAATGTAGTTTTAACGAACGCAATAACATTGAGACAGTAAGACAATATCTTCACTTAATTTAATAAGATATATATAAAATAATTTGCAGTTACGGGCTTTTATGTGGACGTACAGGACAACACAATAATATTAATTCTTTACTAATTTTATATTCTTCCCAAGATAACGTAGTAAAAATTAATAGTAATAATAGTAAAAATTGTAGATAAAACTGCTTATAAAGGCACCGAAACATTCAGAAAATATAACAAAATCTCAATTAATATGATGTATATATAAATAATTATTAAAATGTGAAGTAGTCCGAAAGGATTCTATAAAAGACAGTCATATCTATATTTATATTCTTGCTGATATTAACTAAGTGAACTGAAAAATCTAATGATCGTAAAGACACGATCCTGGGGAAAAAACTTTATTTATTAATGGGATCTACACGAAATATTGATAAAAATGCTTTTAAAAACTAAAAGATTACAAGAAAAAGCATACGGTAGTAGCGTACTTGCTTGGGATCATTACTAAATTCGGTGTACCTAGCACTTTGCAAACAATGCGAGTGAGATTGCAAACATTCGTTGAAGAAGTGTAGAAGATTTGGCCAGAGATAGATAATGGTACCCCCGGCACTTTCATTTACAAACGAATACTGAAAGAGATACCCAAAAGATGCTTTTCACAGTCTCAAATATAACAATAAGGCGAAATAAATTGAAGGACTCCACTTCATTCAGTTTGTGAGCAGCAGAGAATACCACTCAGGAATCAGTCGTAACCCTTACGAAGCCATGTTTGTTTGCAAAGCTTAAGTTGGTGTAAATACTTACCTCACTCTAGACGCGCTAACTGAACTTCGCACAAAAGAGCTAGAAATCATATTCAATGAAAACGACAAACACGGTGATAACCACACTGGAAACAACAATCGACTTGAGAAGGACGCCGAAAGTACTTTGACAAAAACAAATAGCATGGATTTGGTCGCTTGGGCTCTATCAAATAAACACGAAAACAAGAGATAAGTAGCCACTTTACACAATAACTACAACAGCTTGTACTTTCTCACGCAATTTGTAACAATACGTAATGTTATAATACTACTCTGACCCAAAAGAGAAATTTTAAGCTGCAATTTTTTTACCCATATTGTGAAACAAGTATTGTGGCGAATATCAAGAACTCGAACCCTTAAATTACCCGCTCCACCAAACCCTTGGATTTCAATGCTAACTTTCCCAATGCTATAAAAAGAAAGTTAAACATTTGCAATTTTCAAACTTCAGAGGTTTTGCAGTTGTATAAAACCGTCGAAAAAAGTTCAACTTCTCTATTCGAAAAAATTAAACTAGTGGTGCTTCCAACGCACATACTTTCTCGCTCTACTTCTACATGGTCCTTAATGCTATTCCACTACTTCATAAACCAGCAGAAGTGTATTCTACCAGCAACGTTTTCCGTACCGAGGACCCGAAATCCGATACTCAAAATTAACGAATCTGCACTTATACCACTACGCCACACTATCACCGCATGGGTCGAACAGAGCCAGAATCGAACCGACCTAAAAAATGGTAAATGCATGATAAAAGAACAATTGATATGATGGTACATACGCTTTACAAATCCAAGAAGAGACGTAAAAAAATTGTTAAAAGCTAAGCATTTGAACATATATATATATATATATATATATACAGACACTTCCAGTACAGTTATCGTAATTAACAATATTTGTTACTCAAATAAATTCACATGGTTTTAAATAAAGTTTACAGAATTCTCTATTATTTCCTATGACAACAGAGAATTCTGACAAATAGTATTCCGCGACCAGGACACGAACCGCCGAAGCTTCCCTCGGAAGACCAGTACCAATCCTCGCTGATTAACATCTGCGACCACAATGAATAGATATTAAAAGCACTTAAAAAATAGTAATAGAGTATGGTGGTTTAAGTTTTCTCGCATTAGAAAACGAAAATATCCAGAGTATGTAAAAAAAATCTCCTTTACGTGCTCAGGGAAGGTATCTGGGAACATCAATCATAACAGAAAAACAAATCAATTAGATGATTAGGAAACTAAGATCTCCGATAAAGTCTTTGATATTCTATAGAACAGTGTTTTTTTTAACTTTTGCAACAGATTTTATCCACTTTTTCGTTACCAGAACCATTCTATAAAAGTTTTTTCTGGCGAAAATTCCCCGATTTACGGCGCACGATTACATAACGTTATCTTCTTACGAAGTATTCGTAAGGCGAATTTTTTTATTTTTTCAATATTTCATCATAATTTTACTTAAATTGGTTCATACAGATATATACTAAACAACGGTTGATTTGACATGTCTTACGCTTCAGAAATCAAATAACAGAGTTGAAAAATTGTTTAAAAGATGCAGTTAGGGAAAAAACAGGCAAGTCCTGTCTATTTATCTGCATTGATTCTATTCGTGAGTAGAAGTACTTCAAACGATTTTCAATAAAGTATCTACACTCTACAAAGTTTTTTCCTGCAACATCACATTCATCAAATTAAAATCCCCATCTGGGGATCGACCTCGCCATCTTCCTTACTGAAGATTTCAACCCCAAGGCGCTTTAACCAGCTGCGTCACGAGACTGACATGCGGACTACCTACATATATTTAGGTCAAACGTAATTGTATCAGTTCTTTCATAGGAAGTCGGTAATTGTCAACATGCGAAAAACATGTCTTTCAAACATGACCAAGAAAGACGGCTTACTCCAAATAATTTATCCTATGATCGGCATTTGAAAAATAACTACTGCGAGAAAGTATGTGCCATTCTATAGCACCACTAGTTTATTTATATATTTACCATCCCTTATTACACACGTGCAGAAAATTGAAAGAAAAAATTTGGAGCGGTTTTTGAGAAAATTTTTTTTGTAAATTTGAATCGCAATTTACGCAAAAACTACTCGTTTTTCCAAAAAACGGTACATGACCTTCTTTGAAGTGCTCATTTTGTACAACCGACTTTGTCAGAGGCAAACATCTCTATCTTCAATTTTGCAGTTTTTATACAGTTTTTTGAAATTTTCGAAAATTTGGGCCTATCAACCAAAATGATACCTACGTCATTCCCTTCAACGTTCTTTGCACTATTCAACAACAAAATATAATCAAAAAATTGGAAGCCATTTTTCTTTTAACTTAGAAAATCTCAAAATGGGCTTCATGTAAAGGACCCTCAAATACTAAAATATCGGTTTCAAATTCTAGAGGCCTTGAGACGAGTAAAAACGATCGGGGAATATCAATTTTGAAGAAAATCTGCCGAACGGTTTAGGCGCTAGCGTTGATCACAGACGGACAGACGGACAGACGGACAGACGGACGGACGGACAGACGGACAGACGGACAGACGGACGGACGGAAAGACGGACAGACGGTCAGACGGTCAGACGGTCAGACGGTCAGACGGACAGACGGACGTTTTGCCGTCAATCGATTTTGCAGTATGAAGAAGCATAAATCATGGATTTTGACTACACCACGAGATAGAGGATTTTTTTTCTAAATTTAGCAACAGGTTTTATCCACTTTTTCGTTACCAGACCCCTGCTATAAGAGTTTTTCTGGCGAAAAATTCCCCGTTTTTCCGGCGCACGATTACATAACTTCCTCTTCTTACGAAGTATTCGTAAGGCAAGAAGTAATAATAATATGAATGGCTGTGAACCAGCGTACTTATTTATGTACCTGCACGCATAAATAAGGACTATAAGCATGAATTGACTTTTCAGTTGTAGTAATGAATATTCCAGACCTATGTCCTTAAGTGCGAGCTTATCGAGCTTGTAGAGTCATTTGAGATACGCAAAAGCCAAAGACAAGAGAGCTCATTATAACCTCATGTATGTCGACAGTCACAGTGGCAAGAAACACTGCGAGATAGAAGAAGAGTTGGGACACGGTCTCTCCCAAGATTCTCGAGACTGACGTCAGATGTATCGGGAAATTCAAGATTTTTCGGGAAGTACTTTTATGTGACGCAATCTATGCTATGGTGTAGGAATTCTCAGTGTTGTAGTTTGTAGGTGGTATGAAAGTACACATTAGAAGAGATTAAGGGTTCAAAAATTGAGTTTAGGAGAGGATTCATGAACTACTAAAAATACAATTTAAGAATTAACGTTTCAAAGTACTCACGCACAATGTCCAGTAATTTTCATTAAAACTCGCTTCAATATTTTCAACTTTTGAAATACGTATGTTACAGAGAAAGATATTAGTAGACCCTTCATTGGAGTGTTTGTGTTGTGTTTCAAGCGCTTGGATCATTATCCGAAGGTTCTTGCGTTCGAATCCATTTTTTTCATTAATACTTGTTCATTTTTATTATTATTATTATTATTATTATTATTAAGTAGACCATACATTTTCAAAAATTAAAATATATATTTGAGCTTCCGTGTTAGGTGAATATAGTTTTTTAAGAGATTGTTGGATGCAAGTTGGAATATATAGCATTACGTAATATTTGCGTCAATAAGTGAAATTATGTGCTCTTGATCATCAGTGGATAACCATGATTAAGTTGTCAGTCAAATTTTTTGCATTGAGGTACATCAAAGTAATGTTTCAATGTAGGTTTCTTATATATAGAGGAACTGTATTATGGAATGGTCGGGAAACATAAAAGATTTGTCTTGGGCAACATTCCACCTCCAACCGGCAATATTATATGAAGTACCTGAGAACAGTCTCAGAACAGCCCCTCGAAACTCCATTCCTCTCCCAGAATTGTACACATACTGAGATTTATTTCTCGTGTTTGGAAACTTTCAGGAGATACGTTTTCAGTAACGTTGATTCATTATTATCCTTTTACATTGAAACTAAGCATAATGTACAGCCAGAAACTAACTGCTTATAGCACTGTCACTGTCTTGTCAGTGACTCTAACTGGAAAGGCCTAGGGTTTTGAGTCCCATTGGCGACATTAGCTACATAGCTGGGTCCAATTCAGCCGCTGCTGTCTAGAAGATTCTAGCGGCCCGCCTCCTCTTTTTGGTAGTTTTCCATAGTTTCTCTTATCAATACCAAGCTAATGGAGGATCAGTACCATAATAAACGGGCCACGGACCGTGCGCGATCTTTCCTTCCTCTTTATTGTCCTATTCTTTCCCCTTATACACACAATGCACATGCACTACACTACCACACATGTCAGTAGACCTGTCGGGAGCTGAGAGCTCTCACAGCAGCTTAAGTAATAAAAACTTTTATCTTAAATTATACCTATACAATAGGTAAATTAAAACAATTTTATCTTATAAGAATGATATTTTATGCAATAAAATTATTAATCTTGCAAATTCGTCCAGTAAAATCCTAAAATGTGCAATTTTCAGTCAGCATTATCCAAAACGTGCTATTTCGTGCAGTAACCCCAAAAACGTGCAATTTCGTGAAAAATAAAACAAGTACTAAAATAACGTCCGTATCAGAATTCAAATTTCTGTCAACGTTTCATCCAAAACAAGGTTTCATCCAACTTAGCAAAGAAAATATGCAGTTTGACAGGTATCTGGTCTTTAGTAATGACCGTAGCAGTTAAGCTGCCTGGAAGCACCAAACAAACTAATAGTTTGTCATGTAATGTAGGCTTTTAACTTTTTCGTATACGTAGCAAAGAGTAAGTTATGCAATGCACCAAAAAGTAGATGTTGAGATTTTGACGGAAAAAACATTTTGGGGGGTCGCTAGAACCAATTTCTTTAAAAATCTTCTAGAAAGTAATTGTCCGACCGCTTCTATGTAAGTAAAAAGCATAGCATACATAGCGCCTAAATGGTTTTTAAAAAATTCTCCAAGGTCAATATTCCTCTTTCTATATGGCAGATCTCTAGGGAATTTGCGTATTCTCTTGCGAATTTGAAATCGATATTTTAATTTTTGGGAACGCTTTGTATGAATCCCAATTTCGAATGTAGGATATTTTAAAAATTTTCCAACAATTAGATCCAATTTTTTCGAAGTATGTGCTCGAATAGAACAAAGTAAACATAAATAAATCACAAATATAGAACGCTGTTCAACTATTTTAAAACAGCTTTTAATAGACATATCTGAACTAGACTATGATGTTTAATAGACATATCTGGACTCATAATTGATTGCCTATAAGCTTAAGATAAAACAAATCAGAAGAAAGTAAACCTATAAATATGACGCAATTCCAAGATCATTAAAATCTCCGTAAACTCTAAAATTGCTTGCATTAATTTTTTTTGTCTAAAGTGTTCACACCTTCGATGTTGATGCTACAAATATTTCTTAATGCAAATCTATCGATATCCTATCTATAAATCTTTTCAGTAGGTTTTTTTACTACAATTTTTTTATCAAGATTTTTGTAAGAATAGAATCGTAAAATACAATGAACTATGTGACAAAAGTGCAATTTTCATTAAAATCTTTGAATGCTCGAAAATTAGAGATGGAAATGGCTCAGTGTCACATTCACGTTACCACTGCAGCGTTACTGTCCGGGAGGTCCCACCATTCGAGTCCCGAAGGTGGTGGATTTCTGACGCCAGCTACATAACTAGGTCAAAGTCAGCCACTCTTTGTAGAGAATTCTAGCGGTTGGCTGCTCTGGTCGGTAGTTTTTCGTGGATCGTCTGATCAATATCAGGCGAATGCCGGAGCAATCCCCTAACAAACGGACCACAGACCGCGCGCGATATTTCCTGCCTCATGCCTGCTCCGTCCTTTACTCTGACAAACACACTTACCTTACAGTGAAATCTACTGTACTGTTCAGGTCTATATTTTATGTTATTGCATAATAACATTCCATTTTATACGCCGGTAAATCCAACAGAGACTTTTTTTACTTTCTCGGCTTTATATCGTAAGAAGACAGAAAAACTTATGTTAGGCCCTGGTAAAGTGACATCTCTCACATGGACGTAAGCTGCATAGTTCTATTTAAATTTCTGCATGCATTAGGAAATTTGAAATATAGATTCCCTTACATCAGGACGTTCTTTGCACCTATATTCAGGATACATTCCAATTAGGTTCTTTCGTGAAAACTAATGTTTACTGAAGAGAACTAAAGTTATCCAAGTGTACTGGAAGCCAATATTTGATGACATTTCTTCACAAATGGTTAAAATCAGTTTTAACTGCTATGATGCAGTTAATTTCTTTTAAAGGGAAACAGTCTCCCAACAGAATTATATTCGGTATTGAGCCGTCAGTAGTTCTTAAGCTTTCTGTATTACCTATCTTACGATTACTGATTTCCAATATACAACGAATAACCACAGAGAATTGTAGGAGCAGTAGGAGTGTTATACAGACGACACATTTTTCTACATATTCAGTACAGTAAACAGAATATTCTTTCATTTATTCCAATCCAAATTTTCAAGTAATGTCGACTCCGATAGTCTGATTCGGCCCACTGTGAGTCGATGTGCCAATGTGTAGCGATACGGTCTCCTGTTGATAGGCGACAACAGTCCAGAAACCCTGAACTCTTTACTTTTATTTACGTGCTATGTAGAGCACAAATATGAAAGTTGTACAGCATTGCAGGGTGTGAATAAAGTTTATTATTTAAAATGTATTATTAAGAAGTGGATATATTTGATTCCATAGGAAACTCAATCCGGATCTTCAGATTTACGATCGGATTTACTAACCGTCTGCGCTGTGGAATAAAATACGTTGCATTCTTGACTAGAGATCTTATAGCGATCAGCATTCATATATAGGAAATAATCGGCTTAAAGGGTGAAATGAAGATACAATTATATCATTATATTTCAATCATCTTCATCCTTCATGGCCGTTGTATCGTAAAGTTCATTATCTTCAAATTGCAGCGAAAAGCCAGTCGCGCATGTGAAGAACTTGGCTTCACTGTATGGTATTGGGAATAAGTAGCAACAAATCTATGGTGTTGTTAGGAGAGAAAGTCTCCCTGGAAATTTACTGAATAGGTAGGTTTGAAAAAAATGGTTTGTGTTGTTTTTGTAATTTGTTTGAGGCAACAGTATTGAATTTATGCATTGCCCTAAGTGTTGCACAAAGAAAACAAGTCGACTGCTGCATATGTAAGTAAGGTAATAGGACCAAACGCTGCGTTTGTTAGAAGATAATATTTGTAATAAACACAGGAGTATTTGCAAGTCCGTTCATCATCAGCGTGCTTCCTGTTAACGACCAGCGACCCTGTTCAGTCGTGGGCAGTTCTGAGGTCATTTTAAGGATCCAAAGAGCCCGACGGCTGAAAGTGTTGATACAGACGACTAGCCCACCGCGCCACCTTTTTTGACGAACCCCTCTGGTACGATTGTGACCATCCACCACTGGCTCGCAGATTCCCAACTGCAGTCGTGTCTTGGAGCGAGCATACGGTGCCTGGGCGGCGCCGAGGTACTTACGCGCGTGGGGTCCACGCGGAACATGGTGGGGAAGAGGAAGGCGCAGTGGGCGTGGTCGGCGATGACGACGTAGGGCGGCGCGAGGGTGTTGCGCAGCGTGCGCGTGGCGAGGAGCACGGCGCCGCTGGCGCCCACCACCCAGGGCTTGGCGCGCGGGAAGGCGTCGAGCACGGCCCAGCCGCCGTGCCAGTGCGCGATGCACGCCAGCCCGAACAGCGCCGTGTAGAGGCGGCGCGCCACGAGGAAGCGCAAGCGCGCGTAGGGCCCCGCGCCGCGCCGGGGGCTCAGCCGGTTCACCCAGTCGCGCGCCAGCACGACGGCGGCGTGCGCCGCCGCGCCGCCCGCGAACGACCCCCACGCGTCCGCCTCGTACAGCTCCAGCAGCATCCAGCAGCCGCGCCAGTGGCCCACCACCAGCGGCGCCACCACGCACGCCGACAGCAGCGCGTCCGCCGCCCAGCGGGCCAGCGCCCCCGACGCGCGCCGCCGCTGCTTCATGGGCGACTGGTGCGCGGCGCGGCGCCGCCCGCCCCACCCCGCCCCACGCGCCCCGCCGCGCCACGCCGCGCCACGCCGCGCCACGCCGCGCCGCTAATGCCTCTAACACTCCGACACATGCGCGTATTTACCTACATATTCAAGGGGCCCACGTATGCAAAGAGCGCAAATTCGACGTAAGGCGCCAGTCTTCTCAAAGAGGAATTCACGATCCCGGCGCCGGTGCCGATTACCTGCGCAAGCACACGCGATCTCGTCGCCGCCTGTTTGTGCCTATCGCGAGGGAGCGGCCGCCCCTCTTGGCTGTTGGTTTAGCACTTTCCCAACCCAGCGCTTCCTAAAAATACCTTTCATCTCATATTTACTGCGCCGTTTGGACGGTTCATCCTCAGTATAATTGCATGTATTTCATATACATTAGTATCTGGCAGTGATGATCTAAGTCTGAAGGACAAGGGGCACGCTCTTCTGGTCCCTCCGAAGCCAACTCCTTCAATCACGGTGTTTTCACTGCACAGCGCACGACCCTTGTAAACGTCCTCAACAACCGCCCTGCCCTCGTGACTCCACCAATGGTCCAATTTCTCGTCACTCCCTCCTGCAGATGGACGCAACGAACTAAGGATTTAATCTACAAAACACAACTTATAAACCACGACCGGTTCACTGTGGGGCTAACTGAAGTCAGAAAAAATCAAAGAACGGCAAACCATTGCATTCTTTAGTCAAATAACACCTGTACCCTCAATGTATCTGAATCAAACACGTGAGTAAAGGCTAAGAGGTAAAAGTTAAGAAGTCCTACATAAAGTGGAGAACCCGACATTGATAGCATCTGCCTGTGACATGGTATACAGTTTACAACTATAATCGTGTGAAGTGCTGTTCTGCCCAGAATCATCTATATCAGAGATGTCGAGTCGATGATACCAGCGGGAGTCCGTTATACAGGTAGCACGACGATATCACCCCTCCATGCAGATGATCACCTCACCACAAGAGATAAGTAGATACTCAAAGTCACCTAAACGATTTTACACGTTACTCATGAAGATTAGGCTGGATTTAGATAAATAAATTTAAGAACGTTTGTTTTTATTTAAATTCTTACTCTTATTTTTCTGTGCATATATTTTTTATATGCGATTCTACTAAGTTGGAAAACTGCAGGGTTAATACTTATAGTTTACTATCGCGACGCTAGTTGCGCTGAGAAACTCGTGGCATGCCACGGTGCCACTGCCATCCGTACGTCACCTTGACATCACTGATCTATATAGTTGGAATCTCCCACGTAGAACCCGGAAGTTCGGCAAAATGCCTTCTGGCCCTACCACGTTATTTTCCTTGAAACTTATTATAAAATATTAGATCTTCATATAAGGTCATGTACAATTTTTTGAAAAATTAGTCATTTTCGCATAATTTTTGCTTGAAATAAATGCAAATTATAAAAAATATATCTGCAAATATGTCTGCAAATTGTTTCTTCAATTTCTTTCCTTGTTTAGAGCAAATGGCGCTTAAATAATGGTGCAGGTTCCATTGTCGGTGAAGTCTACGTATTTTCGAAAATTGCAAGCAAAAAATTAATATTGAAAAACTACAATGATGATGACAGAAATTGTTTACCTTAATGAAATCTATTCTCTAAAACTAAATCTCGAAATAAAGTAAGTGAAAATCTCTGTATTTTAGAAAATAGCAGTTGTAAATGTTCTCCCTTTTTATAGCGGCGGAAATGTCTGTTTTAGCTTTTGTACTGGTTCGTGAAAGGCATGTGAACTTGCACCTCTGGCTTCGCCTGTTCCTCTACAAGGGGCTTGAATATTGGTCAAGCGTAACGGCCGAGACGTTGCGCACGCGCGGTCTACTACATTTTAAAGGACTCATTGGCATCAGACTCATTATCTTCGCAACATACAAGTTTCAGAACGACAACACGAAATTATGTCTAGTGACGAAAGTCGTTTGTTGAAGCTTTCTCTTTATCGAATGATACTATGAGAACCTTGAGTTTATCACGGTTGACGGTAGTTTACTTTCATTAAAGAAAACAGACCAATGTGAGATTGTGTTTCCAGTGCTGAATTACAAGAATTTTAGTCATTGTAAGTTATACCTACAATTTTCCAATATTTTTGAAGGCGACCAATCCCAGTATACGAATATACACCACACATCATACGCTATTTTTAGATCGACCCGCAAAATATCACAATTTCAATTAATTTACAACATCCCAAACTTGAAACTTAATCTTTTTTCTTTCTGATTCACCCGGAATTTAACTTCTTGTATACTTCAATGATAGCAAATCTACCAGTACAAAAGTACAAACTATTCTTATTTTATTTGTATAATGTTATTTAATATTATAATAACGCAAATTGTATCCAACTAATTCTTCAGCCATCTCTTGGAAAACTTTCTTCAGCAAAAGTAGCGAGGGATATTTGAATTCGTAAATTTTTGAAAGAATTGCAATTTTCAAAAATTCAGATTTGAAAATTTGGACTATTGCCATACTTATTAGCGTAATTTGCTCTATTCGAGTCAAAACGTCATGGAAACTTAATAGTGCTACAAGAGCAGGTACTTTCTAGCAATTTTTGCAATTTCCGAAAATTAAGATAGTTTAACGAAAATGAGACCTGCCCCATTTTTAAGCATCCTTTACTCTATCTTTAGGGGGGAAATTTTAAAAAAACCTTTGTAGCTGGTTTTTAGATTTTTCATAAATTGCATTAATTTCAAGTAGAAAGTACGCAAAAACTACTGTTTTTTTCACAGATGGTACATTTCATGAAATTTCTTCAAAATATATATTTTGAATGAACAATTATTTTCACATAAAATTGGTGTATATGCCTATGGTGAAGCTTTAAATCTATTCTCTGAAATGTTGGTTACCCTTATAATGTTAGTATCGTCCTATTTATAGATTATGGATTGCAATTCTAATAATGTCTGCAGTGATATTATTAGAATTACATGCCTAATTATAATATTTAACAAACATTTAACTCCATCACAACATTTCAGACTCAATTATTATAGGGTAGGTGTGGGCAAAGCACCGCGTGGAGCAAACTCCCGCATGGGCTTTTTTAACAGACCGCCATTGTTTCTGGAGCTCACCGCCGGGCAGCAGTTGAGTCTTGATACCAGCCAGTTTGAGATAGAAACGCATGGAGGTTGCTTCATCAGTCTTTGAAACAATAAGGTAAGTTCATTTTTTGCAGTTTTGATGTAATAATTGTAAAATTTTAATGTGATATTGTATAAATATAGTTGCAAGGAAATGAATTTACCATTGACCAGTTTACACTACTCAAACGAAGCTTCAATAGCGGGCGAACTTTTGCTTCACTTCGAATACAAACATGGCGTAATGGTGACTCCTTGCTGGCAAAAACCCGCAGCCCTTGTGGTGCAAATTCCCGCACTCGGAAATGTGATACCAGCTCGTAAAAATGCATAGCATGCCAGCATACTCGGAAATGTGCGAGGATTTGCCCCTTTTCAGGGGATTTGCCCCTTCGTCTTGTGAAAATGTATGCTGAACATGGTACCTTCATGTACCTATACATGTTGAACGATTCGATAGGCACGATACTTATGATGTACCTACCAAGTAGCTAGGTGGATATCTCTTTATTTATGTATCTACCCATTTCCTTTAGGTACCTATACAGATTGGCAAAGAGAAGTATTGATAAACTTCATTTCTTCACGTTTTCTAGAAATTACAAACGAAAAACAACTTTCAAACCCATGACAGATTTGCCCGAAAAAGCACAATTATTTCATGTGTGTACTAAGCATACTATTTCCTGTGTCTCAATGAAATCCAAACCCAGTAAGGAAAAGTGACAGGAGTTTGCTGAAGATTCTTCAGGTACAGATGTCGTGTTCTCTATACATCGCAGCTCAGAATTCGAATTTCGATTCAGTGAAAAGGAAAACGATGGCACATATGAGACTGAGACCTCGTAATGTTTATGATTTTTGCCACTGCTGACAGAATAAAGTGTTATTTCATGTGTTTCCGTTAATACCTTCTACCACTTCAATCTTTATCTAGGCAGTCTCGCAGTGCGGGGATACGTCCCATTTCTTAGGACAAACCCCCGGAAAAACATCTTTTTGAAAATCGAAATTTCTGAGCAACCAATGATCACACACGAATGAGGTTGTTATGAGATAGAGGCAAGAACCCCATTATAAAACATCAATGTGAAATTAGAAGAATATGTGCTTGTGATATTTAAAAAAAAATTAAAAGTCTTAAAATGCGGGGCTTTGCCCCCACCTAACCTATCCCCAGATTCCTTGTGCTATTACAATAGAACACGAATTAAGTTACATAAAACGAGTTATGAATATTCCGACAGGCTGAATGTGCGGAAACAAGGGCCTAATTGTTACAATAGTACATTTATACAGAATTATGATATATTGTGTGAGTCAACTAATTTTCGTTAAATTAATTGTTAAAATGTTCTTCCGGTTTATATTCCCCAAACCAACATTTCTGAAAACAAAATTAGTGAATGTGTTTATGTTGCTAGATTGAAATATTAAGAAATGAAGGACAGAATAATCGTTGGACGTACTACTTGGTTTAAGAGTATGGGAAAAACAATATTGCGTAACAATGGATGTTTCTAGATGAAAGAAAATGTGTTAAATTCAGAAAAATTGAATAAATCTAAACCGTAAATGGAAATTTATGTTGAATTAGAAATTTTCCATAATGTTGTCAGAATGTTATTTGCGGGCAGGAACTTTCTATCGGGTAAGGTAAAAAACATACGGAATTGTAGGTATGAGATAAACATGTAGGGAGAGGAATGAGATAAAGTCAGATTAAGAACGGAGAAGTATCATGTAATATGGCAGCATTTCATTGTATATTCAAAACATACATGCAATATACAGTTCATGTACATTCAAAACAAGAATATTCAACACAAAATAAATACTCATTCGCCCTCCCACGATGTCCGTGTGCCAGTACGGGAAGATTTTGTGTACATGTTGAACTTATTGATCGAGTTGGCAGGAACTTTCTGATTTCTGACGAACTTTTTGCTGTCATTTCATATAAACACAGCTATGACGAAAAGGTGTTTTGGGATTGCCACGAGCGAATAGGTGGAAATTTTCGTGTACTTTACTGTAGTGTGTGGCAGCTTTCATTTGACTGACCTTAAGCATATAGTGTGTACTGCAGAATATGTTTTGAGTTATGTTCTGCACAGTATAAACTGTTGTGAATCATTTTACTGACCTCTGGAAATTTTAACGCCACGATCTTTCCCGTGTGGTAACACCATTCCGCAAATATATCAGTAACACGATATAATGTGGGATGATGTATTTGGTAATTTAAAAGTATTTAAAAAAATCATTAACACAGTTAAAAGCTTTTCAATGTCAAAAGTAAAATGTATAAACAACATAACTTGCATAAAATGTAATTAAAGTAAGTTCACGAAACTATGAAAAGTCGTTAGGGTCATTATAAAGAAATATTTTGAAGAGTCATTCAGGGAATAAGTGAAAATTACAAAACTTCGCTAATGTTATGTTATGCATATATTTAACCGCCCAGGTCACAGAATGGGGCTTCTGACAGAAATGATGACAGAGGATACTGGGCTTTGGGCAGTATGACGCCCACAAATGTAATAGAAGTTCCAAATAGATTTAATTTTGTAGATTGGGGCATGAGGAAATATGCCGACGCACCTTTGTGTTGCGGGCTGCAGGTTGCAAGTGGCAGGCAGGATGTAGCCAGCGGGTTGCAGGTTATTTGCGTGTAGAAAGGTCCTCTTTGACCTTCTTTCTTAAATTCGGCTACTAAAGTTATCAAAATCACAACAGCAAAGGCTCACGCAAAATCAGAATACTTCGTATCATATTGTTTGCAATCTAATGAATTTTAGTTTTCATCCTACCTCAAACTAACTCTTCATTTATGGTGACTAAAACCACGACCCAAAGAATTCTACAGCAAATTCAATTTCAATATAGGCTTCAGTTGTTGAGAAGATTTATTGGAAACAATATGAAGAAATATCACAAATACTAACAGATCGTTGTTTGTGAACAGCTTACAAAAAATGTTTCATCTCTCAGTCGCTTCAGAAAGATAGGCTCGTGTATTCGACAAATCTTGCGATGACAATGCAAACAACACAAACAAGCGAATGTATACAGGTGAGTGAAAAAGCAGGAGAGGAATGCCTACGTCTTTATATTATTTTGTACAAATATGCGAAACTATTACCCGTTGCTTTCCAAACGCACTTTTTATAGAAGTATAAATAAAAGTGTAAACAGGCTAAACCTGGAATTGGAAGATTCCGAGTTTTGTTACAATATTGACTAGTGGTGCTAAAACAACACGTACTTTCTCACCCGTATTTTCACGCAAAATTACGAGAAAAGTATCCACATTTTGGAAAAATTGTACATGACCTTATTTCAAAATCTGTCTTTAAGGAACAGATTTCATTAAGGATAAATTCTCTATCTTTAATATTTTAGTTGCAGGAAGGTACCGAACAAATTTTGAACTTTTGCAATTTTCGAAAAATCAGGGTTTTTCAACGAACATGAGACTTGTACCATTCTCTTAAAAGTCCTTAATACTATCCAACAATAAAATTTAATAAAAAAACAATGGAGCTATTTTTGAAAATTTGGAAAATATCCCAAGGGTTTTTGTGTAAAGTACCCCCCAAAATTAAAATATCGGTTTAAAATTCGAGGAGCCACGACATCAGCCAGATCGATTGCGGAATATCAATTTTGGGAAAATCTGCTGAACGTTTGTTGAAATCTCTAGCGTTGTTCACAGACGAACAGAAAGACAGAGAGAGACGGACGTGCAGGCAGACGTTTTGCCGTCATTCGATTTTTCGATATCAAGGATCCAGAAAACATGGATTCTGGCTACGCCACGTGTTAGAGAATTTTTTCTAAAGTTAGCAAATGGATTTTATCCATTTTTTCCTTACCCGGGCCCTGTAGTAAGAGTTTTGCTAACCGAAAATTCGCCGTTTTTTCGCGCAGCGTTACATAACTTTCTCTCTACTTCGTAGCGACAAAGTAAAAAATCTGGCATGTAACAGACTGTATTCATTTAGCGTTGAATGTTTGCATATATGAGTTATATTTTCAGAACAGTGTATACTGTACAGTACAAGAAGTTATAAGCATATTTGAGAGTTACCAGAAAGTTTTCAGAAAAGGAAGACGGTCAAGATTAAAGGTGAGGGCGGTATTTGCGAGCGCGGCCATGGTGAGTGAGGACGTCAGGGTGGTCAATGACAAGCGAGGTAAACGTTTCTCTCCTGCGTTCGGTTCAGACATTTACATGTGTGATTGATCACCCACCTGACTGGATGCAACTACTTGTCAAATATATTTCACCGCTAAAATAACCCGTGGAGAGAGGGAGACAATTGAGTGCAAAGGTGTATCTAGGTATTCAGGCGCCCATGGCAAGAATAGAATGCATCCCCCAGACAGGATACTTCAAATTACGATAAGATGGGGAGGGTGAGGGTATGCGAGTTCCTCTCCCTCCCCATCGGTGTCACGAATGCATTCATTCACGAGGGAGGCCGGTTCCATGAGCTGAGGTTCGCATGCGCTATCTGGAGCATGCACTCTGCCTTCAAGATCCTCACCAGTCGAGACGCCCAGCTGCACCACACTGCGCTTGCGGACCTTGTCCAGGAAAGTTACACCGGCGAGGCGCGCGCGGGGGAGTATCTCTCGGGCGGGCTGAAGGAGCGGAGTATCACGCATTCCTCTTTCTGGTCCCGCGCCCGAGTGGCTGCCCCAAATGCTCCTGGCGACCTCCCACGCCTGCGTCCGCCGGAAAGCATTTGTCTGGTGGGCCCCGGCCTGCCCACGCAGGCGGCAGAGCGGGGTGCAGGACGTAAGGACCCAGCCGTCCCGATACCCAGCTGGACGGAGATGGCGACGGCGACGAAGAGGACGGCTTCTGTGTGGGTGGTTACGCGGAGGCTGAGAGGCTCGAAGCGGCGCCGGACGAGGACCCTCTCGCCAGCCCGGCGCGCCGCGGCGCCGCCACCCAAGGCCCTCCAGAGACCCTCCGTCAGTGCCTCGGAAGGCCGTGTGGGCGAGTGGCGGCACCCACCGCCCCATGTCCGCGAAGGCGCGCTTCCCGCCATGGGATCCCGGGAACGCACTGAGGGTGCTGTCACCGATGCCTCTACCTCCCCCTCACAGCAACATCCCACTCGGGACACGCTTGTTTCAACGATCGGAAGGGGAAGAGAAGAAGGGCCGAGCCGAACTGGAGACCCCTGCAACTGCCGAAACCGGCTTCTCCGCGGACGGCGTCACTCGGGCAGAAGGCTTGGTGACGGTGAAAATCCCTCCTGCGCCGCCTGCGCTGCCTCTGCCAGGTGGAGTAAGGAAATAAAGGCCAGGGGCTGCGGCGGCAGGGCTTCTTTGCCTCGACTCTGGAAAGACAGGGGAAGAATTCTTCAAACTTCCTGCGGTCAGGGGCCAACATGCTCCCGTCTGTATATACATTCGTACATGCGGCGCGGTTGAATTGCTCTTAAAAAATAAATTATAATCCACAAAGTGGATTCAAATCCTGCAGGGGAAAAGATCTGACTAGGTGCTTGCGACAGGTCACACCGCGATCGTGCTTGATGCGGCGGTCGTGGTGGCATACAAGAAGCGTCTGCCTGAGAGATACGAGGAAAATACGAGCACCTCCGCGCGATTCCCCTGGCCCAGCGCCACCGGGTAGTGCAATTTCACTCTGTGGTGGTGGGAACCTTCGGCGATTGCTGTGGTAACATTACCCTAAAGAAATTCGTCTCCGGCGACAAGCTTGAAAAATGACGTCAACGCACTGTCGGCCAGGCCATTTCGGGCGCAGCGTGTTATTACGCCCACATTGACCGAAGAGACCTGGTGCCTTTTGAGTCCCGGGCACGCGCCTCCACGCGGCCAATTGCGCGGCAACCGTCCCTGGCCCCCAACGCCGGCGCCCCTCCCGCCCCCCAACAGCTGTGGGTCCGCCCCTCCAGGTGGTGCTACACTCGGAGTGGGACGGTAATGTGTTTGACGTGGTATGACACATGGTAATCTATGCGAACAAATAGTGCTGCGTTTGCATGCCCTACCCCCGAGCCAGTGGCAAGTCGAGCTGGCAGACTAGGAAGCACCCGGAAATAGAGTAATTCAAAACGTACAAAGTGTACATAGCGCGTCAGAATTAAGCGTAGAGATAGGAATAGTTGTAAGTTTCAGATAAAATATTAGAATCCCCAATATGATATATCTGTTACCAATGTAAAGTATAAATTATATAAATAACTACCGAGAAAGTAAACTAGTGGTGCTACCCAGCACATACTTTCTAGCATTATTTGTTCCGCAATATTATATACATATATATACGATATATATATATATATTATATATATATATATATTATATATATATTATATATCATATATATATTATATATATATTATATATCATATATATATTATATATATATTATATATATCATATACCGGGTCTTTATCGTATCTTGCAACCCAGGTCTGGAAACACCAACTCTTGTTTTGCCAATTTGGCAACGCGTGAAATACCTTCGACGCCCTTTCACTTTTAGCGAAGCCCGGTAGCGTGCCCTCAGATTTCGGGCTGAGAGAATGTGTCTAATTTTAGTTGGAAGAAAGAGAAAGCACGTATTCTGTCCTTGTTACTCTTCAACGTACTACAGCCACTACATTGAAAAGAGTAAACGCCTGTCTCTTCATAAAAGGTGGTCACTTTGAGCATTTAATCGACTGTCAGTTTTTTGTCATTTTAAGATAATTATATTTTATTATTTTTTATTCATTATTTTCAGTAGTTATTAATGTACTACTAAATTACATTTTATTAGTATTTTCAATAATTTTATCGGTAACATGCGTCTTTAGCCCATTTTAACATGCAACCCTACAGGCGTGTACCTATCTGTATGTTAAGCAATTTAACATCCTTAGCATCGGGTTTTAACATCTTTGGCAACGTGAATAAACAACCATTGATTCATCGCAAGTCAAATGTTTATTAAGAAAGAAACAAGTCGGTGTAGAAAACAAATCAGATTCAAATAATTCAGAATAAAAGTAACTCATATTAATTTTTGAGATAATTATTGTTCATTGTAATAGGTTTTAATAGTGCAGTTAAAATGTGTTTTAGGTAAATTAATTTCATTTTCCTCGCATTCCATCAAATGAAACTCTTCTTCGGTAATCATATTTACTGACGATCTGAGGTGTCGCCACTGGAAATCGACGCGCCAACTTCTCACCGAACGTCATTTCTTTAGTTATCTTTAACTTCAGGAGAATTATTTGTATCCATCTTTTTTCAAACCACTGTATACGAATATTGTTTAAATAGATATATCGCAAGCAATACCCCACAATATCATAGTAACATGCCGCAACAACAGAATTCATATGTTTACTCTCGCAGTAATATAAATTTTCGCATAAATCGTGAGATTGACCGATAAAAATGCTGAACATACCACAAAATGTTACAGTGTTATTACTGCTTTGTCCAAATAAAAAATCTCGGCGCCGCTACGCTCCACCTCGATTTTTAACTTTTGGCCTCTGCGGTAATTACTCTCATAACATTTCTAGGTATGTTTATTGTCTGTTAATAAAGTTTTCTATTTGCTTAATATGCAGATTCCATAATAATAATAATACATTATTATTATTGTTATAAAATGAAGAGCTAGGCGGTAATATTTCACGATCTATCTTTTCGATTTCTCTCTGAGCTGGCTTTACTTAAATAATTATTGTTACGTTGCTGTAAATAAATCGATAACTCCCCTCCACATTAATATTACAGTTTTGTTTCTTCAGCATACTGGGCAGAATTGCTTAAAAAGACGTTTTGTTTCCACGCTCATGCCTCAGCCCACCCCACCCCACCCAGTCTGTGCAGCGTGAAAAGATTTCGGCATGAGAGTCGTGTACCTGCCCGCCGACACTCTTGAATGGGATCAACAAAGAAACAGGAAACTTCCTGCAGCTTATGACCTGACGGTTGCCTCCTCTGCTGTCCCGACGTGCCAGGCACGGCTGTCTTGAAAGGTGTAAAAGAGACGCGGTTGCCAAATTACCAAAACAAGAACGAGTGCTCTCAGACATGAGTTGCAAGATAAACTAAGGACCCTGTATATATATATATATATATATATATATATATATATATATATATATATATGATCCGCCATACCCCTTACCTCTTCACCAAGCCAACCGAGCCGAAGTTTAAAAATCTAATTGTCTCAACTCAAAATTTCCAAAACGCAATTTTCGGAAAATCAGAGACCAACGAAATGAGGTCTCCACCATTCTTTTAAGCGACCCTTGTTTGATTCGTGGAAAAAATTAAAGAAAACTGCCGGTGCTGTAACAGGACACACTTTCTCGCATTATTTGTAACTGTATAATACTACATGAAACTGCGAAAGGGTTTTCAATCAGCAAAATGTTTTAGACTCGAATTCAAGTCCTCCAAGTTACCTCATCGAGCTCCCTACCTATACCGAAACAGTCTGACGTGCTGACTCGAGCCAACGGTTAAAATCTAAATATCTCAACACCATTTCCAACAGGAACTTTTCTAATATTCAGAGAGGTCATCGAAGACGAGACCTACGTCAGTCTTTCAAGCGTCCCTTATTTTTTCATTGGAAAAAACATTTAAAAATGTAAGCCCTTTTTTTTACCCGGAGAGGTGGCTTAGTGCATCAACTGAAATTACTGCTGTGCTTCTGACCGGAGGTAGTAGGTTCGAGTCCCAACAGCAGCATGATTTTCGACACTAACCTGTCAACTAGGTCGAATTCAGTCGTTGTCTGGAGGAGAATTCTAGCGGCCGGCTGCTCTGATCGGTAGTTTTCCGTGGTTTCTCTGATCAACACCAGGCGAATGCCGGAGCAGTACCCTAGTCATGTGTACTGACCACTCCAGAATCATTTCAGAATAATATAAAAGAATCTCCATCTCCTGCAATGAAATTGTTCAATTTCTAAGAGTGTAAAATTAAAGGTATTGCCGCCAGGTTGGCGCCAGAAAACTTTCCTTTTACTCGTAAGTTTCCATCCAAAGATATCTTGAGCAAAGTATGCCCGTCACCCGGAAAATTTCCAGTGCGGCGGCAGAAATTGGTAAACACCCCATCGCACTTCCGACCTCTGAAACGTAAATGTATGCGAAAGTGCCTAAGAGTGACAATCACTTTTGTGGAAACTTATAAATACTGGCTGCAAGAGTCTATGAGCCAGTTTACATGTAGTATGTAGTAAGAACCAGACCTGTCTGTAAATTTCATCTGTAATAAACTTCTGTTGGAACAGAACTTCGTATCTTCATTTCTACAGCAGTACAGCATAAGCAATTTGAGCCTGAGTCGGAGGAAAGCAACTGGCTTTCGAGTTCTTTAACTCACTAACAAACGGGCCACAGACCGCGCGCGATATTTCCCTCCTCTCCCGTGTCCTATCCTCACCCTTATACATACACTTACACTAACATGCACTACTTCCACACCTGCCAGGAGACCGGTCGGGTGCTAAGAGTTTGTCCCAACTGGGGCGGTGCCCCGCTGGTGGAAGATACCTGGTTGGGAAATTCGCACCGTGACCTCCGGATGAAAAAACATGCAATACGCTTACGGGAATAATTACCTCATTATTTGACGCGCAATCTAACAACCTTTTTTAATTACGAATTTAAATTTGAATTTTAACCAGAAACTACGTGAAAAGTGCTTGTTTTTAACAAAATTGTACATGGTCTTTTGTAAGGAGCGCATATTTTAGAACAGCTTTTGTCGAATGCAAAAATCTCTATATTCAATTTTATAGTTTTGAAAAGTTAACTTTTTGCAATTTTAGAAAATACGAAGAGTTTGCGAAATTGGAACTACCACTATTTTTCAGTCCTACTTACTTATGAGTAGAAATTTTGAAGAAAAATATTGTAGCAGTTTTTGAGAATTATTTTTTAAATTGCATAAATTTCATGCACAAATTATACCAAAACTACTGGATTCTTCAAAAAATTGTATATAACCTACTTTGAAGGGATGTTTTTTTAGAACAGATTTTGTATAAGGCAACAATCGCAATTTTTGGTTTTCTAGTTTTGAAATGTTAACTATTTGCAATTTTCGAAAATATGATTAGTTTGTCGAAAATGGGGTTACCACCATTTTTTACCGTCCCCTCACACATACGAGGAGAAAAATTAAAGAGACTGCTGGTGCTAAAACAGCACTTAATTTCTTGCCCGTATTTTCACGCAAAATTACACGAAAAAAAGTCACGTTTTCGAAAAATTGTACATGACCATATTTCAAAAATCTATCTTTAAGGAATAGATTCATTTGGGGGAAAATCCCTATCTTCTTACTTGTAGTTATTGAATACGCCGAAAAAAAATTGAATTTTTGCAATTTTCGAAAAATCAGGATTTTCAACGAAGATGAGATCTGCACCATTCTTATAAATGTCCTTTCCTCCATCCAACAACATAATTTAATCATAAACGATGGCGTCATTTTTGACAATTTCGAAAATGACCCTGGGGCTTCATGTAAAGTACCTCCCCCCAAATTAAAATTTCAAATTCGAGGTGCCGCGACAGCAGCCAGATCAATTGGGGAATATCAATTTTGGAAAAAATCGGCTGAGCCGTTTAGACGCTGGCGTTGTTCAGACGGACAGACAGACGGACAGACAGACGGACGGACCGACGGACAGATGGACGGACGGACGGACGGACAGACAGTCGGACAGATGGACGGACGGACGGACAGACGGGCGGACAGACGGACGGACAGACGGACGGACAGACGTGTTGGCGTTATTCGATTTTAAGATATCAAGGACGCACAAAACATGGATGCAAACATGGACAAAACATGGATACACCACGGGTTACGCTATCTTTTTCTAGATTTAGCAACTTGATTATATCCATTTTTTCATTACCAGGGCCCTGTAACAGTTTTTCAGCCGAAAAATTCGTCGTTTTCTCATTCGTCGTTTCTCAGCATTACATAACTTTTCTCGTTACTCCGTAGTGTGTAACTCCGTAAAGTTGGTGAGGTTTTCGAGTTAAATTGGTTTAAACAAATTTTATAATTGTCTTTTTTTGCCCAAATTACACAAAAACTACACGTAAAACTACTCGAAAAATGGAGCGTGACCTGATTTCAAGATTTGTGTTTAATGAGATGGTTTAGACTAATGAGGGAATATTAATTTTGAAAAAAGTCGGCTGAAGCCTTAGGCGCTGGCGTTGACCACAGACGGAATTAAGGGCTCACAAATCACGGATTCTAATTACACAATGTCTTAGAAGTAATTTACTTTATAAAATAACAAGTTTTGTCCACTTTTTCCGCCACCAGGCTCCACAATAAACCTTTTTCTGTCGAAAATTTGCTGATTTTCAGCGAACCATTACAATACTGTGTCTTCTTACGAAGTAAGTGCAAAAAATAAAAGGTAAGAATGTGATGACAAAATCAAGGTATTCGGTTTATTTTGGTTCGCATAATTTTGTTAAATGGTCTCTTCATTCTCTATTGAAGTTTATAGACTTCATTTTTCTCATTATTTGCATTATTTGTTACCTTTGCAGTGTTAACATTTGCAATTTTCAAAAATACAGAGTTGGTCGAATGTGGGACAATCACCATGTTTTACCGTCCTTTGATATATACGACGAGAAAATTTAAAGAAAACTAGCAGAGCTACAACAGCATTTACTTTTTGCACCATCGGAAATAGTTACGTAATACTGAAATATTGCAATTTCTGTCGTACTACCACTTCAGGTTTAACTTGAAAAAGTTCCATTCATTTATTTCGATTGTTAGGAACGCTAGTCATTTCTTACTTTTACAAGTGAAACTAGTGGTGCTACAGAATGGAACAGACTTTCCCCTATTAGTTTTCTTTTCGTTTGGATTCGACTTGCCACTATTGACAGCTGCCATCTATTGCCGCCCAAAGTACATTTTTTGACATTTTCTTAATTTTGGGTTTCCTAATAGTAGAACAGAAATATTATTTTCAGAATATTAAAAAAAGTAAAACCTTGCCCTAAATGGAAATTTTCGTTGAAAAACTTGGAGACGTTTTTAAGAAAATGGTGTTCAAGGGCTACTGTAAATCCGAAATTTGAAGCTCTTTTTCACAGAAAATTTTTGAGTTTTCGAAAACCTTCATTTGAAGTCATTTGAGGCACTTACACGAACAAATTCAATAGTGTTTTCAAATTGCTAGAAACGTGCATATTAACGGCACGAGATAACTTTAAAAAATTACATTTGTGTATTTTTTGAAAAAAAAACAAAACAAAAACATACCTCAAAATGAACTTTACGCCGTATTAAAGAGTGCAATCATCACTATCCGTTCGAGAAGTTTGAACAAAAAATGTGGAGTCATTTTTGAGAAAATGGCGTATGAGCGTTTCTGAAAATGCGGAATTTTGGGCTTGTTTTCACAGAAAACTATTCAATTTTCGAGAAAATTGATTTGACACTATTTAAAGCAGAGAATTTGTACTCATAAATATAATAATGTGAACAAATCGCCGCCAATGTAAATATTAACGACTTGACAGACAAGTCAAAAAATTACATTTTTGTAATTTATGAAAAAACAAAAGAATAGAGCAATAAGGCGTTTATGTCATCTCATCACATTTAGCACTATCCCTACAAAACGTTTAAAGTAAAATTTGGAGTTGTTTTTGAGAAAATGTTGTTTTTGTATTTTTTTAAATTGCACATTTGCACGCAATATTGCGGGAAAACCACTAAAATTTTCAAAAAAATGTATATGACCTTAATGAAAGAATTCACTTTGGAGAACAAATTTTATATGAAGGAATAATGTCTATCTTCAATATCATAGTTATAGGAAGAAGCCGAAAAAAAATTCAACTTCTGCAATTGTCGAAAATTCAGAGTTAACCCTGAAAATAGGACATATGCCACCTTTATAAGTGTATATTATTCTGTCCTTCTAAAAATTTAAAGAAAAAATTTAGAGCCGTTTTTGAGAAAATATCGAAAATGTCCAGCGGGCTTCATATAAAGTACCCCCAAATTTTGAAGAATATTTTACTTTCTCGCCTTACGAATACTTCGTAAGAAGAGAAAGTTATGTAATCGGGCGCTAGAAAACGGCTAATTTTCGCCAGAAAAACTCTTATAGCTGGAGTCTGGTAAGGAAAAAGTGGTAAAACCTGTTGCTAAATTTATGGAAAAAAATCTTCTACATCGTGGTGTAGTCAAAATTCATGTTTTGTTTCTTCTTGATTCTGCAAAATCGATTGACGGCAAAACGTCCGTCTGTCCGTTAGTGATCAACGCTAGCGCCTAAACCGTTCAGCCGATTTTCTTCAAAATTGATATACTCTAATCGTTTTTACTCATCTCAAGGCCCCTGGAATTTGAAAGCGATATTTTAATATTTGGGGGTACTTTACATGAAGCTCGTCGGAGATTTTCAAAGTTAAAAAAAGGCCCAAAATTTTGATTTTATTTCGTTGTTGAATAGTGCAAAGAACGTTCAAGCGAATGATGTAGGTATCGTTTCGTTGACATCCCCAATTATTTAAAAACTGCAAAATTGAAGGTAGAGATTTTTGCCTCAGACAAAGTCGGTTGTACAATATAAGCACTTTAAATCAGGTCATGGACTATTTTTGAAGAAACGAGTAGTTTTTGCGTAAATTGCACTTCAAATTTACAAAAAACATTTTCTCAAACACCGCTTTAAATTTTCTTCGCTTACGCTCATTAGGGCGAACGATAAAAAATATGGTCTACTCCTACTTCGGGGAAAAGCTTGGTTTTTTGAAAATTGCAAAAAAATATTTTTAAAACTACGAAATTGTAGATTGCGACTTTTCTCTTGTACAAAACTAGCTCTTTAAGAAAGGTTATGTAGAATTTTCTGAAAAAAACGAGTAGTTTTAGCGTAATCTTCGCTTTAAATTTACAACAAAAAAGTTCTCAAAAACCGTTCCAATTTTTTTTAAATTTACTCCACGTGTGTAATAAGGGACGATAAATAAATAAATAAACTAGTGGTGCTATAGAATGGCACAGACTTCGCGCAGTAGTTATTTTTCAAATGCCGATCATCGGATAAATTATGTGGAGTAAGGAGTTCATCGCTGCCTTTCTTGATCATGTTTGAAAGACAAGTTCTTCGCATGTTGACAATTACCGGCTTCCTAGTGATAGAGCTGATACAATTACGTTTTGAATAAAATATAAATTATTAGACCGCATGTCACTCCAGTGGAGCAGATTGTTAAAGCGCCTTGGGGTAGAGCTCTTCAGTTCGGAAGATGTTCGATCCCAAGATGGAGATTTTAATTTGATGAATGTGATGTTGCAGGAAAAAACGTTGAAGAGTGTAAAAACTTTATTGAAAATCATTTGGAGTACTTCTACTCACTAATAGTATCAACAGATAAATATACAGGACTTGCATCTGTTTTCACAATTTGCATGTTTTAAATATTTTTCTACTCTGTTATTCTATTTCTGAAATGTGTGTCATGTCATATCAATCGTTGTCTTGTGTGCATCTGTATGAAGGGGTCTCGTAACGAAAAAGTGGATAAAACCTGTTGCAAAAGGTAAAAAAAAACTAGTGGTGTTATGTCACAGACTTCATCGGAGATCTTTATTTTTCTGGATATTTCGTTTCCTAATGCGAGAAATGAAACCACCATACTCTATTACTATTTTATAAGTGCAAGTGTCATGCCCAACCATTGTGGTCGCTGTCGTTAATCAGCGAGGATTGGAATAGGTCTTCCGAGGGAAGCTTAGGCAGTTTGTGTCCTAGTCGTTGAATATTATTTGTCAGAATTCTCTGTTGTCACAGGAAATAATTGAGAATTCTATAAACTTTATTTAAAACCATGTGAAACCATTTGAATCACAAATATTGATAATTACGGTAAATATACTGGAAGTGTCTTGTATATTTGTTCAACTTTTTAACTTTCAACAATTTTTCATTTCTCTCCTTGGATTTGTAAAGCGTATGTACCATTGTATGAATTGTTTCTTTATCAGACATTTACCATTTTATAGGTTGGTTCCATTCTTTGATGGGTTTGTTCGATCCATGCGCTGCTAGTGTGGCGTAGTGGTATAATGCCGGTTCGTTAACTTTGAGTATAGGATTTCGGGTCTCGGTGCGGAAAACGTTTGCTGGTAGAATACACTTTTGGTGGTTTATGAAGTAGTGGAATAGCATTTAGGACCATATAGAAGCAGTGCGAGAAAGTATGTGCGTTGGAAACACCACTAGTTCAAAATCGCTGCGCGTCGAGTGGAACCAGATTGGCTGCGGAATATTCATTTTGGAAGAAATCGTACTTATGGTTTCGGCTCTACGGTTGTTCACAGACTGACAAACAGACCGACGGACCGACGGGCAGACGGACGTTTTGAAAAGAACCACTTTTTTGGTATCAGGGGACCCCGAAACTTGTATTGCCGTTGAAATGTCGAAATCGATTTTCCGCAGCTATACATAACTTTTCCTATACTACGTATATACTTACGTACAAGGGAAAGTAAGAAACACGGAATAATTTAACTGTTACAGTATTTGCAGCACATAATGCAGAAAAACAAAAAAAAAGATTCACTCAAGCCAGCATTGATTACATTGAAGTGGGCTTTCAATATTTGAATACCATGATCAGCAATCACATTTTTTTAAAGTAAAGAAGTGTGTTTGTTAATTCTAAGTTAAATTGATTACCTTTCTTCAATATATTTCCTTTCATATTAATGGTTTCTACATCATATAATCTCGACCGACAACAATGGGATGAATTCCAAGAATTTTGAAACTACTGTGTTGCCATTTTGCGAAATGACACGTCAAGCGGCTCACACGAAATTAGCAATTCCGATATGTTTTGCAATTTTTAAAATGACAGAGAATGTTTCGAAAATGGTATTATAGCTACTATCTTTGTCATTGCTACATACTAGGAACATTTTAGAGCAAATTTTGAATTGTCTCTGACAAAATAATTTTTTAAATTTTAGTAATTGCCTAGTTTTGATGCAAAATTAACCAAAAAGTACTGATATTTTCTCAGAATTGAACGAGATGTTACTCGAAGATCTGTTTCTGATTAACACATTTCATTAAGAAGAATCCCTGTCTTCTTAATTGTAGTTGTAGGAAGATGCCGCAAAATTTTTCAATTTTTGCAATTTTCGAAAAATTACGCATTTTAACGATAATTGGATCAGCACCACTGTCTTAAGGGTAATTAATTTTTCGGTATCAAGGATCTACAAAACATCGCTTCAGACTACACAACGTGTGAGAGGAATTAATTTTCTATATATAGGGACTAGATTCACAAGTATTCACCTTTTGCGTTACCAGAGCCCGACAATAACCGTTTTTGAGTCGAAAATTCGCGGTTTTCTCCCACAGAATTACAATACTTTCTGTATACTGCTTAAGCAGATGCGAGGGAGTAAACATTAAAGCCTTTTTGTGGAAAGTACCTCCCCTAATAAGGATATCCTATCAATCTCGCATGGCCTCGAGTATATGTAGATCGATGGGGGAATCTCAGCTTTGGAGAAAATTGTCTAAACGTCCCTTTAGGCGTTGATCACACACGGGCGGCCAGGCAAATATTTCGTCAGTTAATCTTTTTGGTTGAAAGAGCGCACCAAACATGGAATCTGACTTTACAACGTGTTAGAGGAAGTAATTTACTATTATTAGCGTTTAGGCCACGACTGACCACGCAAATCGTTTCTCTCTTCCAAGGCCCAGTCGTATTCTGGAAAGACCAACGTGTGGGGGGGACCTGCCTTTCGACAGCATCCCTTGGTTAAGACAAGGTAGTTAGCCTTCAATAATCAATTATGAGTTGATAGTATGTTCATTATTATTATTATTATTATTATTCCATTACATCACGACTAAAGATCTTATGAGTCGGCTGAATATAAAATCTACTCCAGGTTGCAACCAGCTGCCTAAGGAGCAGATTCGGTGACTATCAGTGCCTCTACAATACTTTACGCAAAATGTGGGCTGTTCCAAATAAAGCAATTTCTTGCACTTCCCAGTCTTTTGAATTACCTGGGAGTTTAGACAAGTTCTTACTCAAATTTTGCGGAACAAATCCCAGAGCTCCGATAACTATCGGGACGACCTGTGCTTTTACGCCCCACATTCGGCTGATCTCGATTTCCAAACTCTTGTATTTAAGACGTTTCTCTGCCTCCTTCGTAACGACGTTTTGATCGCAAGGTACAGCAACATCGATAAGTAAACACGATTTTTTGGCCAAATCCCGGATAACTATATCCGGTTTGTTTGCCGCTATCGTGCGATCAGTTTGAATTTGTTGGTCGTACAATATCGTACACAATCCAACAGACGTCACCGGTTTCGGTGAGTGTTCGTACCACTTGGGGCATGTGTTTGGAACTTCGAGGGCGGTACAGATCTGCCAGTGGAGGTAGCTACACACCCTGTCATGTCTTTTCAGGTATTCGGTCTTTGCTAGGATTGGACAAGCTGAGACAATATGATCAATGGTTTCTACTTGCTCCAGGCAAATGCGGCATTTATCATCTTGGGAAATTTTGAGAACCGCTTTATCATAATGTCGTGTTCTCAAGGCCTGATCTTGGGCAGCTATTACAAGTGCTTCCGATTCTGGCTTCATCCTTCCCCTTTTAAGCCACATAAATGATTGATCTTTATTGATCTGCACCTTGTCCATTCTTTTTAGGTATTGACCGTGGAGTGGTTTGTCTCTCCACGATTTCTTTAACATTTTTTGTGTCTCACACTTCATGTTTAGCAGCATCAGAAGTTCAGTGTCTGTGTTATTCGACGTGTCTTGCCTAGTTTTCTTCGCAATGTTTCTTGCTACACTAACAATGCCTCTGTTTCCCATTCTTCGGTCAGATTTCATGACCTGCCTCATTAGAGGGTCGTCTTGATGGCTGACTACATACTTACCCAACCCGACTATTGCGTTGTGCCAGGAGGCCTCAATTTGTCTGAGGCCTCTTCCTCCTTCCTTACGTGCCACATAAAGTCTATGTATATCAGCTCGAGGGTGGGAAACATGATGCATTGTCAGCAGTTTTCTGGTTTTTCGATCCATGGTGCGAATTTCTTGCTCAGTCCAGTCCACTAGTCCAAAACTGTATTCGGCTACAGGTACCGCCAAACTACCTATTGCAGATATTTTATTCCTGGAATTCAGAGCGGACTGCAGGACCAGTCTCACTCTTCTATAATACTCCCTACGAATTCTCTCTTTCATTCTGTCATTCGAGATGGTTTCACATTCTTCAATGCCCAGATATTTGTAAGTTTTACCTGGCCCAAGATCTTGAATCACAGTGTGCGTATCAATTTCAATGTTCTCAGACGTTGTGAGTTTCCCTCTTTTTAAATTGATTTTTGCACACTTGTCAAGACCAAACTTCATGCAGATGTCATTGCTAAAGTCATTCACGACAGACAGCATTTGGGAGAGAATCGCTTCATTCTTGGCAAACACTTTCAGATCATCCATGTAAAACAAATGTGATACTGGCCTTTCATCACCATGGAGCTTAAAACCAAAGTCAGCTTGCGACAACTGTCTCGATAGTGGGATCAAACTGATGCAAAACAGGAGAGGGGATAGTGAATCTCCTTGAAAAATACCCCTGTTAATCTGAATACTTCTTGTTTCTACTGCTTCCTTTCCGCTGTGGATTAGTAACCTGGTACTCCACGACTTCATACTAGCCTTGCAAAACTCAACAAGTCTAGGATGAAATCGATAGATCTCCAGGGTCTTCAAAATCCAATCGTGTGGTACACTATCAAAGGCCTTTTGGTAGTCAATCCAAGCCATGCTCAAATTACGTTTGCGTTTCTTTACATCATTCAAGATGACTTTATTCAGTAGCAAGATTTCCTTACACCCATAAGAGCCTTTACGACATCCTTTTTGTTCAGCTGGCATTAGATGATTTTTATCTAGATGTCTATACATTTTGTCAGCTATAGCTGAAGTTATAACTTTGTACAGTACTGGCAGACAAGTAATTGGCCTGTAGTTCTTCGCCAAAGAGCTGTCTCCCGCTTTGGGTAGCAAATACGTGATGCCGCGTGTGAGCCATTCCGGGATTCCTTTGGGTTTTCAAAAATTTATTAACAGCCTTTGCTAGATGAGAATGTATTGCTGTTAATTTCTTAATCCAATAAATCTGGATCTTATCAATCCCGGGGGACTTCCAGTTTCCCATGTTCTTAATTGCTTGGAAGAGGTCCTCTTCCGAGAATTGGTGAACATCTTCCACTGTTTCTACAAGTTCATCGGCAGCATCAACTTCAGATTGAAGCCAAGATGCGTCTTTGTTGTAGGATCTGCTCTCTTCCCAGATTCCTGCCCAAAATGCTTCGACGTCATCTTTTGAAGGAGTAACAGCTTTGCCATTCGGTTTTTGAGTCAGATTGCGATAGAATCTCTTCGCGTCTGTTTCAAACAACCGGTTCTGTACACGGAAATCTATTCTACGTTTGTACCTTCTTATTCGTTGAGCCCATGCTTGAATTTTCTCTTTTAGCTTCTCAACTACCATTAGCCTGCTGGTGTCATTTTCAATTTGGTATTTTTGTTCAACATTGAATATTTTTCGTTGAACTTTAGAGGTGTGCGTTGATTTAGAAGATGCCTCAGCTAAGAATGATATTTCACGCCGGGTGTCGGCTATCCGTTTCATAATTCTGTTCATCCATGGGGGTACAGAGCTGTTTACTCTGTTTTGCTGTCGGCCGTCGGTGTTCTTGGCTGGCCCCAAAATTATCTGAGATACTAGATATCCAGTTGCATATATGATGTGATTGATTTCAGTAATATCTAGATCTCTGCCTGGGGTCTCCACCACCTCATTTAAGACAGAATTAACTGTTTCTATCACTCTTTTAGCTTTGGCATTTTCGTATATTCTCCTCAACGGTTCGCGAGATTCAAACGGAAGTTGACTAACTCTTTCTATTTCGCGCCGAAGGAGATTTCGCATCATGTCCTTATCGTGTAATTCATTGCCAGATGAGTTTTCACCACTGACGTGTGTTTCACTGGAAAGCGATGAACCTTCCACGGGATCATCATTTTCAAGTTCTACATGTTCGTCATGTGGATTGTTCGAGCGAAGTACATATTCCGCATTTCTCTCAATGTCAGCAAGTTGATCTGCTGTGAATTTTCCACTGCTGAGTATGTATCGTCGTTGACTGGCAAGCTTCTTTGAGTCTAGGGTAGGTCTCATATCTGGGTTCCGCTCTCTCCATACCTTGAAAACTTCTATTTCAGAGCCCCCATTTTTCGCTTTTGCGTAGTAAAAGCACCACATCACCTCCTTTAATTCATCCCGGGTCCATCTCTGACGATGGCTTCGAGCTACTGCCGGCTCTGGGTCCCTGGGACTAGCATCCGTGGGATGGCCAGACGTCGACAAGGTGACATTAGCTCGGTTTCTGAGCAGGTATGGGACATTGGTAGAACAAGGCACGTTAAGATTCATTACATTGCTTGTTCTATCCATTTTGCTCATTGGTTTGAATTGAAGATTCGCAGGACGCAAGTTCGAGTTCACAGATCACACTTAACCCTCGGGTTGTTTCCTGCCATCCGTTACTGCGACCCACAGTGGCCTCGGGGCATCCCCCCGCAGGGCCCAGCAAGGGGTCCCTCCGATCGCCAGTCGGCATTACTAAACCCTACGGGATTTTCACTGACTGCTGAAGGCAGCCTCCTTCGCTGGCTAATGCAAGGTTCGGGCCTCCACTCTAATCAGTGGCCTGGTGTGCCAAACCAGTTTCTCTCCTGTACCCTCTATGGGCCGACAACAGGAAGTCCAAAGGTTCATGACCCTTCCCTCTCTACTTACTTCCCACTCTCCTCAAAATGGAGTACTTCTTCGTCTGACCCCTCACCTTCAACCCATTCAGCAAGGGAGGCCCCACCGGTAGCTAGGCTACCACTGACATAGCTTTAAGGCTCATGGGGGTACTCAAGCTCCACCACCAACTGCAAGGTCGTGTACTCCCTAGGTGGAGTTATTTATTATTATTTATTATTATTATTATTATTATTATTATTATTATTATTAGATAGGGTGATGGGGAGGGGTTAAAGGATTAGGATAATGGTGGGTGTAAGGTGGGAGGTGTTCGTGGGCTTTTGGAACCATCACAGCATTCGTCTTAGGACCGAAGGAAACCACGAAAATGCCGGGCAGTAGGGACGGCCCGGGAATCGAACCCAGACCTCTAGATTGCGAATCCAGTGTGCTACGCACTGAACCATTTCCCTTAGTGGAAGTAGTTTTCTACGTATAGGAACAAGATTTATCCACATTTTTGACACCAAAGCCTTCCAACAATTTTTTCCTTCGAAGAATCGCAGCTTTCCAGCGCTTGATCGCATATTTTCTCTTCTTTAGGCGAGAAAGTAAAATACTGATTGAGTTTATCCCCAGGGGTATTCTTCCCGTCTGCTCCTTCCTAGTTACGTCTCTAGCACACAGAACATAGGGACCACGAAACATACCACCCCTAATGTGGTATTTACGCTAGAATCCATACCTAACAAAAGCCGGTAATATTTCTTGTCAATCCGAGTATGCAGCACTGTGCTTGTTTAAAGCTCAGTCTCTATTTCAAACATCAGCTTCTTGACTAAAATATACTATATTATTTTCACAGTAATGACCACACTTTCTTTAGGAATTTGTAAGATATTAATTTTGCGTAATAAGTGGCTTAGTTCTTTGTAAAATATTTATAACTAAATTAAATAGGTAAGCATCTTTTCTTACCAAAACATGGAAATGCACAGTTGTTTCGTTTCAGTAAAGAAACTTGATTGCAACATTTCTGTTTATCTGTATTGTGATATACCAAACGCGGCAGGTCATTCGATATCGAATAATTTAATGCTTTAATGCTAGTTTAAATTAGAATTAGGCACCTTAGTAACAGATGACCAGGACGTTGCTAGGGAGAACACCAATGTTTTGACATGTCACGATATTTGGTAAACGGGCACCTTAGTAACAGAGATAAACAATTTCATGAGCCCGTGGATACAGTGTAGAATCAGTCGAAAAATGCGTGTGCAAGAGTAGAAATTTCGCCCAACGGTGCACCTTGGTTAGAAAAGTAAATACATAATAAGAATCCGTTGGTAGGGAATATAAAACAAAATTTTGTACAACAATGAATACGAGTTTTCCTGGATTGAAGAACGAAAAAAATAGTTAGTTGGAGCTCAGATTTCATAGCGTGAGGATCATTTCTGAATTAGGGGGTGCGTGCTCGAGTTCAGACTTGGTATATTTTTGTGATCGAAAGTAGAGACTTGTAAAAATTTTGGAAATACAGTTCGGGACTTTAACTTTTATTTTCGCGAGTGAAAGTGGAACGTAGAAACATTTTGGTGAAACCGTGCACTGACTTGGATTATTTTCATACCGACAGGGAGGAACTTTTAAGAAACTTGTCAACTTTAATTAGTTTTCACCAGTGACGGAGGTGAAGCACCAGTCTAATGAACTTGTAATTATTTTGCCGAACAAGGCGAGGACTTTAACTATTTTACAAATGGATCGAGATATGTAAATAACTGTAGAACTGTTTATTTGAACTTTAATTATTTTCACCAGTGCTGATGGTGATATGGCAGGCTAGTGCAAGCAGCTGCGGGCGCATGAATAACCAATTCAATTAGTAATACGTGGGTAGGCTTCTGCATGGACGCCTATGATTAGTGCATTATGTGAATGGGAGTGACTTCGTGGCGTGCCGAAAGATTCAAGATAGAAGGCATCAAGACTAGAACTGGTAACTGGTCGGTCGGAGGTGATGGTGTGGAGATACGTGGCATCCGAGCGAAGCATCAAACGATACAACGGGAAGAGAGCTCAGATCAACGTTCGTACAAACAATTATTTTATTTTTCATGGTCATGACCAAAGTCAATAATTTTTAAAGAGTGTTGTTTCGAATCAAATGAAATCTTTGGTTATAATAAATTCAGACTGTTCTAATGCTAAAGAAAGTTCAAAAGCAAACCTTGTTATTATTGTGCAATCTGGCACATCATTAAAATAACTTTCAGGTTTTGTCGTTTTCCGTATGAAAGCGAGTCGACAGGGGGCAGATTGTGGTTGAACGAAGAGGTAAGCCCTTGCATATTCGAACCCATGACAGAAGCCATGACAATAATAGAGAGATATATTTTGGATTTGATACGTTTCAATAGTTTTTAATTATTAATTAGAAACCAGCCGTTTCAGTATCGAAACTAAACTTACGCAAAGATTTTGTTTCGTTACTTCTAACGAAACGAAATTCGTGAGGAAATAATTTTGTTACAGTGGTATAGAAACAAAGCATTTATTTTAGTTTGAGTTGCCATCCATGTTACCAATTATTCAACTTGTATCCACTATATACGGAACTATACTAATGTTCGAACCATCTAGTCTAGACTTACTTTCTATACTTGTCTACGTATGAATCTATGAGCATACATTATTAACTTGGCACTACTTACAACAGAATGGGACGAAATGTTTATGTATGTTTAATTTCTTGCCATAGGTTAAGCGTAAATAAATATATTTTTACTCTGTAATATGTTGATTTGTGCAAATGTTTGTATCAACTCACACAAGCCAAAGAGTTTTAACATTCCTGCGTTTTCATTTTTTACCAAATATTAAAATTTTGTTTAATTCACAGATTAATAAAATTATGTTAATGGCATCACGAGCTGCCGATCTGGGTAGGCGAGATCGCTAAAGCAGTACTGCCGTTGCGATCTCGGACCGAAGGATCGTGGGTTCTAATTCCGCCTTAAGCATGATTGTGTGTGTTTCGTAATTGTGTGCGTTGTCTGTGTGTAATGTGCTTGTGCATGTCCTGTGGTTGGCGTCAGGAAGGATATCTGGCCGTAAAATCATCGCTAAATCAGAACAAAAATGGAATGTGTGGAAAATTAATAAAAATGTGGCCGCCTCAATTAGCGCCGACTCCCTAGAAATGGGAAAAGACAACGACGGAAAAATAATGTTGGTATCACTAGCACCAATCAGTGCATCACCGTCCTATGGGAGGTGAAGAAGCAGGGAAAAGGGGGGGGGCAAGGTGCTGGCACTCTTGGGACACTAGCGCCCCTCACGGCAGCGAAGCTAAGTGTGGAAGCGGCTGCGATGGCAGCCCCTGACTCGGCACGGTCCGGAGAGACATTCCTGGCGCGCCGTAGGTCTTCGTAGAGCCCAGATGAGATACTTTTACATGGGTCCCATATCATTTTACAAATGCATAATATAAATCAACACCGATAATTGGCGAAGTGTTTAATAGTATAATTTTTTCTATTTACATATGTTGCATATCCTTGTTATTTAAATGTATTGTTTTATTATAAGTAGGTAACGGTAACGTTTTTACAGAAACAAGGTACTTGCATTCAACAATATTTGTTAAAGTTTAGAAGAGAATTTGAAAGAATTAGAAACATTTTTATTTTACATATTTGTATATATTTTGATGTAATGTCATACTTTTACAAATTTTACCTATTACTACGTATTTCGTTACATTTGAATATTACTGAACGGAACGTTTCAGTTGCGAGTTCCCATTGATGCAATCATTTTCGTTTCAAAGCAATACAGTGCGCTTCTATGACCGCTGGATCATCTTCATGAATTGTCAATCTTACTCCTACAAGGTACTGATTGACTACAAGTTACTGATTTTCATACGACGCGGTGACGCGTGTCGCGGGCGGGGGACGGCGACATGGCGCAGATGAAGGGCGGCGTCGTGACGGGGCGAGGAAGGCAACGAATCGAGGCGACGTGGCGGAGATGATGGGTGGCGTGGTGGCGGGGGCAGGGGAAGGGAACGTAACAGAAACGAAGGGCGGCGGTGTCACGGGGGCGAGGGACGGCGACGTGGGGGAGACGAAGGGCGACGTGGTGACGGGGGCGGGGGGACGACATGGCGGAGAGGAAGAGCGACGCGGGGACGAGGGCGGGGGACGGCGACGTGGGGAGACGATGGGCGACGCGGTGACAGGGGTGGGGGACGGCGACTTAAGGACGCTTAAATGACGCAATGGTGCAATTTTTAGAAAATATTAGTAATTTTGTCGTAATTTTGCGTAAACGGCTCCAATTTTTTCTTTAATGTTTTCTCCACGTAAATATCAAAGAACCGTAATAAAATGTGGTGCTAATCTCATTTCTAGCAAATTCTCTGTATGGACGAAACAATTAAATTTTTAACCGTTGGGCCGAGTTGATAGTCAAAGCAGCTACCTGATGGAGTGGTACGGCCCATGGCGAGTAAACTCGGCGAACCTGAGTTCGAGTCTCGGCGCGATAAAGAATGGTGGCTGAAAAAACTCTCTTGCGGATTCATATGATAGTAAAATGAATCATGAGCCGCGTCAGAAATAATGCGAGAAAGTATGCGATGTTGAGCGCGAAAAATTCTTAAATAAAATCTGTTTAAAAATCAACCTTTACACTTCAGCATTACGCGGGTATATCCATACCCTAAAGTACATTTTTTTATATTTTCTCGTACTTCGATAGAAGAGAAAGTGTTCTAATCGTGCGCCGCATAACCACGAATTTCCGACGGAAAACTTTTATTTCCGAACCCGGGTAAAGAAAAGAGTTTAATCTTCTTGCTATGTATAGTAAAATATTTCCTCTAACACGTGGTGAAACAGAATCCGTGTTTTGTGTCCTTGGTTTGGAAAAACTGATTGACGGTAAAATTCCTGTTTGTACCTGTCTGTGGTCAACTTTAGCGCCAAATCCGTTCATCCTATTTTCTCCGAATATCCCGACCGATCTGAACGAACTCGAAACTTGTGAAGCAAGTATCTTGATTTACATGAAGCCTCAAAAACAGTTCCAAAATGTTCTCAAAAATGGCATAGGTTTTTTAAAATAAAACGTAAAGGACACTTAAGAGAATGCTGCACGTCTCATTTTCGTTGAAATCTCCGATTTTTCCAATGATGCAAAAGTTTAATTTTTTCGGCGTCTTCCTACACGATGAAGATGGAATTTTTTAAATTAAGTCCGTTCTTGAAGTAAGTACACATACAACGTTTTGAAAATACTCATTTTTCGCGTAATTTTCCATGAAATTTTGGGAATTTTTATGTTTTAAAGAATTGTTTTCACAAAAACGGCTCCAAATTCATTTTTGAAGGTTTCCCCGCGTAGGTTAAAAAAATAGGTGCTAGTCCCATTTTTGGCGATCTCTTCGTATTTCGGGAAATTGCAAAAAGGTGACATTTCAAAACATCAAAATTAAGATAGAGATGTTTACATAAAACAAAACCTATGCTGAATAATTAACTCTTTAAAGAAGGTAATGCAGTTGTTTTTAATGCTAATATGTACTTTCTGGTTGAAATTAAGACAAATTATAACTTGTGGTGCTAAAATAGCACGTACTTTCTTCACCGTACTATCACGACAAATTACCCGAAAAGTACTCAAATTTTTGAAAAATTCTACGTGACCTTATTTCAAAATCGATCTCCGAAAAATTTTAAACTTTTGCAGCTTTCGAAAAATCAGGGTTTTTAACGAACACGAGACTTGCACCATTCTCTTAAACGTCCTTTACTCTATCCAAAAACAAAATTAAAGGAAAACGATGGAGCCTTTTTTGAAAATTTGGAAAATGTCCCAGGGGCTTCATGTAAAGCACTCCCAAAATTAAAATATCGGTTTCAAATTCAAGGAGCAGCGACATTAGTCAGATCGATTGAAAAATATCAATTTTGGAGAAAATCGGCAGAACAATTTAGCCGCTAGCATTGTTCACACACGGGTCAACAGACGTTTTGCCGTCATTCGATTTTTCGTTATCGATATTGATATCTATCAAGGACTCACAATCCTCTACCTTGTGGATTCGTGTTACGCCACATGATACAAGATATTTGCCTTAAATTTAGCAAATCCACTTATTTGTTACCCGAGCCCTGTAAAAAAGACCTTTTCTGCCCTTCGCCGTTTTTTTCGCACAGCATTGCATAACTTTCTCTCTACACCGTAGGGCAAAAGTAAAAAGAACATTTTCTCAAAAACGGCTTCAATTTTGTTCTTCATATTTTTTCATGTTGAAAACAAGGGAGACTAAAAACAATGGTTTATATCATATTTTCCTTTATATCTGAATGTTTACTTGTTCGAAATATAGCGTCGAGACAAAAATATTTTTCAGCATTTGCTCAATGGATATGGAAACCTGGTCGAAATAAGGGTCATTGTTGAAGCATACTACTTGTTATAGGCATATTAAGTTTTTTTTATTTTCTCGCCTTACGAATACTTCGTAAGAAGAGAAAGTTATGTTATCGTGCGTCGGAAAACGGCGAATTTTCGCCAGAAAACTCTTATAGCTGGTTGAATTATAAAAAAGTTCCAAATAATTATAGACAGTCATAACATTAACATTAACAATAATTATAGACAGTCATTTTGTTTATGACTGTCTATAATTATTTGGAACTTTTTTATAATTCAACAAATCAATAGAGACAGTCTATAGTTGAAATTCTTATAGCTGGTGTCTGGTAACGAAAAATTGGATAAATCCTGTTGATAAATTTAGAAAAAAATCCTCTAACTCGTGGTATAGCCAAAATCCAAGTTTTGTTGCTCCTTGATACCGAAAAATCGATTGACGGGAAAACGTTCGTCTGCCCGTCCGTACGTAGTCAACGTTAGCTCCTAAATCGTTCAGCCGATTTTCTTGCAAATTGATATTCCCCAGTCGTTTTGACTGATGTCGAGGCTTCTAGAATTTGAACCCGACAATTTTAATTTGGGAGTACTTTACATGAAGCCCCTCAGGTATTTTCAATGTTTTCAAAAAATTGCTCCAATTTTTTTAATAAATTTTGTTGTTAAATAGTGCGAAGGACGTTTAAGAGTATGATGTAGCTATCAATTTCGTTGCTATCCCTAATTTTTTGAAAATTGCAAAGAAAAATTTCAAAACTGCAAAAATTCAAGATAGATATTTTTGCCGTTGCCAATGTTTTGTAACAAATTAGCAGTTTCAGATCATGTACAAATTTTAGAAAAAACGGATCTTTTTTGCGTAAATTGCGCTTGAAATTTACCAAATATTTGTTTCTCAAAAACAGCTCCAAATTTGCTCTTTAAATTTCTGTACTTTTGTAATACGGGATGGTACAAAATATGATGCCAGTCCTATTTCCAGGTGTCGCTCGGTTTTTCGATAATTGCAAAAAAATCAAAATTACAATAAACTACAATATTGTAGGTAGATTTTTTTGCCTTAGACAAAGTCTGTTGTACAAAATTATCTCTTTAAACTAGTAGTGCTACCAAAGCACATACTTTCTCGCATTGGTTCAAAACGAGTTAACTTGCCGGCAATCATACCACTACGCCACATAAAGCGCACATGGATCGAACTCGAGCCGAGGCATAAAAACGTAAATGTCCGACTCATGCAAAAAAAACAAACAAATAATTTGGGACAAGGTATAAAAAATCTACCGTAGATACATTTTTTCCTTTCTCATTTAAAATCAAAACGTCAAATTCAACACGGAGTGCTAACGAAGCATATACATTTTTTAATTTTCTTAAATGCTTCCCAATAACATACACCTACAAAAACCAGCAAAAGTGTTTTCATCAGCATGTTTTTTTTTTCTATTCTGGCACCCAAACTCAATTCCTCAGAGTTAACTTGCTGGCGCTGATACCACTACGCCACACAAGCACAGTGCGGTGGAAAATTCGTTTTCCGGCGCACGATAACGTAACTTTCTCTTCTTACGAAGTATTCGTGAGGCGAGAAAGTAAAAATGTTTATAAGTTCCGAATTGGGAAAGCACGAACAGACAAGTCCTGTATACTTATCTGAATTGATTTTATTTGTGAGTAGAAGTACTTCAAATGATTTGAAATAAAGTTTCTACAATCCTCAATAGTTTATTCTGCAACAACACATTCAACAAATAAATAATCCCTGCCTGGGATCCGAAACCGGGTCCCTCCGATCTGCAGCGTTCTGTTTGAAGGCGCGTTAACCACCACAGCCATATGAGTTAGTTACGGAGTGGATATTTACATATTAAAGTCGTAGTTGAATCATATCTAGCGTGAGGAAGCCGGGAACTGAAAAAATGCGAAAGAAAGTATTTTCAGGGACAAAGAAAGACAGCCGTGAAAGCCCTACTCCAAATGCTAGATTAGAAAACTAACTACTGCTAGAAAGTCTGTGCCATTCTATAGCACCACTAGTTTAAATTTTATTATTAATTTTATTTGTTTTATTTTTAATGTTTCATCCATCTTTCAACTATTTATAGTTAAAATGTTGGGATGGGACTCTGAAGCTCAAGAAAACGTGCGCAGATGATCTTCTTTCTCATACTTCACACACACTTTTCACTGTTTTTGACTAAATAAATCAAATCAGATTGTTTCCAAAGCGTAGAGGTAAGGCAAATGGCTAGTTAATTTGGAGGACTTGATTTCGAGTCTTGGTGAGAAAAAAGATTTGTTGGTTGAAAACACTTTTGCAGTTTAGTATAGCGGTAGAAGTATATTAGTGTATTATGTATTACACTATAGACGACCAGTCAGAAATAATGCGAGAATGTGCCGTTGTAGCACTAGTTGTTACTTCTCAGAGATTGTTAACGAAAGCCAGTTTATATATTCTTCAATTAAGCTGTAAGAAATATATTTTCCTTTGCGTTCACGTAAGTGTAGAAGCTTACAAGTTATACCTTACAGTGTTGCTTGCGTGATCTGCATACCCCGTGCCAGCACCTTTATATTTTATCGACGTTATGACAATGCAAGGGCACGACAATCCTGCATGCAAACTACGGTCGTCGGTCTACAGTCTATGGTCATGCGACCTATGGTCCATTTATACTGCGTCCAAGCAGTACAACGCTTATGAAGAAAAGCGTTACCGCTTCTCAACCAGCGCTTACAAAACAGCACATTTTAAAATCCATTAACATTGATTTTTATGTGCTTTGAAGCATTGCAAGTTGTGGTTTTGCTACAATTCCGAACCGTTCATGGCCGGCTGCCTGTCCAAGCGCGGAAGTCGCCCTGCGCCGCCGCTACCTTCCTATCTGTCGTGAGGTCGGAGTTGCTTCGGAGGGCATCAAGCAGGATGTAAAAACGCATACTTACACGACAGGTTCGGAAAGACGAGTGGGTCGCACACATGCGTAAATAATCCAAATACATTTATTGCAAATATATGAATCCCTGAAAATGATATCTCCATATGGAGCAAATAAACAAATACAAATCACTTCGCTTAGAAACAAAATTTTCACAATAATGGGTTTAAATAAAAAAGTGTCAAACGTAAGTGCACCAATGTCATCAAGTGAACCCAACGTAAGTTTATATTTTACTTTTCTCATAAATAGCATTGGTTTACGATATCCTTACAAATGAATTCCGTAGAATTATTAAAGACTCGTGCTACTGTGCTCTTGAAACTAAAAAGAGACCAACGGACATGTGCCATCAGATGTGAAAGACCGAATTCGCTAGAAATCTTGGGACGTTTCTGGCTCTCCCAATGCACCTTTGATCTCTGCTGGAAGCGCGGAGGACATCGAAGGTCGTGATGCAAAACTTCTCTAAAACATTATTCTAATACCCCATTACACTTCAAAATTTGATTAGTGTATGGGTTTTGCATGGTGTTCTACCAGCTGGCGAAATGTTGAGGAGGTTTCGTGCACTCGCTTTCAACACCGGATGTCCCGCCAAAGGGGAGCTGTCTTCCCACGGACGCCTAGCTTCGACGTCTTAGAGTTTCGCCAGTCGTCTGTAAGTGTGAAGGTCACGGAGAACGAAGTTATTTTTCATACTTTTGTATTATAATAAGCAAGACGGGATTTCGGTTGGGGGTCTCAACCTCTCCTCAGATCTTACGTACCACCTACAAGCCTGGAGAAAATCCGCGTACCTCTTGAAGGAAATCACTTCAAAACATTTTAAATGGATGACTTAATATTAGAAATTAAAGATTTTAATAAAAAAAGTTGTATTGAATTATTATTTGAAAAAAGCAGACCTTTAAATGAGAATTAAAACTGAAATATCAATACCAAAACAAGTCCAACACCAGCGGAAACATTGTCTATCCGTCAAACATGAATGAGAATTGAATTGTCTTGCACGAATGACGACATCAATATCAAGATCAGTGTTGCTAATCTTCGGTCTCAAGTCATTTTACACGTCCAATTTTTTCACATTTTTAAACTAGTGGAGCTTCCAACGCACATACTTTCTCGCACTGCTTCTATATGATGCTAAATGCAATTCCACTACTTCATAAACCAGCAAAAGTGTTTTCTACCAGCAAACTTTTTCCGTTCCGAGACCCGAAATCCGATCCTCAAAGTTAACGAACCGGCACTTATCCTAGTACGCCACACTAGCACAGTACGGGTCGAACAGAGACATAAAAAGAATCGAACCGACCTATAAAATGGTAAATGCATGATAAAGAAACAATTCATACGATGGTACAAAGGCTTTACAAATCCAAGAAGAGACGTGAAAAAATGTTAAAAATTCGAAAAAATATATACAGACACTTCCAGTTCATTTATCATAATTATTGCAATATGTGTAATTCAAATGGCTTCACATGGTTCTCAATAAAGTTTCTAGAATTTTCAATTATTTCCTGTGACAACAGAGAAATTTGACTAATAATATTCCACGACCAGGACTCTAACCAGCGAAGCTTCCCTCCGAAGAGTTGTGCCAATGCTCGCTGAATACGATGCGACCACAAGGGCATGGCATTTACATTTGTACAGTAGTAATAATTGTATGGTGGTTTCATTTCTCGCATTTGGAAGCCGAAAAAATCCAGTGAATGTAAAAAAATGTCCTTTGGGCGCTCAAAAAAGGTATCTGGAAAGATCATCATTCATAACAGAAAAACTAGTTCAATTTAGAGATTAGAAAACTAAGTTCTGCGAGAAACTCTGTGCCTTTCTAAAGCACCGCTAGTTTTTCTAAATTTAACAACAGGTTTTATCCATTTTTTCGTTATCAGATCCAAGCTATAAGAGTTGTTCTAGCAAAAATTCCCCGTTTTCCGGCGCACGATTACATAACTTTCACTTCTTACGAAGTATTCGTAATGCGAGAAAGTAATAATAATTTCGAAACCGTTAGGAGTATGTAAGTTGATCGCATGTGCTCTTGTAAAAATGTATTTCAATTTAATGTTGAAGAACTCATTATTTTACTTAAATCGGTTCATACAGACGCACACAAGGCAACGATTGATTTGACATGACACACATTTCAGAAATCGAATAACAGAGTTGAAAACATATTTAAAACATGCAATTTGTGAAAACACAGGCAAGTCCTCTATATTTATCTGCATAGATACTATTAGTGAGTAGAAGTACTAGAAATGATTTTCAATAAAATTTCTACACTCCTCAATAGTTTTTTTTCTGCAACTACACATTCATCAAATTAAAATCCCCCTCTGGGATTCGAACCTGACATCTTTCGAAGAAAAGGGCGCAGACCCAGAGCGCTTTAACCAGCGTGGTCATTGGAGCGAGTTGCGTAGTGATGACTTATATATCAGTCAAAACTTAATTGTATAAGCTCTATCATTAAGAAGCATGCGAAATTGTAGCATGCGAAAAACATGTCTTTTGGGCGACAAAGAAAGGAAGCGGTGAACTGCTTACTCCAAATCCTTTATCCGACGAATGACATCAGAAAAATAACTACTGCGAGAAAGTCTGTACAATTCTATAGCACCACAAGTTTATTTATTTATTTACCGTCCCTTATTGCACACGTGAAAAAATTTAAAGAAAATATTTGGAACGGTTTTTAAGAATTTTGTTTTGTAAATTTGAAGAGAAGATTACGCAAAAACGAGTCGTTTTTTTCAGAAAATTCTACATAACCTATTTTAAAGAGCTAGTTTTGTACAAGAGACTTTGTCTGAAGTAAATGTCGCTATCTACAATTTCGTAGTTTTAAAAATATTTTTTTTGCAATTTTCAAAAAACCAAGCTTTTCCCAGAAGTAGGAGTAAGACCATATTTTTTTATCGTTTTATTTTTTTCAAAAAATAGTACATGACCTTATTTTAAGTGCTAATTTGTTCAACCGACTTTGTCTGAAGCAAAAATCTCTATCTTCAATTTTGCAGTTTTTAAATAATTTATTGCAATTTTCGAAAAATTGGGGATGTCAACAAAAACGATACCTACATCATTCCCTTAAACGTTCTTTGCACTATTCAACAACGAAATTTAATCAAAAAATTTGGGGCCATTTTTTTAACTTTGAAAATCTCCGACGGGCTTCATGTAAAATACCCCCAAATATTAAAATATCGCTTTCAAATTCCAGGAACCTTGAGATGAGTAAAAGCGATTACAGAATATCAATTTTGAAGAAAATCGCCTGAACGGTTTAGATGCTAGCGTTGACCACAGACGGACAGATGGACGTTTTGCCGTCAATCGATTTTGCAGTATCAAGAAAAAACAGAACATAGATTTTGACTACACCACGAGATAGAGGATTTTTTTCTAAATTTAGCAACAGGTTTTACGGACCTTTTCCTCACCAGACTCCAGCTATAAGAGTTTTTCTGGCGAAAATTAGGCGTTTGCCAGCGCACGTTTACGTAACTTTCTCTTCTGACGAAGTATTCTTAAGGCGAGAAAGTAAAATGTTTCTCGCATGGTGAAAATTTAAGAACGTCGAAAAGTAGAAGTAAATATTTGGCTATAATTTATAATTAATTTCTTCGAAATTAAACCATCAAACTCAATTAAAAAATAACTATCACATTCATAAGGGTTCTCGGAATAACTGATAAAAAACTCAGTTGTCTAAGATCAACACAATTGAAGCTATCGTTGAAGAAACATGTTAAATATGATTCGAATAACGCAGAGCCTTGCGAATTGGCAACAAAGCTTGCGGTAGAAAGAGAGAGTCTTATGTAAAATTGTATTTGATAGAAAGAGAGGGCAATACTCCATAATGCTCCGTTCTGCAATCAAATGTTTGGATCCACAATAGTGTCGGATTTTGTATGAACTATATAGAGTGATGATAACTAATGATGCCATCGTAATAGTATCGTTTATCGCAGAGCTTTCGGAGAAAGCTACTGGTGCAGACGCCGGCCTCAGCAGTTGCCGAAGTGAACCTCGTATATTTGTGATTGTTGGCAGTGCCCTCAGCTGTCATATTATGCGCGCTATTTTTATCGAGTTTACTTTAAGTAACAAGTATGAATTTGTCAAATTATGTATGTCTTGTTTCTTGACTAATATTTCGTTCCTTTAGATTTAGAATTTGATTTTCTTAATGTTCAATAATGTTCTTAATGTTCAGTAATGTTCTTAATGTTCACTTCAAATACTCCGCGCAAGTAAACTTGTCCCAACAGCGTTTGCGAGTAGTGGAGGGGTCAAGTATAATGTTAAATAAGGCTAGTGGTCACGCACTGATCGAAATTCGGTAGTAATTCATTAATGTGTATCATTGTGTGTGTGTAGTCATTGTATATATTTTTTTAAACTTTTATTTTTACGTCATCTGCAAGCGTGTACAAATACGTCATGGCGCGTTATTTGCTTTAATTTCCAGCAATACCTATCAAATTTCAAAACATATGTAAACCTATCAATGAAAACAGGGGAATCATTGGTTATCTCGCGCCTCCCGCATGACTGAGAAATTCAAAAGAAACTGATCTCATGACCTCAACTGCCAACACAGCAAAGTCCTTCAGAAGTCTAAGTTCAGTCTCTCCAGGACCCTTTGTTTATGTGTAATATTATGTTAAGTGAAAAAATAACATCACTACGAACTTTTGTAATACCATTCACATGCGAAAATTATTATTACAATTATTACTATTATTAATGACATTATTTTCACATACACAAATGCAAATATGGAGTGAAATATCTTTCTCTTAAACGTTAAACATGAAATAAAACAGCTAAAAAAAACTCATTTTGTAGATTCGAGTATAGAAACAAAATTTGTGACCCCTGGGGACACGAAAATCAGGCTCTAAAACGCATTGTTGTCGAGTCGTGTACGATATACGATAGAAGTACGTAGCAGAGTGTTGCGAGTTTGCATCTGTACGCCATATTATTTCATTTTATTTAATATATTTGTAAATCATATTGGATATAAATATATGCTTTCTGCATTCCTTCACCACATAAACTCTAACTCTACCAAATCGCATACACCTCCGTGCCCACAATATGTTTAATAAGGGGTGCAACGATTTCCCTTCACGATTTAGATCTTGTACAATGTTTTTAAAAAGAAGTAGTTTTTGCGCAATTTTGTCTTGAAGTTAATGCAATTTATAATTTTTCCTCAAAAACTCGCTTCAATTTTTCCACGGATAGAACAAAGGATGCTTGAAAATGACGCAGGTCTATTTTCAATGCATTTTCAGAATTTCCGAAAGTTGCGAAAGTTAGAAATAATGCGAAAAAGTAGTTGTAGCACCACCATTCAAAATATGCAGCAAAAGTGACATTCAAAATTTACGGTCAAATTCTCTTTTGTTAGTTTCCTCCAAAATATTAAAAATATTTTAACTTTTCTCGGTAAATCCGAAGCGTTTCTGAATTGCCAACATAGATTTAGAAAATCAAAATCAAAGGGTCGCTTCATCAGTGGATCACAATAAAGCACCTAATCGAAAAATGTTACATCTTTCGAAACCATTAGATGTCATTGATCATCATCAAGAAACATTTTACTTTCAAAATTATCTTCGTATTGAATTCATAGTATTGCTTGAGATTGGCTATGTCCTTACCTTAAACAAAGAGATTAAAAATATCTTATTGAAGGGATATTCTTGACTCAATGTTTTGATTCAATGTCAATTGCGCATGGGGTCCCACAGTTTTTAATTTATCGCGCTTACTTCGTAAAAAGAGAAAGTAGTATAATCGTGAGCCGGAAAAGGGTGATTTTTCGGCAGAAAAACTCTTATCGTCAGTCCCTGGTGACGAAAAAGTGGATAAATCTCGTTGCCATATATGGAGGCGATATTTTAATAGTGGTACAACTCTCTCTCTCTCTCTCTCTCTTTTTTTTTTTTTTTTTTTTTTTTTTTTTTTTTTTTTTTTTTTTTGAGAAATTTAGTTAACTCGATTTTCAGGTCCGCGCAAGTGTTATACATTTATTCTGAAAGTGAAAGACCTCTTATCACCCGTCCACAGAAAGTTATTTCTGTCGTCCACAGAAAGTTATTTCTGTGGACGTGTTATGTGAATCACTGGAGATTACAATATATTTATTTGATAGTGGTACTACTTCAGTGGTACGGCTGCGTGGTTTTCTACAAGTCTCGTGGTGATTGATTTTCGATATATTTTTAACTACTGCATCGATATGATAAAGAGCTAAGGAACAGCGAAAATAATATTAATAATAATAATAAATAATATCGCACATTTTGTATCTATCACAGAAATTAAACTTAATGGCAGTGGCGTAGCGTCAGGGGACGCTAAGATGCTGAGCATCCCCACGTGAAATATTAATCAAAGAAGCCTAAATATTGTATTGGTAATCTTCCGAATGAGTGAAACGCATTGAGCGCAACACGTTTTGTATTAATTTTAAAGTGATTTCCTATGATTGAATTCCGCGCGTTTATAAAAGCTGGCCTCTGATTGCTTGGACGCTAAAATGCTTCTAGCGTCTGCCGCCAGATTGCGACGAGCAATGACGCATGCGCAGTCGGCGAGGTTCTCCCCGCCCCCCTTCACCCCTGCCCCAGGCTTCTCGAGTCCCGAAAAGCTAGCATATGGGCAGCATACTGCTGGTGAGGAAGGCTTACGAAAGCAAGTTGCTCGTTTGTGCACGAGAGCGCAGCACACTTAAGGTTGTCAAAGAAATATTTTTTTTTCCACACTCGTGATTCCGTGCTTGGTAATGAGCACAAAGAGTAGATATAGTGCTTGCCTACTAATTATCAATTAATATCTAAGAAGTTGAATTCTGACTTAAATATATTACATTTTATTTTGGTTCGAAATATATCAATTCACACACAAGTGATCTCATTGTCAATCGCGCGTGAGAACCAAAGCGGAGCCATTTCATAATTTGCTTTCAAGAAGTCTCCTGACATAAATCTGTTGAAGTAGTGTAACATTTGTTTCAATAACATAGATTCTAGAGAACATTAAGAATCACGCTGTCTTCAATTCGCATTATTGTTGAGCATCCCCAAACGCACGAGACACGCTACGCTACTGCTTAATGGTCTATGTTTTAAAACACCTTCAAACGTCTGTAACAAGAAGGGAGAAAAATGAACAAAATGGTGTCCGTAATTGGGCAAAAATTAGATGGATTAGATCTGTGAAACAGAAGTCTCTTATAATTATGTACAAATAAACCTAAATTAAGACATTGGTTTCTACCCAGTAAAGTTTCATATCACCAGTGGATGAGGAAGAACTAAGGTTTTCAGAAACTTAAATATCCAGCTTCTATAGCAACGGAAAAGAAAGGTTAATGCGAAGATCCAGGATATGCTTCATTTGTTGCCATTCATTTTAAGTAATCATCATGCTTATTTCACTGGTCTGCAGGTAGGAACCGGTCGATTTCAAGAACATGAAGAAAACTACAAGAGCCTAAACCGTAACATTAAATTAATATTTAATCTGTTTTAATAAATTGATATCGTCATCATTTCCAACTTTTCATAGAATAACATTACCGATTTGGCCCACCAACTTCAATTTTAAAGTGATATAACTCATTTACACCCCCAATATTCCGCGAAGCTTACAGTATGCTTATGCACATCATCTTCAGACGAACAAGTAAATATTTTATAAGAGAAAAACGCACATATTTTGTCTAACTCCATCTCCGATTTTGTTATAATCGTTTAACTCTAGAGGTCAATATCTCGAAATCAGTGTCAATGGAGTTGTACCACTACTAAAATAACGCCTTCATACAGTAAAATACTTCTCCTAACACGCTGTATAGTCAGAATCTCTTTCGTAGGTCCTTCATACTGAGACGGCAATCCTTATGTCCGGATGTCTCCGGTCAATAGCCCCTAAACCGTTCAGCACATTTTCACCGAAACTGATATGCCTCGATAGATTTGAAGGAACTCGAGATTGCGAGTTTAAAACGGATATTTTTAGTCTTGAGGGTACTTTATACGAAGCCTCAAAAACATTTTCAAAATTTTCTCGAAAATGGCACCAATTTTATTAAAATAATTATTGTCCTCGAATAGCGTAAACAACACATAAAACAATGCTGCACGTCTCATTTTCGTCGAAATCTGATTTTTCGAAACTGCAAAAGTAAAATTTCTTTCGGCGTCTCCCCACAACTACAATATTGAAGATAGATATATTTTTCCTCAGTGAAATCTGTTCTCTAAAGACAGATCTTGAAAAATAAGGGCACGTAAAATTTTTCCAAAGTATGATAGTTTTTGCGTAATTTTGCGTTAACTAAAGGTAATATTTAATTTTTTAACTATATTTTTCAGAAACGTTTCCAAGATTTTGCTTTAAATTTTCTCCTCGTATGTCTCAATGGCACGTTCGAATCCCGATTTGGGCATGGTTGTTTATCTCTTGTCCCTCATGTATGTGTTGTCGCGGAGGGCCTCGCGTTCACTTGATTCCAGATCAAAGGAGCCCGCAAGTGTGATGGTGTCTAGTGTATGGTCGAATGTGCGTCTCATCGGGATGTAAAGGATAACCGGCTGTCGGCTTGAAAAGAAGAAAAACTAGTGGGGCTACAGAATGGCACAGACTTTCCCGTATTAGTTTTCTATTTCCTTGGGTCTTCGCTAACTATTCGGAATTGCCATAAACTCTTTCTTGCCAGCTACCATCTATCACCGCCAAAAGTACATTTTTTTGTAATATTCTTAATTTTTTCGGTTTCCTATTGGTAGAACGGAAACACTAATTTTAGAATATTAAAGAACACAAAAAACCTAGTCATAAATGGCAATTTTCTTTTAAAAATTATGTGCGTGGCGTTATTAAAAATGCGAAATTTGAAGCTCATTTTCACAGAAAATGTGTGAGTTTTCAAAATACTTTATTTGAAGTTATTTGAAGCACTTACACTCGCAAATATAATAATGTTTACAAATTGCTGGTAATGTGCATATTAAAGATGTGAGAACACTTTCAAAAAAAATACAGTTATGTAATTTTTGAAAAAAACAAAAAAATAACTCAAAATAAACTTTACGCTATACTAAAGAGTGTAATTAGCACTATCCGTTACAAAATTTCAAGAAAAAATTTGCAGCCATATATGAGAAAATGGCGTCTGAGCGTTTCTGAAAATGCGAAATTTTGAGCTAGTTTTCACAGAAAACGGTTGTGTTTTCGAGAAACTTTACTTGACATTATTTAATGCACATGTGCTCGTAAATATAATAATGTAAAAAATTGCCGTTAATCTAAATATTATCGACGTGAGAAACATGTGAAAAAATTTACATTTTGTACTTTTTGAAAAAAACCAACCTATAGAGCAATATGGCTTTTATGTCATCTGATAGAGTACATTTACCACTATCCCTACCAAAAGTTTAAAGACAAAAATTGGAGCCGTTTTTGAGAAAATCTAGTTTTTGTTATTTTTTAAAATTGCACATATTGCACGCAATATTGCACGAAAACTACTAAAATTTTGAAAAAAAAATTACATGACCTTTATGAAAGAACTCAATATGCAGAACAAATTTTATTTGAAGGAAAAAGTCTCTATCTTCAATTCTGTAGTTGGAGAAAGACGCCGAAAAAAATTCAAACTTTCACAATTTTCGAAAATTCAGTTATCCGTGAAAATCGGACCTATGCCATGTTAATAAGTCTATTTTACTCCATTCATACAAGAAATTTAAAGAAAAATTTGGAGCCGTTTTTTGAGAAAATTTTGAAAATCCCCGGGGGGCTTCACATAAAGTACCCCCAAATTTTGAAGAATCTTTTTCAAAATCTCAAAGCTTCGACTAGAATGAGATCGACCGGGAAATATCCATTTTGGAAGAAATTGTACTTATGGTTTAGGTGCTAGCAGTGTTCACAGACGGACAAACGGACGTTTTCCTTTCAATTGGTATTTCGGTATCAAGGACCCACAAAAGAGGGTTTCTGGCTACAACCACGTGTTAGGGGATTTTTTTTTCTTAATTTAGCAACTGGTTTTAATCCACTTCTTCGTTTTCACGGCCCAGCAATTGATTTTTTTCCGCCGAAAATTGGCCATTTTTTCGCGCAGCATTACATAACTTTCCCTATACTATGTATATCACTCCGTGTATACGTACGTATACGGGATAGTAAAAATGTTTAAATGGACGGTAAAAAATGGTGCTAGTCTCATTTCCGAGGAACTCTCTGTAAAATTTCATGGCATGAATAGCCACTTTAGAAAAGGTCATGTACAATTTTTTTAAAACCGTATTTTCACCTAATTTGTGGTTGAAATTAATGCAAATTATAAAAAGAACATTTTATTAAAAACTGTTCCATTTTTTCTTTAAATAAAACAAAATGACGCTTAAAAGAACGGTATAGGTCTCATTTTCTTTAATCTCTGAATTTTCAAATAATCTCGAATTTCGATCAGCCCACCGAAGTAAGAGTGTTGAGGAGATATCGGCAGAGGTCGAATTTTCATTTGGAAGTGTTCACGCAATATTCTTCACAAACATTTGAACATTCATTACACATCACTAAATTGCATGTTGCATGTATTGGGTTGACACAATTACATTTTTAAGCGTCGACCGGAGTTCGAACGCGACCGTTTCCATGGCTTTGAGCAGGCATATCAAGGTCACGGTCAAGGTAACAAGCTTACTGGGGCTTGCGGCCACTGCGTCCCGAGGAATTGGCGCGAGATTTAAAAGTAAGGGTTGTACAAATTCCTCCGGAGTGGTGGTACGTCATTCGATACCTGGTCCATGACAGTCTTTGGGAGACGTTTCTTGAAAGTTATTGGCACAAATTTAGCAATATTAATTCCCATTTTCTCTTTAAGGCAAACAAACGATCCATTAAAATTAAGTAATACATCAGTCTGATTTCAAATTCTTAACTGTGAGTAAAATTTAAAAACATTTAATAAAAATCTTGATTTTGCGATTCTGTTTACTTAAGAGTGATAAAAAGGCATGAACATTCTACGTTCAAGTTAGAAGGTTTAACAGACAAATATTCTAGTCTGTTAAAAGCGCCGCCCATCTGTAAGCAAGAATTGTTAACTTATAGGAGCCTTGTTATTTTATTTCATATTATTGCTAAATACAATAAAGAACTGAATGATTTAATATCACAATACAAAACGAAAACAAGGAAATAAATTTACCATTTAAACATATTTCGGCAACTTAGGCAAAGATATAACAGAGAATTTAGTAAGAAAAAAAACATTAAGTGGTAATACGACTAGCTTCATAAAGTTCCGGGAATATTTAATTATTCATTCAATCTGTAATCGAGAGCCAATTTTTCTTCATTAGATGTTAGTAACGTTCATGCCGTCACTTCAGTGGAATTTCCATTTTTGTAGCGAATGTTGTTTGCATAGCAACCATTTTTTTTCTTTACCGTATACGTACGTATATATACGGAGTAATATACATAGTATAGGGAAAGTCATGTAATGTGGAAATTCGAAATCGTTATTTAACGTAAATACGCGTTTTGGGGACCCCTGATACCGAAAAAGTGTTTTTTTCAAAACGTCCGTCCCTCCGTCTGTCTGCCTGTCCGTCTGTGAACATTATTAGCGCTTAAACCACACGTGCGACTTCTCACAAACTGGATATTCCGCGGTCAATCTGCTTCCACTCGAGGCGCCGTCATTTTGAAAAACTTTCTTTAAAATTTGGGGGTACTTTACATAAAGCCTCCCGGACATTTTCAAAATTTTCTCAAAAACCGCTCCAAATTTTTTCTTTAAACTTTTGGGAGGAAGAGTGCTAAATGTTCTTTATGAGATTACATTAACGCCATTTTGCTCAATTCTTTTGTTCTTTCAAAATTACAAAAATTTACTTTTTGACTTGACTCTCACATTAATATTTACATTAGCGGCGATTTCATCACATCGTTATATTTATGAGTGCATGTTTTTTAAATAGTGTGAAATAAAGTTTCTCAAAAATTGAATACTTTCCTGTGAAAACTCGCTCAAAATTCCGTATTTTCAGAAACGCTCAAATGACATTCTCTGAAAAATAGCTCCAAATTTTCTCTTCAAACTTGTCGAACGGATAGTGCTAATTGCCCTCCTTAATATGACGTAAAGTTCAATTTGGGGTATTTTTTTTGATTTTGCAAAAATTATAGAAATGTAATTTTTTTTTAAGTCTCTCACATTGTTATTATGCATATTTCTAGCAATTTTTAAACACTATTGTATTTCTAAATTAAAATGCTTTAAATGACTTCAAATTAGGTTTTTAGAAAACTCATAAATTTTCTGTGAAAAAGAGCTTCAAATTTCGCATTTTTAGCAGCGCTTACACGCCATTTTCTTAAAAACGGCACCAAATGTTTCAAAGAAAATTGCCATTAAGGTCGAGGTTTTAGTGTTCTTTAATATTCTAAAATTAATATTTCGTTAGATGGCCGCTAGCAAGAGTATGGGGCAAGTATGAATAGCTTGCCGAGCCCCAAGAAAATAGAAAATTAATATGGGAAAGTCTGTGCCATTCTGTAGCACAGCTAGTTTTGTTCATGCGTGTTTGTCATATTTGACAATGTCGGCTTGAGAGCAACGCTCGAACTTAAAGCTTTGTGTTTGATTACACAAATATCCGCCAGAAACATTCAGAATGCTCGAAGAAGCATATGGATACGCAGCAATGAAAAACTAGTGGTGCAACAGAATGGCAGAGACTTTCCCGTATTAGTTTTCTGTTTCGTTTGGTCTCCGCTAGCTATTCGGACTTGCCAAAACCCTTGACAGCTGCCGTCTATCACCGCCCAAACTACATTTTTTGACATTTTATTAATCTTTTGGTTTCCTAATACTAGAAAAAACTATTATTTTAAGAATATTAAAAAGTAGTTGAACCTAATCTTAAATGGCAATTATCGTTGAAAAATTTGGAGTCGTTTAAGCGCTACTGCAAATGCGAAATTTGAAGCTCTTTTTCACAGAAAAGTTTTGAATTTTCGAAAAATTTCATTTGAAGTCACTTGAAACATGTACACAAAAATGTACATGACCTTAATGAAAGAACTCTTTGGACAACAAATTTTATATGGAGGAAAAATCTCTATCTTCAATTTTGTAGTTCTAGGAAGACGCCGAAAAAAATTCAAACTTGCAATTTTCGAAAATTCAAAGTTACCCATGAAAATGGTACCTATGGAACCTGAATAAGCGTATTTTACTTTAGTCTTACAAGAAATTTAAAGAAAAAAATTGGAGCTGTTTTCGATAATATTTTGAAAATGACAGGGGGGCTTCACGTTAAGTACCCCAAAATTTTAAAGAAAGTTTTTCAAAATCGCGGCGCATCGAGTGAACGCAGATTGACCGGGGAATATTCATTTTGGAAGAAATCGCATGTATGGTTTAAGCGCTAGTGTTGTTCAAGACTGACGGACTGATGGACGGACGGACGGACGTTTAGAAAAAAAAATCATTCTTTCGGTAACTTTCCATATACTACATATGTTACTCCGTATTATAACCTAATGATGATCAGACCTTCAAACGCCAAAAGATATAGGAAGGGTGTAACATTCAAAAAGGCCGCGCAATAAGCGGCGAGTCTCGCAAAGAGCGCGGCGCGACTCGTTCCCGGGGGGTGAACGAGAGTGGGGGAACGCGGCAGCAGTGAGAGCTTGGAAATGGCGGCGATTGGATGTATGCGCGAATGCTGATTTTTTTTTCAAGTGGAAAGTCGGTAAAAAGGTGCGAAATGACTTTAGTGGAAGTGGAGAAAACGGAGAATGTGTTTCGGAAAAGTAATCAATATTTGTTAATGGATAGTTGGTACGGAAGATACCGTGATGGAAACGGATACTGCATTGACAACAGGGGGACACGTGTGATAGACGAGGTGAGAACGTGAACGCGAGTGATGGATGGTGTGGTGGCTGAGACACACGAATGCGAGTGCAGAAGCAGAGTGTTTCAGTAACTAACAGAGTGGTAACATATCCGGCGAGAACTCGGATGACCAGGAGGGAGTGTGTTCAGCATCTCGCGGGCCGGTATTCCGAATTCCAGTTGCGTGGCGCATGCGATGGGGCGCCGTGAGGATTGAACTTGTACCCTCGCGGAAGAGATACGGTGGATGTGAGTTCGGCGAGGGACATCACAGCAGCGACGGGCAATTTGGAGTTTTCCGGTGGCAGCGCGGCTCGAGACAGGTGGCGACACCGGCGGCGCGACCCGAGGGCACGCGCTCGCCGGTAGACCCGAGTGGAACCCGACCGAAGCCGAGAGCGGACGAAGGTTGCAGGCAACGCAAAGGGACGACCTAAGTATTAACATTCTTTGCAACGGGGGGAACCAATTGTAATGGGTGTAATGGGCAGAGAAATGGTGTAAGACTATTCAGAAGCACAATACAATGTCAAATGTTAGTGAATTAAGATAGACAAGTAAGTTGTTCCATTAGGTTAGTTAATAATAAGTAGTGTTTAGGAGGTATGGTTAATTAAAATCTTATGGGAATTGTTAACAACAATCCAGATAGTGTAATTTGTGTATAAATACGGATTAATGCATAATAATAATAATAATAATAATAATAATAATAATAATAATGTTGAGTCTGAGAAGTGTCAAGTGGTTTCATTTGAGAACGTGCCAGCACATATCTTATCAAGGCGATCCCCCAAGGAAACCAAAAATTACATTTTTGCTATTTTTGAAAAAACAAAAGAATAGAGCAAAATGGCGTTTATGTCATCTCATAGGTTACATTTAGCACTATCCCTACCAAACGTTTAAAGAAAAAAATTGGAGCGGTTTTTGGGAAAATCTTGTTTTTGCATTTTTTTTAAATTGCACATATTACACGCAATATGCGCGAAAATTACTAAAATGTTTTTAAAAAATATACATGACCTTAGAGAATCCTGTACATGACCTTATCCACTTTCTCGTTATCACGGCCCGGCATTGAATTTTTTTTCTGGCGAAAATTCGCCATTTTCTCGCACAGCATTACATAACTTTCCCTATACTACATATATTTCTACGTATATATGTACGTATACGGGAAAGTAAAAACAGGTATATCTCTGGCATAACCTTTAACTGAAGTTCGTGATGGCGTGAAAGTCGAGCCACGGAGCGTCCGACCAACAACTGCGACAAATGAAGCAAGCATTGGGCAAGTTCGCATTATTGTGAGGAGTGACCGAAGAAATAGTGTTGAGGAGATATCGGTAGACATCAGATTTTCATTTGGAAGTGTTAACACATTATTCTTCACAAACATTTAAACATACATTACACATCGCTAAAGTTGGTTTCGATTAACAAAAATGTGAATATTGCGACTACCTCGTCTCCAGTTGGGCGACGTAGACGTGGTAGCCGGTTCGCTCAGTTGGTAGAAAGGCTTGCCTAAATTGATGATGATGGAGGAAGTTGGTGGCCGGTATAAAATGAGAGACTTTTAATCATGTTAACAAACAGGTGGCATTTATTCAGCAATAAAAGATCAAGATAGTACCACTTATGTCGGCGAGCATGCTCTTCTTTTCCCCAATTCCAAAATAACATGCACACACACAAAGTAAAATTGAAAAGTAAAATTACTACAATGAATAGAACAAATTTTTCTTTACGCTGATTCCTTCTTGACGGCCAAGCGCGGCCGGGAATCTTATCTTCGTCGCCCGGTCAAAAGGTAATTAAAATTGTTCGCTAAACTGTTTATGCCTTTCGACCACGGGCGCGCCAAAAGGACGAAAAAAATACAGCCTTAGCGGGGCGGCTCGCACAACCAACCAGAGTTGAATGACCTCGGGCCGCCAGCTGGCAGGAAGGACGGCACGCGCGCCACGCGCGCTGGGGTGCCGCGCGGAGGGACGTGCAGGGCCGAGTCAGGTAGTCGGATGACCCCTTGGGTGTTGGCCCAACGCACACAGCGCCGTTCACTTGCTGTTGCTAATTACCAGATAATGTCTGCTCGGTTGAATGATCTCGTCACTTTCAGTTCACTGCTCAGTACTTTGGAGATCGTGGCAAGTTCGTGGATGATCAAATTATTTCACAATAACGTTCCAAACACGAGCACAGTTACTTTCATTGCTGATTCGAATGTCGCTCTGAACTCAAGGAATAAAATATCAGCAATAGGTAGTTTGGCGGTGCCTGTAGCTGAATATAGTTTCGGACTAGTAGACTGGACTGCGCAGGAAATTCGCATCATGGATCGAAAAAACAGAAAACTGCTTACAATGCATCATGTTGCCCACCCCCGAGCTGATGTACATAGACTTTATGTGTCACATAAGGAAGGAGGAAGAGGCCTCAGACAAATTGAAGCCTCCTGGCACAATGCAATAGTTGGAATGGGAAAATATGTAGTCAGTCATCAAGATGACTCTCTAATGAGGCAGGTCATGAAATCTGACCGAAGAATGGGAAACAGGGGCATTGTTAGTGTAGCTAGAAGCATTGCGAAGAAAACTAGGCAAGACACGTCGAATAACACAGACACTGAACTTCTGATGCTGCTAAACATGAAGTGTGAGACACAAAAAATGTTAAAGAAATCGTGGAGAGACAAACCATTCCACGGACAATACCTAAAAAGAATGGACAAGGTGCAGATCAATAAAGATCAATCATTTATGTGGCTTAAAAGGGGAAGAATGAAGCCAGAATCGGAAGCACTTGTAATAGCTGCCCAAGATCAGGCCTTGAGAACACCACATTATGATAAAGCGGTTCTCAAAATTTCCCAAGATGATAAATGCCGCATTTGCCTGGAGCAAGTAGAAACCATTGATCATATTGTCTCAGCTTGTCCAATCCTAGCAAAGACGGAATACCTGAAAAGACATGACAGGGTGTGTAGCTACCTCCACTGGCAGATCTGTACCACCCTCGAAGTTCCAAACACATGCCCCAAGTGGTACGAACACTCACCAAAACCGGTGACGTCTGTTGGATTGTGTACGATATTGTACGACCAACAAATTCAAACTGATCGCACGATAGCGGCAAACAAACCGGATATAGTTATCCGGGATTTGGCGAAAAAATCGTGTTTACTTATCGATGTTGCTGTACCTTGCGATCAAAACGTCGTTACCAAGGAGGCAGAGAAACGTCTTAAATACAAGAGTTTGTAAATCGAGATCAGCCGAATGTGGGGCGTAAAAGCACAGGTCGTCCCAATAGTTATCGGAGCTCTGGGATTTGTTCCGCAAAATTTGAGTAAGAACTTGTCTAAACTCCCCGGTAATTCAAAAGACTGGGAAGTGCAAGAAATTGCTTTATTTGGAACAGCCCACATTTTGCGTGAAGTATTGTAGAGGCACTGATAGTCACCGGATCTGCTCCTTAGGTAGCTGGTTGCAACCTGGAGTAGATTTTATTTTCAGCCGACTCATAACATCTTTAGTCGTGATGTAATGGAATAATAATAATAATAATATTGGATTTTGAAGACCTTGGAGATCTATCGATTTCATCCTAGACTTATTGAATTTTGCAAGGCTAGCATGAAGTCGTGGAGTACCAGGTTACTAATACAGAGCAGAAAGGAAATAGTAGAAACCAGAAGTATTCAGATCAACAGGGGTATTTTTCAAGGAGATTCACTATCCCCTCTGCTGTTTTGCATTAGTTTGATCCCACTATCTAGACAGTTGTCGCAAGCTGACTTTGGTTACAAGCTCCATGGTGATGAAAGGCCAGTATCACCTTTATTTTACATGGATGATCTGATAGTGTTTGCTAAGAATGAAGCGATTCTCTCCCAAATGCTGTCTGTCGTGAATGACTTTAGCAATGACATTGCATGAAGTTTGGTCTTGACAAACGTGCAAAAATCAATTTAAGAAGAGGCAAACTGACAACGTCAGAGAGCATTGAAGTTGAAATGCACTCTGTGATACAAGATCTTGAGCCAGGTAAAACTTACAAATATCTGGGCATTGAAGAATATGAGACCATCTCGAACAACACAATGAAAGAGAGAATTCGCAAGGAGTATTACAGAAGAGTGAGACTTGTCCTGCAGTCTGCTCTGAACTCCAGGAATAAAATATCTGCAATGGGTAGTCTGGCGGTGCCTGTAGTTGAGTACAGTTCCGGACTAGTGGACTGGACTGAGCAGGAAATCCGCATCATGGATCGAAAAAACAGAAAACTGCTAACAATGCATCATGTTGCCCACCCTCGAGCTGATGTACATAGACTTTGTGTCACGTAAGGAAGGAGGAAAGGGCCTCAGACAAATTGAAGCCTCCTGGCACAATGCAATAGTTGGAATGGGAAAATATGTAGTCAGTCATCAAGATGACCCTCTAATGAGGCAGGTCATAAATTCTGACCGAAGAATGGGAAACAGAGGCATTGTTAGTGTAGCAAAAAGCATTGCAAAGAAAACTATGCAAGACACGTCAAATAACACAGACACTGAACTTCTGGTACTACTAAACATGAAATGTGAGACACAAAAAATGTTAAAGAACTCGTGGAGGGACAAACCCCTCCATGGACAATATCTAAAAAGAATGGACAAGGTGCAGATCAATAAAGATCAATCATTTATGTGGCTAAAAAGGGGAAGAATGAAGCCAGAATCGGAAGCAGTTCTAGTAGCTGCTCAAGATCAGGTGTTGAGAACACGACATTATGATAAAACGGTTCTCAAAATTTCCCAAGATGACAAATGCCACATTTGCCATTTGCCAGGAGCAAGTAGAAACCATTGATCATATTATCTCAGCTTGTCCAATTCTAGCAAAGACCGAATACCTAAAAAGACACGACAGGGTGTGTAGTTACCTCCACTGGCATATCTGTACCGCCCTCGAAGTTCCAAACGCATGCCTCAAGTGGTACGAACACTCACCAAAACCGGTGACATCGGTTGGATTGTGTACAATATTGTATACAACAAACCGGATATTGTTATCCGGGATTTTGTGGAAAAATCGTGTCTACTTGTGAATGTTGCTGTGCTTTGCGATCAAAATGTCGTAATCAAGGAGGCAGAGAAACGTCTTAAATACAAGAGTTTGGAAATTGAGATCAGCAGAATGTGGGGCGAAAAAGCACAGGTCGTACCGATAGTTATCGGAGCTCTGAGATTTGTTCCGCAAAATTTGTGTAAGAACTTGGTTAAACTTCCAAGTCATTCAAAGGACAGGGAAGTGCAAGAAATTGCTTTATTTGGCACAGCTCACATTTTGCGCAAAGTATTGTAGAGGCACCGACAGTCCCTAGATTTGCTCCTTAGGTTGCTGGTTGCAATCTGGAGTAGATTTTATACTCAGCCGACTGATAACATCTGTACTCGTGATAAGGAGCAGCAATAATAGTAATAATGCAAATACTGCATACGACGTTGAGACCTGTGATAGAATATGCGGTATAGAAGCTGAAGAAACATACCGATATCTGGGAGTTGAACAAGCTAGGCGCATTGATCACACCAGAATAAAGAATGAACTAACCACCGAATTTGTCCGGAGAGTAAGAAGAATTTTAAGAACTGGAATTAATGGAGGGAACACTTCAAAAGCTGTTAACACTTATGCTGTGCCCATCTTAGAATACTCAGCGGGAATAGTGTCATGGAGCATCACAGACAGAGGATATTCAACGAACGTTAAGGGTGCTACTGTCAAAAACCCTTAAGCATCACCTTCGAGCCTCTGTTGAACGTGTGACCATCCCACGACGCCTTGGCGATAGAGGCTTCACTGACATTAACACCATGATCTGCAAGCAGGTTGAGAGCCTCATAAAGTTCTTCCACGAGAAATCTACCGCATCCAAGCTACACGCTACAGTTTGTGCAGTGGACGAATGGACACCATTAAAATGATGCCAGTCAGACATAAACCTTACGGTTACGGCACTCAGTATCCAGAAAAAACTTGATGCATGGATGGCAAAGCCTATTCACGGAAGACATCCAAACGAGATCAGCCAAGCACATGTCGATACACAGTCATCGAACTACTGGTTGATCTCAGGGCAGATCTTCCCTGAAACTGAAGTATTTATGGTTGCTAAAGAAGATCAAGTAATTCCAACACGAAATTACTGAAAATATATACTGAAAGACCCAAGTGTGAACGATGACCGCTGCCGATTCAGTTGTGGACAAATTGAATCAATACAGCACATTACATCAGGCTGCTCACACTAGCTGGATCAGAATACAGGAACAGGCATGATGCAATAGCAAAAGTAATCCACCAAGAATTGGCCCAGAAGTACCAATTATCATCCGAAGCACGAGTTCCGCACTATGTGTATAACCCGGAGAATGTGTTGGAGAATCATTCATATCGACAGTACTGGGACAGAACGATTCTCACAGACAGAACTGTCATCTTCAATCGACCTCACATTGTTCTGTTCAATAAAGAAAGCAGGCAAGTCGACATTATCGATGTCTCAATTCCAAACACATCCAATCTTCAGTTGAAATGCACAGAAAAGAAGACGAAGTATGTGGATCTCTCAGAATCTATCATCCAACAATGGAATGCTTGCAAAGTGAGAATCATTCCAATTATAATATCAAGTACTGGAGCCATCCCGAAGACCATGCATCAAAGTCTCAAGGAATTAGATCTTCCTGAAAACCTATGGAAGCTTATGCAGAAGGTAACTATCATCTCAACGGCCAGAATCGTCAGAAAATTTGTAGGAAATCATCGTGAATAATTAGATTCAAAATTATAACCATAATTTGTATTGTGATTATGTTAATCTGTACAATTTATGTAATCACCGTAGAGATTCGAGATCATAAAATAATAAGAATTATTATTATTATTATTATTATTATTATAAAGTTGGTTTAAAAAATGTTGTCTCCTGAAAAAAGAAGAAACAAGAATGATCCTTGCTGGCGAACTGGTAAGTACTGCTGATCAAAATAATAATTTTTTGAACAACATAATTATTGGAGATGAAACTTGGTTCTATTTGTACGACCTGGTGCCTAAATGACAGTCATGCGAGTGGAAATCCAAAACATCTCCTAGGAAACAAAAAATTCCTACGAACACAAGTAGAAGCAATGTTACGCTGGAGTTTTTTTTTTTATGGTCAAGGTTTCGTCCACTATGCGTTTATTACAGAAGGTCTTTCTGCAACAAAAGAACTACATGTGGTCGCCTCAGGGACGCATTAAGAAGAAATGTCCGAAAAAGTGGGTACAAAAATCCACGGCTGGAAATTCTTCTGAGGGGGCGAAGATTATTGAACGCTCATGAAGTTACAGCAAATGCGACGTGAGCACTATGACTTGTATCACAAAATGGCTTCCAGGAATGCTTATAGTCACTTTACACGCGCAGACAGAAGTGTGTCACTGCCGAAGAGAACTAGTTTGAAGGAAATGTTGTGTAAATTGCGCATTGGTATCTTGTTGCTGAGTTATTAACAATTTCTGGGAACTTTTTGAAGATAGTATGTAAGTAGTGAAGAAAATAAACATAATATAATTCTCGGTTATTTGATAGAAAAAAATTTACCAAACATATTTTCGTAAGAAGCCACTATTACCAACCCCTCGCCGCTCCGCCTTAAGCATGTACACCCCTTTCTGGATTTTAAGGGGAAATTAGTGCGGAGTCAGGGCAAGTTGCCCGTGCCCATAGGAGAACCGGGCTCCCCAGACGGGCAAGTAGCTATAAAGTAAGCTATAAGTATAGTACAGAAGTATATATAAGTGTAGTACAGTATAGTAGTATAAGTAAGTATAGTATAGTATATAAGTACAGTAGTAGCTGTAAGAAGCTTAGTGCGGGCGCGGTTTGACGTGTTTGTCTTAGCCATGGCCATTTAACTCGGACCTGTCTTAGCCATGGCCCTGTCATGGCCATTTAACTCGGATGACCTGATTTCGAGTCTCGGTGAGGAAATACTTTTTGTTGATGGAAAACACTTCGCAGTTTTCATGTCGTAGTATAATATTGCATAGCATTTAGAAATAATTCGAAAAAAGTGTGTGTTGTTGCAGCTCCACTAATTTATTTTAGTCTTATTCTTGCCATACTACGCGTATACGATACGCCCTCGACGATTCGAAACCGAAGAACAGTTCTCTTTGCAGGTGCTACGCATATTCTTTGCAATAAAGAAACTGTTAATTGTACAATATCGGATGTTTTAAATTGGTTTCGTAATAGCAAATCAACAGTAAATGAAGTGAAAAAGGTTTAATGGAGTGGGCCATTTCAAATATGCAATTGTACATTGAATTTAAACGATGTGACATTGACTGATGGTAAGGTAACTCCCAGTTATCTTAACATCAGTAAGTTAAGACGTCTCTCAGATCACTCAATACTTGTACACAACACATTAGCAGATGGCATTAAACAACGCAAATCGATACACAAGAAAAATCATTTCTTCTGCGTAACTGTTTCTACACAATTAGAGACTTTACAGACAATCAAAAAGAAAAATATTATTCATTTTAACAATGATATTTACGAGCAATTCTAAAAGATTAAATATGCCTGTAAAGGGTGTAGTTGCTCAGCTTCTAGATCAATGATTCCCATCTCGATCAGTTTTTCGCCCAGTTTGCCTGTTCCTTTGAGCATGTGCAGAGTTACCCCTTGTTTTGCTTTTGAACATAAATGTAACTTAATTCTGTAGTTGATTTGCCCTTATTAATGGTTTTTATTACACGGATGCCAATATTTTCATATCAATTCTTGCCAAAAACTGCAGTTGTTACCTGTATTCATAATTCAACTTAACATGTGTACGGAGGCCCCCCCGAGCAGCCGATGCAATAACATCGTTCCGACCGTTAAATTGTTGTACATACGTGTGCGGCGGTTATCGTACAAAGCTACTGATAGTGCTACTGACTTTTAGTTATTAGCTAATGAGTTTAATACATTGAGTGAAAAGAATAATTAATAAAATTCCATGGAACATTAACTCTGTGAGAAACTCATTAACCTCTGCCCTACACTGCGATTTTTCCATAGCTGCCTCTCAAGGCCCGTCTTCACGATCGCATACATATCACGTCATTTCGCGTCTTTATCCGTCATGCCGCTAGATGTTGCATGATCAAGCAGAGCTTGATACAGTCGCAATCATGCAATATCTATCGTCACGACCGACAAAGACGCGAAATGCCATGATTTATTCCATCGTGAAGACAGGCCTTGAGAGGCAGCTATGGAAAAATCGCTGTATAGTGCAGGAAATAGTAAATACATCGCCATTCGTAGAGCTAACGATTACTCGTTTGTACTACACAACTTAACCTCCAATAGTCGAATGGAAGAAACAGATACACAACCTCAGCAATAAATTCAAGGTATGTACCGATCATATCAGCAACTAGTGGTGCTTCCAACGATTACATACTTTCTCGCACTGCTTCTATACGGTCCTAAATGCTACTTCACTACTTCATAAACAAGCAAAAATGTTTTCTACCTGAAAACGTTTTCCGTTCCCAGACCCGAAATCCGATCCTCAAAGTTAACGAACCGGCACTTATACCACTACGCCAAACAAGCACCGTAGAGGTCGAACAGAGCCATAAAAAGAATCGAACCGAGCTATAAAATGGTAAATGCATGATAAACAAACAATTGATACGATGGTAAAATACGATTTACAAATCCAAGCAGAGACGTAAAAAATTGTTGAATGTTAAAAACTCGAAAAAATATATACAGACACTTCCAGTTCATTTATTGTAATTATCAATATTTGTGATTCAAATGGCTTCGCATGGTTTTCAATAAAGTTTTTTGTATTCTCAATTATATCCTGTGACAATAGAGAAATTTGACAAATAATATGCCCCGAGTAGGACTCGAACCGGTGCAGCTTCCCTCCAAAGAGCTGTGCCAATTCTCGCTGATTAACGACTGCGACCAAAATGGCTCTGCTTGACGATTACTCTTCTATAACATTAATAACATATGGTGGTTTCATTTCCAGCATTAGGAAGCTGAAAAATCTAGAGAATGTGAAACAAAATGTTCTTTGGGCGCCCAAAGAAGGTATCTCGGAAGATTATCATTCATAACAGAAAAACTGGTTCAAATTATTAGATACGAGATTAGAAAATAAAGTTCTGCGAGAGTGTCTGCGCCATTCTATTGCACCACTTGTTTCCTAAATTTAGAAACACGTTTCATCCACTTGTTTCTCACCAGACTCCAACTATAAGAGTTTTTCTAGCGAAAATAAGCCGTTTTCCGGCGCACGCTTACTTAACTTTCTCTTCTTACGAAGTATTCGTGAGGCGAGAAAGTAAAAAGCACATTAATAACGATTTTGGAACTATTAAAGATATCTAACTTGTTCTTATGCGTAATTATTACATTTTGTTTACATTTAATGTTGATATATTCCTTTTGTACTGAAATCGGTTTATACAGATGCACAGAACGACGAACAATTGATATGATGTTGTATACGCTTTTACAACTCCAAGAAGAGATGTAAAAAATTGTTAAAAAGTTGAAAATTGGAAAATTATATACAGATACTTCCAGTTCATTTATCGTAATTATCAATACTTGTGATTCGAATGGCTTCACATGGTTTTTAATATTTCTGGAATTCTCAATTATTTCCTGTAACAGAATTTTGATAAATAATACTCCCCGACGAGGACTCGAACTAGCAAAGCTTCCCTCAGAAGCGCAGGGCCGATGCATCCAATTAACGAGCACCGCTACCTTCCCTTCGCTTGGCTCTGACACTTATGTAATAGTAATCAGTGGCGTGCGGTGCTAATTTTAGTAGGGGAACCACTTTTGAAGTCCAAGGTATAAAAAAAACATAAAACAGTTGAAGGTGATATGAATTTTCACAAAGTGTGAATATTAACCCGGGAGTCTTGCATACGAACATAACAGGTCGCCCGGGAGTAAACAGACCCCAGGGAAAATTTCGTTGCCTAAATGCCTTCTAACATTGTATACAAATATTATTCCGTATTTATGTGACTTACAACTTAATCTTATTTATCGAGTTCTTAGTTATTTAAAATTATTAACAAATTTTTAAAATCCATTGATGCATTAAAGCATTTTTTTCTTCCATAAAATGAAAAATAAGTCCGTAAACGTTAATATATGGTGAATGTTAATTTGAAAATGTATCTACAGAGTTCAGTAATAATGTTTTTCACGACCTATACAAACAATGGATGTAATGTCCGTTCTGCTGTTTTCTTACACTTTTCACATTCTCTGGATGCTCTGCGGTTTAAATTCTTCAGACAAATTTCACGTCCTGTTAGATCTCTTTCTTGCATTTTGTGTTTCTTGTTTTTGCTCTGAATGCAAATATTGTATTATTTTTTGTATCAACTCTCGCGACAATCCTGGTAGAATTTATCTCAAAATAGACGAAGACTATACGATCCAAGCTTCCATCTGCAATTCTTATGGGTGGTGATTCCTCGAAATATCAGTAATGTTTTATTCTTCTGAAAGTTGATCGTGCCTACTTCGAATGTTTCACCGGAAACGCAAATTATCGCCAGGGCGTTGCGCCGCGCCGAGTCAATGCCCTGTCAACGCAGGTTGTTCCCACATTCCTCCCTAAATGCCATGACTACTGCGCGGAATGAGTTCCCCGATGCATTCCCTTCTCGCAAGGGAGAACTGTAGAACGGTACGCAAAGAATTAGTTTGTTCAGAATACTTTCTTTAACATATCATAAACGTTCTCGCTGTTATTAGGTGCTTTATACTTTCATTGTATTATAATGTAGTTAGCGCGTACGTAAAACACTCTCAAAAAGCCAAAATAATAAATTCTTTTGGATTTGAAATTGCTACCCGTCGATCACGACGGAACGGATTCTCATACTCATTATCCTCGGGCACTCCCGGACCGACCCGACTTTTCACGAGGCATGACGAAGTCGAGCGCCTACATCTTCGAACAACGAAGCTTCGCTGACGTCACGAGACGAATTTAAAACCGTTTTGAAAACATCGATTGTTACGGTTCAACCACTAGTACTTAGTTCAGAATCTGAGTTCAGTAAACAGGCTCTGGCCATAAGCAACGAATATTTTAAATATAGAAAGGATTTTTCTGTGCTTTGCATAGAGGAATGACTCATTCCCTTCATTCCATGGAATGCACGCCACTGATAGTAATGATGTAAGGAGTTTCATTTCTAGCATTAGGAAGCCGAAAAATCTAGAGAATGCGAAACAAAATGTCTTTTGGGCGCCCAAAGAAGGTATCTTGGAAGATTATCATTCAAAAAGGAAAAACTGGTTCAAACGATAGAGATTAGAAAACTAAGTTCTGCGAGAAAGTCTGTTCCATTCTATAGCACCACTAGTATATGTATTTATTTACCCTCCATTATTACACACGTGGGGAAAATTTAAAGAAAAAATTTGGAGCGGTTTTTGAGAAATTTCTTTCTGTAATTTTGAAGCGAAGATTACGCAAAAACGACTCGTTTTTTCAGAAAATTCTACATAACCTTTTTAAAAGATCAAATTTTGTACAAGAGACTTTGTTTGAAGTAAAAATCGGTATCTACAATTTTGTAGTTAAAAAATTTTTTTTTGCAATTTTCAAAAAAAAACAATTCTTTCCCAGAAGTAGGATCAAGGCCATATTTTTTATCGACCTTCATTACATAAGTGAAGAATATTTAAAGAAAAAAATTGGAGCGGTTTTTGAGAAACATTTTTTTGTAAATTTGAATCGCAATTTTCCCAAAACTACTCCTTTTTTCAAAAAATGGTATATGACCTTATTTAAAGTGCTAATTTTGTACAACCGACTTTGAGGTAAAAATCTCTATCTTCATATTTGCAGTTTTTAAATAGTGTTTTGCAATTTTCGAAAAATTGGGGATATAAACGAAAACAATACCTACATCATTCCCTTCAACGTCCTTTGCACTATTCAGCAACAAAATATAATCAAAAAATTTGGAGCCATTTTCTTTTAATTTAGAAAATTTCAAAATGGGCTTCATGTAAAGTACCCTCAAATACTAAAATATCGGTTTCAAATTCCAGGGACCTTGAGACGAGTAAAACGATAGGGGAATATCAATTTTGAAGAAAATTGGCTGAACGGTTTAGGCGCTAGCGTTGACCACAGACGGACAGACGGACGTTTTGCCGTCAATCGATTTTGCAGTATCAAGAAGAAACAAAACATGGATTTTGACTACACAACGAGGTAGAGGATTATTTCCCTAAATTTAGTAACAGGTTTTAAGCACTTTTTCGTTACCAGACTCCAACTATAAGAGTTTTTCTGGCGAAAATTAGCCGTTTTCCGGCGCACGATTACATAACTTTATCTTTTTACAAAGTATTCGTAAGGCGAGAAAGTAAAAATTGTGTTTAGAAATGCAGCGGTTTACGGAAGTAGGAAATAATATTGTGTCGCTGGCATAACCTCCACAACAAAGGACTCATACCTCGAATGATAACGGCATAAAAACGACTGCATCCGTACTATTGACTTCGTCGGAAAAGCAGACAGTTACTGTGCAAACGCAGACAAAAAAGTGATTCATCAACTACGAAGCCACCAATCAATGCAAATGAAATAAACCTAAGCAACAGATTTCGACTTTTAGGAGAAGTTCAAAAAGCAGATAGCCACTCCCTTCTCAAGAAAACCATCTCCTTCAAAACCACCATAAGTATTAATACCCGACCTTAAAAATGTAGAAGTCCTAATAAATTCAATAAAGAAAAAAATAGTGAAAATGATTTTTGTTACAAAATATACAACGAAGTGAAAGTAATTCCTGCATCTGTTCAATGCTGTGAATCTCTCATCTATCATCTTAGCGAAAAGAATGCAAAGTTCCATACTTACCAGTTAAAGAAGAGCGTGCTATTCGAGGGTCCATCATATTTATCCTTCGGTTGATACAAAATGCCTGCAAATGGAACCAGAACAACTGGGTCACAAAGTAAAAATATTCACAAGAAAAAAAAAAACCTTGTGTAATATCATAGATGTCAGTGATAGTCTCAGATATTGAAACCGTAGCTCCAGAAGTGCTCGCCTATCTGAAACGTTCACAAAAGATAAACAGACACTAGCGAAATGTGCTCTGTGTGATATCCGCCCATCCTGCCAACTACAAGGGCTGTAGGATACACAGAGAATTAGTTAGCCGCACTTATAACAACAACTATTACGAGGAATGCTACAAATTACAGTGCGACAGACAATTACAACCCATCCCCAAAAGAATTCACTATTTTAAATATAAACTCACAAACCTTCCTCTCGTGCCTCTTGTCATTTCCAAAACTCAAATGAACTTATTCAAGGTATTCTCTAGCATCCAATAGCAATGGGGAATGCAAAAGGCATCTCTCGACATCGCCAAGAACAACATTTATTTCTACAAACTCATAAGATTGACATTATGTTAATCAGTTAAACTCATTTCACCTAGAAGTCCTACATTTCCATTTCAGCCTACTTGAGCTACAGTTCTCAACACCCTGATGGTACGGATCATAGAGGAACCTCTTTTTTATACGTAAATATAAAATATAATAATCGAGGTTCCTCTATGAGTCGTGCCATCAGATGTAGTTCATAACGTAAAAATATAAAACATTACAAACTACAACAGTACAATCACAATGATTTACAGTTTACCTGCGTTAAATTTAACGATATCTTCGGCCCGATATTGTCCATCCAAGCACTCCACAACAGAGCTATGTTTGATTCTTTCTTCAACTCTTTGGGAACAAGATTTATCGGCGGAGACTACTACAACGCAAAACACGTGCACTGGAACTTGAACCCGACTTGATACTTCAAAAGTCGACAACTTTATAAATGTATCCAAAGCAACAATCATACTATAGTATAGTGGAGAACCGTGGTACTCTGGAAAAGCGTCGACAAATCTGGTTGCACACTAGATATCGCCAAGATAAATCTAATTTTAATACAGCATCTCATCTCCTAAAACAATCCCTACAACAGAAAAGAAATTATTCATTCCGCCAGTATATTCAAACTTAACAGCAACAACTATCTAGTCCATCTGGAAAGCCAGCAAAATATACAAGCGCCAAAATATGCAATTTCCGCCTATTAGAAAAAAAACAGGACATGGGCAAGAAGTCCAAAGGACAAAAGTGAGCATTTTTGCAGAACACTTCACTACTGTACAGTTTACCAGATAGCCAATGCCCTCACCAAAATAACACTAACGAAAAAGATATAATCCAGTATCGTAAAGCCTCCTTACAAATGTCACCTCCAATTAAAACCATTTTCTTCAGTGAAATACAAAAATATATTAAACAATTCATTAACCAAAATAAGTCTTGGATACGGCCTTATCAAAGAAAAAGTACTTCAAAAACTACCTCGGAAGGGATTTGCATTCACTGACCGTCTCTTCAACGATGCAACCATTTCCCTAGTCTTTAATTGCTATCGCTGTCTGACATTCCCCGCCTGCAAGTTGACACTTGTGCAACAATCACTGATTGTTGTGTCTAGATGTCCAGCGTCTCAGTACCTTCCTTCTTAGTGGAGATCTATCTCTGAACAAAGTTACAGTTGCACTCGTGGTTTCCTTTTAGTTAGTATGTAATATTTTTGTGCGGTGCGTTATAAGATACCAATTGCTTTAAGTATTTTTTTTCGCCTAGTGATACCAAAACTACGAGATTACACGTAATTATAGAGATAATTATCATGATTCTGAAATTGAACAGGGGCAAGGGAATGAACATGAATATGAAATTGTTCAAATATTACCAACAATGACCGCATTTATTATGAAAAAATGCTTCCGTGGTGTGCATACCCTCCATTGATTATTTGGTGTTTCCGTGCGCGTCAACGATTGTCGTTTGTTCCGTAAGTGTAGTGAATGATTTCTACGGAATGTGTTGGTCATCTTCCACGGCTGGATAATGGGATCTGATGGCGACATACACTTCGGCTACGGGGTTTTCCCCAACAAGGTAACTACTACTAGTGGAGTACTGCCCTAGCTTAGTTCCCGACTGATCTCCCGTCATTTTCTGTAATGTGGTTCATGTAAGTGTGCGTGTAAGTGCGGGGTGAAGATAGGACAAGGAAGAGAAAAGAAAAGAATGGCGTGCGGTCCGTGGCCCGTTTGTTAGGGTACTGTACAGTCATTAGCCTGGCGTTCATCGGAGAAACCACGGAAAACTAACCATCAAAGCAGCTGATCGTAAGAATTCTCAATCAGAAAGCGGATGAATTCGTCCTAGCTATCTAACTAGTGTCGAAAATCCTGTCACCGGTCAGGACTCGAACCCTAGAACTCCCGTTCAGAGGCACTGCAGTAACATGACTTGAAGCCCTGTGCCACCTCAGCCGGTCGTTTCTTGACCTTGTCTCACCCACGCCATGATATTCTACTACACTCGTTCTCACTCCGCCCATTGATTCTCATTCGCTTTCGAAGAGACTTATTCTGATTTCCCAATGTGTGTGTCGTGACCTGCAAAAAATCCTACCATGAGCGGGACTCGTACTCGAAATTTTACATCATCATAAACCTTTATAAAAGAAATGTGATTTTTTACACCAGCAGATACGTTCAATATTGTCAAATAATACATTAAATTATAGGAATTAAGCGTGAGCGGTATCACAGTCCGCCGATACTAATTAAAGGTTTCGAAAGTGATACCAATCCTTAGCCAAGGAAGGTCGTTCAGATTGTTGCCATAATAAAACCTGGGAAATCGCCAAATGACACCGCATCTTACTCGCCAATAAATATGCTCCCAGTCTCGTAAAAAGCCTTTGAAACTAGTGGTGTACCAAAGCACATACTTTCTCACTTTGTTCCTACATGCTCAGCAATATTATACTACTTCATAAACCCGCAAAAGTGTTTTCAAACAATTTTTTTCCGCTCCGAGACGCGATCTCAAGCTCTCAGAGTTGACATGCCGGCATTCATACCACTTCGCCACATAAGGCTACATAAATCGGACTCGGGCCGAGGCATAAAAACATAAATGCCCGATTCATGTAAAAAAAAAACATATGATTTGGGACAAATTATAAAAAATTCCGCATATAAATACATATATACACATATATACATATATATGTATATATATACATATATACACATATATACATATATATACATATATATATATATATATATATATATATATATATATCTTCCTCTCTTGTTCAAATTCAAAACGTCAAATCCAACACGAAGTGCTTCCAAAGCACATACAATTTTGTTTGTTTCTAAATGCTTTGAAATAAGATACATCTACATAAACCAGCAAAAGTATTTTCAACCTGCAAGTATTTTTTTCCATACCGACACCCGAAGCCAGTTCCGTTGAGTTAACGTACTGGCACTGATACTACTCAGCCACACAAGAGCAGTGCGCTGTAAAAATTCGTTGTTTTCCGGCGCACGATCACATAACTTTCTCTTCTTACGAAGAATTCGAGGCGAGAAAGTAATAATAATAATAATAATGATAATAATATATAATAAGAAGGAAAATAGTAATAATAATAAGTATTAATAATTTGGAATGGTTAGGGATATGTAAGTTGATCGCATGGGTACTGGGTATATTGTATTTCAATTTAATGTTAATAATTTCATAATTTTACTTAAATCGGTTCATACAGATGCATACAAGACAACGATTTGACGTGACATATCAACGACGTTTCAGAAATCGAATAACGGAGTTGAAAAAAATGTTTAAAAGTTGCAAATTGGAAAACCACATACAGACAAGACCTGTATATTTAACAGTATTGATTCTGTTTGTGAGCAGAAGTACTCCAAATGATTTTCGATAAAGTTTCTATAATCCTCAATAGTTTTTTTCTGCAACAACACATTCATTAAATTAAAATCCCAGTCGGGGATTCCAACCTGCCTTCTAGCGATGCGAACGGCTCAGTGTGACCACGCCTTCACGAGACAGAACCACACATTTGAGTGAGTTGCTTACTTATATATTAGTCGAAACGTAATTGTTTTAGTTCTAGCATTAGAAAGCCGGTATTTGAGAAAATGCGAAAAAATGCCTTTTGGGCGACAAAGAAAAGCAGCTGTGAAGAACATAAGGCTTACTCCAAATGATTGTCCAGACTGAAAACATTAAAAAACTATCAACTACGAGAAAGTCTGTGCCCTTCTATAACACTACTAAACCGTATAATATACTACGTATATTACTTGGTATAATATACAACGTATATTACTCCATAAGTAAAAATCCTCTATCACGTGCCAGAATCCCTGTTTTGTGGGTCTTAGATACCGAAAACCAATTGAAAGCAAAACGCCCGACTGTCCGTCTGTCCGTCCGTCCGTCCGTTTGTCCGTCTGTGAACATCACTAGCACCTAAATCCTGTGTAGGATTTTTTCGAAATTGAAGAAGCCCCTGTCCATCTGGTTCGAGCCGAAAGTTTGAGATTTTGAAAAACATTCTTCAAAATTTGGGGTACTTTACATGAAGCCCCCTGAAAATTTTCAAAATTTTCTCAAAAAGGGCTCCAAACTTTTTCTGTAAATATTTTGTCCGAATAGAGTAAAATAAACTTATTAAGGTGGCATAGGTCCCGCTTTCACGGTTAACTCTGAATTTTCGAAAGTTGCAAAAGTGTTTTGAGTTTTTTTCGGTCTCTTCCTACAACTACAAAATTGAAGACAGAGATTTTTCCTTCAAATGAAATTTGTTCTCCGTAGTGGTTTGTTTCTTATAGAACATGTATATTTTTTGAAAATTTTAGTATTTTCCGTGCAATATTGCGTGCAATATGTGCAATTTAAAAAATACAAAAACAACATTTTTACAAAAACAACTCCAAATTTTTCTTTAAACTTTTTGTAGAGATAGTGCTAAATGTATTCTATGAGACATTGCATAAACAATTACATAAACAAGATTTTCTCAAAACCGGCCCCAAAGTTTTTCTTTAAACTTTTCGTAGGGATAGCGACTTGAATACTCTATGACAGACCTGCACAACGCCTGCTCCCACGGGCATTCTGCACTTGCAAGCCGATCGCCTGCCCGCAGCACCGCCGAAAAGTGCAAGTAGTGGGAGTAGGAGGCTTTGCGGGGAGGGGAGAAGTCTGACGTAGCACGACGCGACGCGTAGATTGAATGCCTGGCCGTTTAATACAATGATCCATGCTTCAAAATTATATGCCCATTTGTTTAAATGGGTTACGTCTAGTATTTCAAGTTACCAAGGTCATAATTCACTTTAAGTTCTGTGCACTACTGTATTTCCACCTTTGTATCCACCACTGTAAGTATTTTCATTCCCTAATTTTTTTTAAAGAAAATAACATGCTCATTGTGACTCATAAGCATTATTTTAAAGCAATAGCTTTAAAATATATGCTTATATGTATAAGGAAAAATATAATTTAATTCTATCTAACAAAAATTTGCAATTTAATGATTGATTGTTCCCCAGGAGTGTTATAATCTCCAAATCATAGAAAAATGAAGAAAATCATGAGAGCAATCTCTCACATCAAGATTGACGTAAAAATAGAATATGTGGCAATTCCAAGAAGGCTAATGTTTAATAGCACATTTGTGACCATTTTTCCCCATTATAAAACTGAATAAAAGAGATCAACGAGCAAACTTCTGTGACGATATGTTACGAACCATCATAAGATAATCATGGGTATTGTTAAATAGAATGCAAAGGGCTTTATATTTTTAGACGATGTCGTAAACGACTCTATATTCTTGTTAGAAATTAGAACAGAAAATAATAATGATTTTTTTCAAGAACAATATGTTTTTGCTTTGAGAGAACCGTCTTATTCAATTAAACGTAGTTAATAAAAAATAGTTTATTGCTGTCATCATCAAACAAAATCAATTCAGTATCAAAATTTTGTGTTTAGCACAACACTAAATTTGTGATTACATCGTAGCAAAGCGAATTACATTATCAGCCCTACAAGCAATTATAATACTTGTTGTCGAAATCTAATATGTATAATTCGTTGTAGTTTCATATTTTGCCCTGCCATATACCGAGAACAAACATTTGCAATATAATACAAAAGGCAATATTACTTCAACTGTATATGACCGTCATTTTCTTGCCGATTGCTCTTTGAATTTACGCGCTATCTTTTGAATTGCGCATTCTGATTGGTGGTCCCCACTCCTAGAATGGGTCTCATCCCCTCCCTTCATCGATTTTCTCATTTGCCCTCGAGTTGCCCGCGCGCAGCTCCTGACATCAGTGAAAGTGCAAAATGCTGTGCAGGTCTGCCCTATGAGATGACATAAACATCGATCTAACGGACATGATCGATGTATCGGACATACTATCTTAAATAATTATCACATTGTACCACTCAGGATAATTATTAATCGACACAGTTAAATTGGACGCACAGCGGAAAGGCCGACCCGACCTTGGTCATGTCGGAATCTTCAGAAATTCTTCCTTCGCTTTTGCAAACGACGGAAGGTGCGGATCGTCGCATCCCGACCATGCCGGCCGGGTGCGCACCATTACGGGAAATTATGTGATGAACTTTTAAAAAATCCCGCCCGTTCCCTTCATCCGTGTTGTACCGAAACAGGGCGCGCGTAGTTTTAGTTGTCATTCCAACACCAGTGACTGAATAACACACGTAAATTTAACGACAAAACAGGTGTCATGTAATATCGTGCTTGATATACTCAGTGTTTCCAAAAATATTCTAACGCTTTCATGTGATGACAACATAATTGTTATATTACAGGAACGCGCCCGGTATTACTAATCAATGAAGTTTATTAGAGGAAACGAATAGCAGTTCGCTGTTAGAATACTATAGTGAACACCCCAAATTTCAGCTTTACTGCTCTCCCAAAATGCGAAGGACTGTTTTGAAATCTTAACAATCACTTTAGTCGACCTGGATGGCTGAGGTGACTACGAGCGTGTACCGTTTTTTGTTTGTCTGTCATGTGTGTGTAGTCGCGGAGGACCTCCCATTCTGCTGACCCCGGATCAGAGGAGCCTGCAAATGTGTTGGTGTCTAATGTATGGTCGAATATCATTCCATCGGAACGTAAAGGGCAACCGGCAGTCAACAGGATAAAAGACCTGGGGAAAAAACGATCACTTGAAATTTGTTAGACTTCCAGTAGATCCCGTGTTTTTTTAGTACTTTGACCAAATTCTTCGGCACTTCATAGCAAGCTTTAGATTAGATTCTCGATGTGTTGCGCTAAATTCCTCAGTTTTCCCAGCACTAAAGGGTTTTTCAGAGCCCTCCGTACCAGAACTTCTAGAAGAAAGCCAGTGACAGCAACGCTTAAGCCTACGCCAAGGACATATCCTGCGCCCACCATTTGCTTCAGCCTCAAGGGCCGAGGAGTTGTGGATTGCCTCGAGGTGCCCTCGGCAACGATCACTCCGTTGGTGAGCATGTGGTGGTGTTGCATTCGGCTCCAGTACTCGAACAGCCCTGCTTCCACCAGGCGCTCCATCACGTCGCTGAACGACGGGAACAGCGGGGAGTTCTTGCGCAGGAGGAAGGCTAAATGCCCTGGCGGATTCACGCACTCCGGGACGAGGTGCAGCATCCGCTCGCCCTTTTCAGTGAGTTCTTCAACGCTGGAATAGTAGGAGAAGGTGAAAGAGGCTAACTGAATACCAATGTTTTCCCCACCCGTTATCTTCCGCATGATGCTCATCAAATCGCTGTATTTTATTTTGCTAATCTTCCGTTGTATATTTGTCAATGCTTGTGGAGCATCCGCGTTTTCGTAGATACTCGTGAAGCCGAAGGCGAATACGTCGTCCAGCACGCGCGCGACGTCGTCCAACGTTTGCAGGTCGGCGAGATGAGGCGGCGCCGTCAGGAAACCTAGGAGCTGTCCCGTGTAGGCGTTGCTGAGCACCAGCGAGAACAGCAGCAGCGCTCCCATCAAGATGCGTCGGCGCAGAGAAGCTCCGGAGCAGTTCGCAGCGCCTGTGAAGATCACTTGGGTCACGTCTAGCACAGCACGAATAAGGACTGACCATCTTCCGTCGCGGTGCACGCCATTGGCGAAGTAGTAGTGCTCAGAGAAGCGCGCCAAGATGAAGGTGCCTAGCGATATCAAAATGGCCGCCCAAGCGAGCGGTGTATATGGAAGCAGCAACACTTGCGCAAAGGGCACTGTAGGGGCGCGGGGTACCACGATGCAATACGGGCTCATCATGACAGGAAGGGTGTAATCCACAAATTGATACCTGTCGTGAGAGTAGTAGAAGTAGGGGCTTGCAATGTCCACTGCAGCGCTTTGAACGAGGCCTAATACACCATCGTATGTTCCATTGGTATTTATTCCAATAGTAGCCGTGGTTGGTTTAACAACCTTTAAATAAACTCCTGTCTTTTCTTCGAATATATTAAGCGCATGGTGAAAAGCGCCGTCGTATATTCGTTCACCTTCCTTGTTTGTCCAGAAGTGCGCCAAAACAGCAGGGAAGTATGCTATTTTGTAACGATCATTACTGGGTTGATTCGTTAGAGAATCCTCAATATTTCTGTTATGTACAACATCACCCAAAAGAACGTGATGTCCTGGTGAAAAAATATGGCCCCTGCTAAGTTTGCAAGGCATTAACCACAAAATAAGGACGAGCGTTTTGATAAACGCCATCGCAGAGAATCCTTCGTTCAAAATGGCAATAATCCTTGGAGAGAGACTACTGCGCCTCGGTGCTGAATTCAGATAGCTATTCTATGGAATTATTGTTTAGCAATCAATACAAATTACAACCAGTATTTTCCATGTCGGTAGTTATATGGCATGGAAAAAAAGGCGTGAAGAACAAGTTCGTCGCATCACGTGAAATAATCATTATGGATTTTTAAATATGCATAGTCCTCGTGTGTTAAATGATCACGGAAAGACACACTTACCAAGTCAAGCGTGAATACAGAATCAGGCAAAGTAAAAACAGGCTGGGATGTATTCTATTTTCTATTTTTTTTATTATTCAATTTATCAAAAAATATTTCAACCTGGGAATCTTTGTATTCCAATTGTGCGAGTTCTTTGAAGTCTATGTTGATTATAAAGAGAAATAATAAAATAATGATATTTTCATATGAGTCAGATTTCGCAGAACAAATATTTTACCATTATTTCTAGAGTATATATAATTCACCAATCAGGCCTCCTATTTGAACAAAGAACGTCAAAACATGTTACAAATTCACGCCTGTTCAAAGCGTTTGTCACAATAACAGCTAGAGCAAATACTAAGATGAATTAGAGAACACCAGACAGACGGGCCTGATACTTCCGGCAGCGCACGTGAAGGGTACTACATACGTGAAAGAAAGCAGTGATCCATTCGTGGTCGTATACCAGGTTTTAAAGGCCTACCACGCATCACTTCCGAGTTATGCGCAATTATAAAGTGTGATGCATGAATCTGTAATGTATGTCATTATCTGCAAACTTCAATTTTTACATTCTCGCTCTTAAGAAGGAAGAGAAAGTTATGTAATGCAGCGGGAAAAAGCGGCGAATTCTCGGCAGAAAACCTCTTAATGTCGGGCCCTGGTTACGAAAAAATGGATAAATCCTGTTGCTAAATTTAGGAAAAAAATCCTCTTAACACATGGTGTAGACAGAATCTATGTTTTGCGGGCTCTTGATACCGAAAAATCGATTTCGCCTGTGAACATCGCTAAACTGGTTATTCGATTTTATTCAAAATTGGTATTCCCCAAACGATCTGGTTGATTTCGCGACCTCTTGAATTTGAAACCGATACTTTAATTTTGGGGAGTACTTTACATGAAGACCCTGGGATATTCAAAAGTTCATTTTGGGGTATATTTTGTTTTTTTAAAAGATCTCTCACACCTTTAATTTGCACATTTCCAGCAATTTGTAAACACTAATGTTTTTGTGAGTTAATGTGCTTAAAATTACAACTGAAGTTTTTCAAAATTCAAAAATTTTCTGTGGAAAAGAGCTTCAAATTTTGCATTTTTAGTAACGCTTAAACGCCATTTCTTAAAAACGGCTACAAATTTTTCAAACAAAATTGCCATTGAAGACGAGGTTCTTTAATATTTCCGTTCTACCATTTGGAAACCGAAAAATTAAGAAATGTACTTTGGGCGGCGATCAATTGCAGCTGGCAAGGATAGTGGCAATGCCGAATAGCTAGCCCAACCCAAGGAAATAGAAGACTTATACGGGAAAGTGTGTGCCATTCTGTAGTACCACTAGTTACTTATCAGGGCCCGACAATGAATTGTTTTCTGCCGAAAATACATCGTCGTATCACATAACTTTCCCTATACTACGTATATTACTCCGTATAAACGAATGTATAAGGGAAAGTAAAAATCTTCAATATTGAGTTGTAGAAAGACACCGACAATATTTTTACTTTTTAATTTTTAAAAACTAAGTGATTTCAACAAAAATGACCTCTAGACCATTCTCTTAGGCGTTCTTCACGTTATCAAAAAACAAAGTTGAAACAAAATTGAGGCTCCGTTCGCCTCTCCATTTGTCCGCCCCTCTGTGATCAACGCTTAAACTGGTTCGTGAACCAGGAATTGAAGTTCTTGGTTTTCCGAAGGTTTTTAAATATTTTTGGTGACTTTCTACAAGCACAATATTGATTATTGAGTTCGTTTCCTTCATGAAATATGTTCTGTAAAGACAAATCTTGAAATAAGGTTATCTACAATTTTTCGAAAAGGTGAGACTTTTTTCGGAATTTTGAGTGAAATTTAGGTAATTTTTAAACAATTAATTTCTCAAAACTGTGTCTTATTTTTTTCTCGCGTGAATCCAGGGACGGTAACAAAGTTAGTAGGGTCATTCCATGCAAAAAAGTAGGAAATCTGACACTACATCTCAGAATTTAAAAATATTTTGCCACCTTACTTATTATGATACCTGAATGAACTAGGTACAATATTTTTGTCTCATCATCCATTGTTTAGCAACAATGGGCACTTGAAATATTAGGTTAGCAGTCTGTAGACATTCCGTTATGATTTTTTTCCGATGATATGCAAACAAGCAAAAAATATGAAAGTGACACCATTTGTAGAAGAAATGTAAAGGATAAGTTTATGCTAAAGATATTTTTTACCGTGAGTCTTTAACAATTAAGAAGTAAACAAATTCTAAAAAATGCAATAAATGGAAATATAATATTTTTAAATTCTTGAATTTTGGAAGAAAAATTGCTGAAACTACTTTCAAGCTACTCTGTAAATTTCATCATGGAATCTTGAATGGTTTTAAAGTTATGAATAAAAGTATCTTACGCGCTCCATTAAAGGCCCCTACACACGTACCAATTTGTCGGGCCGACCGTCGGGCCAACCAGATTGTACGCTTTGCTCCACACGGCCCAACCAAGAACCCAATTTATCAGTCGTGCTCCAAGTTGTCCCGAGGAAAGTAGCTCTGTGTGAGTAGCGAGTGTTCTCGCGTCGTTTGTGTCGTCTATTGTGGTGTGCTCCTATTGCGATTTTTTTCCTGCAGATGCAGCCGTTCCGCAATAATACCCCTTTCCTGCGGGTTTTCCATGGTTCCTATTAACCTAACTTAGTTCAAAAGCTAACTAAAATACGAACGAATTAATTTACTAAAAAGAGAAACTTGAAAAAAAGATACAAATGTTACCTTAACCAAAGAAAAAAATTAAAATACTAATTAACAAAACTATTATTACAAATGAAATAATTTATATAACTTCCGAAATTTCAACAAGAACTTACTAAAAATAACTTACAGCGAAAAAAACTATCCTAACATAACCTAATTTAACAATAAAGAAAAATCTATACACGAATTAACAAAACTATAACGTATGAAATAAAATATCGAAACTGAAATAACAACAAAAATAACCAACAACGAAAAAATTAGCAAACTGGAAGCAGAACGCAACCAGCACAAGAAAAGGACCGAGAACCGGGCACCATGGCATCGGGCCATGGATTATCATGGATGTTCATCCATGATCGGGCATCATGTCGATCCAACATCCTCTAGATTTCAACATATAGATATAGATCTTTATTCAAGGGGTGTTGGACGAGCACGATGGAACATGTGGATTCGCACGACGAAATCTGCGGAAATTAGTAAAAACTCAAGCGCTGTCGTCGGCAGTTGGCCCAACCACGCTACACACGCCACAATTTGTCGGTCTCTGGTCGGGCTGTGTGGTGGGGGAATCGGCTGTCGGGTGTCGGAGCCGACCAACCGCCCAACCAAATTTTCTGTTGGACGACTGGCCTCCACACGATACAATTTGTTGGGTCGACTGGCCGGTCGGCCCGACAAATTGGTACGTGTGTAGGGGCCTTAACGAACTCGTCTCAGCTGCTAGAGCCGCCGCGCCACAGCGCTCCTCGTCAGCGCTTGGCGTTACAGTTTTCCTCCGCCGCGCGATTGTGGATTTCGCAAAACTACTTCTCTAGGTGTTAAGTTTGCCGTAGGAGCTACATGAAGAGATACGCCACATTCGACCATTATTTTTTGTTCACTCCAACGTTTTGGTAAACACGTTAAAATCATGTATTTCTCATTAGCTGTTTTCACGTTTGAAAATTTTTCTTTGAATTGTGTCAACATTTCTTCTCCATCATTGCTTTCTATACTCACATGAAATAATTCAGAAACTGCTTTATTTACGGCACTCACCTTTCTCCTTGCGTACGATATCTCTCGGGTTTGTTTTTGCAATGACAGTGGTGATTGAGACACTAAGATCTGCATTGGGCATTTTGGATATTTTCTGACGGCACATCGCATATTGCTTCACCTACCACTAAATTCGATATTTTCTTCCGTATCGCCTCTGTAATCTTTCTCTTACCCACCCGACTTTTGTGCTTCTCGAATCCGAATGGATTGCAGCACCAAAGCCTGTTAAACGTATTCACAATCTTTGGCATTTTCTATCACGATGTATCACTGAATAGTAACACGCGAAAACTAAGCCTGTAAACTGGCGTCAGGATCCCTTCGAAGGCATCGATGGATATCCCTAGGGAATGAACTTGGCGGTGCCTGCCTACGACCTTGCGTCACCACTCGCTGGGCAAAGGCACGCGACTTTCAACCTTAAGAGCAAAATGCGGGTATACTTTTCATTTAATAACTTACGCATTTTTTAAGATTCCATCGCGACAGTTTGCAGAATGGTCATTTATTGGTTCTTCCTGCAGTGTGTAAAATATGAAAGAAAAGAAAATATTATTTTTGAAAAAAAATGTATTTGTTTAATTTATTAGCATTTTTTATTATAAACAAATGTCTCAATCCTTAATATAATATCAACTGCTTAAAATATGATCGTTTATGTTCAAAATAGCGTGCCCGTTTTTAAAGTTTTATTCATTTTATGAATGTCATAATTATTATCATTATTGAGTACATTGTGTCATCGTCCATGTTTAACCCGTAATTGTTGCTAAACTGCTGAAGATATTAATTCCATAAATTGTCTTTTAACTGTTCATCATTAGTAGATTAATGTAATAAATATGAAAAAAATCTGAGACTCACTGTCAGAAAACCTGAAATTTTGCATGGAATGACCCAGTAGTAATTCCAGTTCCAGCGAACACTAATTTCGAATATTGCAAAAAGTGAACATTTCAAAAGTATAAAATTTACAAAAGAGTTTTTGTCTTCAATAAAATCAGATATCTAAAGAAGGTCTCTTAAAATGTTTCCGAAAAACGTGTATTCGTTGCATATTTTCTGTTTGAATTTAATGCAGTTTTAAAAAACATTGTTTTAAACAGCTCGAAATTTTTTACTTTCTCGCCATACAAATACTTCGTAAGAAGAGAAAGTTACGTAATCGTGCGCCGGAAAACGGGGAATTTTCGCCAGAAAAACTCTTATAGCAGTCGTCTGGTAACGAAAAAGTGGATAAAACCTGTTTCTAAACTTTGAAAAAAATATATTCTATCTCGTGGTGTAGTCAAAATCCATATTCTTTTTTTTTCTTGATACTGCAGAATCGATTGACTGTGGTTGAAGGACATTTAAAGGAATGATGTAGGTATCATTTTCGTTGATTTCTCCAATTTTTCGAAAGTTGCAGAAAACTATTTAAAAACTGCAAAATTGAAGATAGAGATATTTACTTCAAAGTCGGTTGTACAAAATTAGCACTTTAAATAAGGTCATATAACATTTTTTGAAAAAACGAGAAGTTTTTGCGAAAATTGCGATTCAAATTTACAAAAAAAATGTTTCTCAACAACCGCTCCAAAGTGTTTCTATAATGTTCTTCACTTATGTATGAGAGACGTTAAAAAATATGGACTTAGTCCTACTTCTGGGAAACACTTGGTTTTTTGAAAATTGCAAAAAAAAATTATTAAAACTGCCAAATTGTAGATAGCGATTTTTACTTCAAACGAAGTCTCTTGCACAAACTTAGGTTATGTAGAATTTTCTGAAAAAACGAGTAGTTTTTGCGTAAATTGCGCTTCAAATTTACAAAAAACAAATTCTCAAAAACCGCTCCAAATTTTTTTCTTTCGATTTTCTCCACGTGTGTAATAATGGACGGTAAATAAATACATAAACTAGTGGTGCTATAGAATGGCACAGACTTTCTCGCAGAACTTAGTTTTCTAATCTCTATAGTTTGAACCAGTTTTTCTGTTATCAACGATAATCTTCCAAGATAACGTCTTTGGGCGCCGAATTTTGTTTCACATTCTCTGGATTTTTCGACTTCCTAATGCTAGAAAGGAAACCACAATACACTCTTACTATTATACAAGTGTAAGCGCCATGAAGAGGGAACGTAGCGGCGCACGTTAATAGGGGGGGGGCATCGGCCCAGCGCTTCCGACGGAAGATTCGCTGGTTCGAATCGTGGTCGGGGTATATTATTTATCAAACTTCACTGTTTCCGGAAATAATTGAGAATTCCAGAAATATGATTAAAATCATGTGAAGCCCTTCGAATCACAAGTATTGATAATTCCAATAATTGAACCGGAAGTTTTTGTATGAAATTTTCCAATTTCCAACTTTTTAACAATTTTTCACATCTCTTCTTGGAATTGTAAAGCGTATATACCATCATATCAATTGTTCGTCGATCTGTGCATCTGTATAAACCGATTTCAGTACAAAAAGAATATATCAACATTAATGTAAACAAAATGTAATAATTACGCAAAAGAACACGTTAGATATTTTTGACAGTTCCAAAATCGTTATTAATTTGCTTTTTACTTTCTCGCCTTATGAATACTTCGTAAGAAAAGAGAGTTATGTAATCGTGCGCCGGAAAACGGGGAATTTTCGCCAGAAAACTCTTATAGCTAGGGTCTAATGAGGAAAAAGTGGATAAAACCTGTTGCTTAATTTAGAAAACTATAGTGCTATGGAATGGCACAGACTTTCTCTCAGAATTTAGTTTTCTAATCTCTATAGTTTGAACCAGTTTGTCTGTTATGAATGATAATCTTCCGGGACACGTTCTTTGGGCGCCCAAGGGACATATTGTTTTACATTCTTTGGATTTTACGTCTTCCTAATGCTAGAAATGAAACCACTCTCTACTATTACTATTATACAAGTGTAAACGTCGTGCAGAGCCATTTTGATTGGAGTCGTTAATCAGGGAGCATTGGCGCAGCGTTTCGGAGGGAAGTTGCGCCGCTTCTCGAGTCCTGATCGGGGCATATTATTTGTCAAATTTCTCTATTGTCACAGGAAATAATTAAGATTTCTAAAAACTTTATTGAAAACCATATGAAGCCATTTGAATCACAAATATTGATAATTACAATAAATGACTGGATGTGTCTGTATATATTTTTCGAGTAAAAAGTTTTCAACAATTTTTCACGTCTCTTCTTGATTCGTAAATCGTCTTTTACCATCGAATCAAATGTTTGTTTATCATGCATTTACCATTTTATATCTCGGGTCGATTCTTTTTATGACTCTGTTCGACCCATACGGTGCTAGTTTGGCGTAGTGGTATAAGTGCCGGTTCGTTAACTTTGAGGATCGGATTTCGGGTCTTGGAACGGAAAACGTTTTCTAGTAGAAAACACTTTTGCTTGTTTATGAAGTAGCGGAGTAGCATTTAGGAACGTATAGCAGCTGTGCGAGAAAGTATGTGCGTTGGAAGCACCACTACTCTTGATACTGCAAAATGATTGACGGCAAAACGTCCGTCTGTCCGTCTGTGCGTCTCTCCGTTTGTGGTCAACGCTGGCGCGTAAACCGTTCACCCGATTTTCTTCGAAATTGATATCCCTAGTCGTCTTTACTCATCTCAAGGCCCTGGAATTTGAAACCGTTATTTTAGTTTTGGGGGTAGTTTACATGAAGCCCGTCGGAGATTTTTAAAGTCAAATAAATGGCTCCAAATTTTTTTATTCAATTTTGTTGTTGAATAGTGCGAGGAACGTTTAAGGGAATGATGTATGTATCTTTTTCGTTGATATCCCCAATTTTTCGAAAATTGCAAAAAACTATTTAAGCACTGAAAAATTGAAAATAAAGATTTTTGCCTGAGACAAAGTCGGTTGTACAAAATAAGCACTTTAAATAAAGTCTTGCTCCATTTTTTGAAAAAACGAGTAGTTTTTGCGTAAATTGCGCTTATAATTTACAAAAACCAAATTCTCAAAAACTGCTCCAAATTTTTTCTTTAAATTTTCTTCACGTGTGTAATAAGGGACGGTAAATAAATAAATAAATAAACTAATGGTGCTATAGAATGGCACAAACTTTCTCGCAGTAGTTATTTTTGTAATGCCAATCGTCGGATAAATTATTTGGAGTAAGCCGTTCACCGCTGCCTTTCTTTGTCATGTTTGAAAGACATGGTTTTCGCAAGTTGACAATTACCGGCGTTCTAATGATAGAGCTGATACAATTACGTATTGACTAAAATCTAAGTACTTACGCCGCATCTCACTTCAATGGCGAAGATGGTTAAAGCGCTTTGGGGCTGAGCGCTTCGCTTCGGAAGATGCCGTATTCGAATCCCAGATAGGAATTTTAATTTTATGAATGTTTTGTTGCAGAAATAAACATTGAAAAGTGTAGAAACTTTATTGAAAATCATTTGAAGTACTTCTACTCACGAATAGAATCAATGCAGATAAATAGACAGGACTTGTCTGTTTTTTCCCAAACTGCATATTTTAAACAATTTTTCCACTCTGTTATTCGATTTCTGAAGCGTATGACATGTCAAATGAATCGTTCTCTTGTGTATACCTGTATGAATCAATTTAAGTAAAATTATGAGTATTTTAACGTTAAATTGAATACAATATAACCAGAACGCATGCGATGAACTTACATATCCCTAACGGTTCCGAAATTTTTATTACTTTCTCGCCTTTCGAATACTTCGTAAGAAGAGAAAGTTATGTAATCGTGTGCCGGAAAACGGGGAATTTCCGCCAGAAAAACTCTTATAGCAGGCGTCTGGTAACGAAAAAGTAGATAAAACTTGTTGCTAAAGTTAAAAAACTAGTGGTGCTACAGAATGTCAGACTTTATCGGAGATGTTAGTTTTCTAATATGTAAATTGAATTAGTTTTTTCTGTTATGAATGATGATGTTCCTAGATACTTTCCCTGAGAGCCTAAAGGACATTTTTTTACATTCTCCTGATTTTTCGGTTTCCTAATGCGAGAAATGAAACCACCATACTCTATTACTATTTTATCAGTGCAAATGTCATGCCCATTCATTGTGGTCGCAATCGTTAATCAGCGAGAATCGGTACAGCTCTCCCGAGGGAAGCTTCGGCGGTTTGTGTTCTGGTCGCGGAATTTTATTTGTCAGAATTCTCTGTGGCCACAGGAAATAATTGAGAATTCTATAAACTTTATTTAAAACCATGTGAACCCATTTAAATCACAAATATTAATAATTACGATAAATGTACTGGAAGTGTCTTATATATTTGTTCAAATTTTTAACTTTTAACATTTTTTCACGTCTCTTCTTGGATTTGTAAAGCGTATGTACCATCGTATCAATTGTTTCTTTATTTTATTATTATCATTTACCATTTTATAGGTCGGATCGATTCTTTGATGGCTCTGTTCGACCCCTGCGGTGCTAGTGTGGCGTAGTGGAGTAATGCTGGTTCGTTAACTTTGAGTATAGGATTTCGGGTCTCGGTACGGAATACGTTTGCTTGTAGAAGGACACTTTTGCTGGTTTATGAAGTAGTGGAATAGCATTGAGGACCAAATAGAAGCAGTGCGAGAAAGTATGTGCGTTGGAAGCACCACTAGTTTAATTTTTTTCACGGATAGAACAAGGGACGCTTAAAACCGGTGCAGGTCTCATGTTCGTCTAGCTCTCTTAACTTTCGAAAATCGCTTAAGTTAGAAATAACGCGAAAAATATATGTTGTATCAGCATTATTTTTTGCTTATTTTATTACTTTTTCTTTCATTACCTTTTACACATCGTCAATATAACGCTTCAGAGATCCTGAAATCCTACACTATTTACGCGTTTTTCAAAATTTTAGTTATTTTCACGTACATTTTTACTTTTCCACTACTGCTTACGCAGTTGAGAGAAAGTTATGTAATATTGCGCAAAAAACAGAGAATTTTCGGCCGAGAAATTCCTATAACATGGTCCTGGTAGCGAAAAAGGGGATAAATCCAGTTACTAAATCCAGAATCTATATTTTGTGTGTCCTTGATAGCGAAAAATCGAATGACGGCAAAACGTCTGTACGTTTGTGAACAATGCTAGCGGCTAAACCGAAGAGCCGATTTTCTTCAAATTGA
>JAHLJT010008446.1:146118907-146256772 GCA_031308135.1 Acheta domesticus | reverse complement strand
AAGTTATGTAATCGTGCACCGGAAAACGGCTAATTTTCGCCAGAAAAAACTCTTATAGCTGGAGTCTGGTGAGGAAAAAAGTGGATAAAATCTGTTACTAAATTTAGGAAAAAATCCACTACCTTGTGATGTTTTGTTGCTTCTTGATACTGTAAAAATGGGTTGACGGCAAAACGTCTGTCCGTCTGTGGTCCACGCTAGCGCCTAAACCGTTCAGCCGATTTTCTTCAAAATTGATATTCCCGAATCGTTTTTACTAGTGACAAACCTCCTGGAATTTGAAACCGATATTTTAATTTTTGGGGGTACTTTACATAAAGCACGTCGGAGATTTTCAAAGTTAAAAGAAAATGGCTCTAAATTTTTTGATTAAAAATTTGTTGTTGAATAGTGCAAAAGAACGTTTAAGGGAATGATGTAGGTATAATTTTCGTTGATATCCCCAATTTTTCGACAATTGCAAAAAACTATTTAAAAAACTACAAAATTGAAGATAGAGATTTTTGCCTCAGACAAAGTCGGTTGTACAAAATTAGCACATTTAATAAGGTTATTTACTATTTTTGTGGAAAAAAGAATAGTTTTTGCGTAAATTGCGCTTTAAATTTATAAAAAATATGTTTCTCAAAAACCGCTCCAAATTTTTTCTTTAAATTTTCTTCACTTATGTAATGTCAGACGATAAAAAATATGGTCTTAGTCCTACATCTGGAAAATGCTTGGTTTTTTGAAAATTGCAAAAAAATATTTTTAAAACTACAAAATTGTAGATAGCTTTTTTACCTCAGACAAAATCTCTTGCACAAAATTAGTTCTTTAAAAAAAGTTATGTAGAATTGTCTGAAAAAACGAGTCGTTTTTGCGTAATTTTCCCTTTAAATTTACAAAAAAATTCTCAAAAAACGTTCCAAAATTTTCTTTAAATTTTCTCCACGTGTGTAATAAGGGACGGTAAATAAATAAATAAAAACTAGTGGTGCTATAGAGTGGCACAGACTTTCTCGCAGTAGTTATTTTTCTGATGACGTTCGTCGAAAATAGAATTTGGAGTAAGCCCTTCACCGCTGCCTTTCTTTGTCTTCCAAAAGACATGTTTTTCGCATGGTGATAATTACCAGCTTCCTAATGATAGAGCTGATACAATTACATTTTGACTAATATATAAGTCATTACTTCGCAACGCGCTCCAATGGCTACGCTGGTTGAGGCATTCTGGGCCTGCGCGGTTCATTTTGAAAGATGTCAGGTTCGAATCCCAGACAGGGATTTTAATTTGATGAATGTGTAGTTGCAGAAAAAAAACTATTGACGAGTGTACAAATTTTATTGAAAATCACTTCTAGTACTTCTACTCACTAATAGAATCTATGCAGATAAATATACAGGACTTGCCTCTGTTTTCACAAATTGCATGTTTTAAACATTTTTTCAAATCTGTTATTCGATTTCTGATATGTGTGTCGTGTCATATCAGTCGTTGTCTTGTGTACATCTGTATGAACCAATTTACGTAAAATTATGAGTTCTTCGACATTAAATTGAAATACATTTTAACTAGAACACATGCGATCAACTTACATACCCCTAACGGTTCCGAAATTATTACTTTCTTGCCTTACGAATACTTCGTAAGAAGAGAAAATTATGTAATCGTGCGCCAGAAAACGGGGAATTTACGTTTTGACTAATATATAAGTACTCAGTCCCAATTTCACTCCAATGGTGAAGGCGGTTAAAGCGTGTTGGGGCTCAGCGCTTAACTTCGAAAGACGCCGGGTTCGAATCTCAGAGAGGGATTTTAATTTGATGAATGTGTTGTTGCAGAAAAAAAACATTGAAGACTGTAGACACTTTATTGAAAATCATTTGAAGTAATTTTACTCACGAATAGAATCAGTGCAGATAAATATACAGGACTTGTCTGTGTTTTCCCTAACTGCATCTTTTAAACAATTTTTCAACTCTGTTATTCGATTTCTGAAAGGTATGTCATATCAGTTCAATCGTTGTGTTATGAATATCTTCATGAACCGATTTAAGTAAAATTATGAGTATTTCAACGTTGAATTGAAATATAATATAACCAGAACGCATGCGATCAACTTACATACCCCTAACGGTTCCGAAATTATTATTACGTTCTCGACTTACGAATACTTCGTAAGAAGAGAAAGTTACGTAATCGTACGCCGGAAAACCGGGAATTTTTGCCAGAAAACTCTTATAGCTGGGATCTGGTAACGAAAAAGTGGATAAAACCTGTTGTTAAATTTAGAAAAACTAGCGATGTTATAGAATGGCACAGACTTCCTCGCAGAACTTAGTTTCTAATCTCTAAATTGAACTTGTTTTTCTGTTATGAATGATGATCTTCCCAGATACCTTTTTTGAGCGCCCAAAGGACTTTTTTTTACATTCTCTGGATTTTTCGGCTTCCTATTGCGAGAAATGAAACCACCATATACTTATTACTGTCATATAAGTGTTAATGGCATGCATAGCTGTTGTGGTTTCAGTCGTTATTCGGCGAGCATTGGCACAGCTCTCTTCCGAGGGAAGCTTCGCTGGTTCGAGCCCTCGTCGGGGAATATTATCTGTCAAAATTATCTGTTGTCTCAGAAATATTTGAGAATTCTAGAAACGTTTTTGAGAACCATGTGAAGCCATTTGAATTACAAATATTGCAATAATTACGATAAATGAACTGGAAGGGTCTGTATATATTTGTTTTCGAATTTTGAACTTTTAACAATTTTTCACGTCTCTTCTTGGATTTGTAAAGCGTATGTACCATCGTGTCTATTGTTTCTTTATCATGCATTTACCATTTTATTTTAATGGCTCTGTTCCACCTATACGGTTCTATCGTGACGTAGTAGTATAAGTGCTGGTTCGTTAACTTCTCACTCGTCAAAATTCAACTCGGGTCTGGCTAGTGGGAGATACCTGGTTGAAGAAAATCGTGTAGTTTGGCGCGTGATCTCGTCATCTAGCGCAGAAAGATTTCAGCCATACCCGCGGCACTTACGGGACACCGCGCACTACACTTACGGGACTAATGACCTTACCAGTTGATGCGCCCGGAAATACTAACTAATCAATCAGTCTAAAGATTTGTCGCCTTATATACCTTCTTTCAACGCTATAAAAATGCTAGAAAAATTTCATAAAATATTCCCGTCTTCTGCAACCGCTCCTTATCAATTAGGATTTAATAACACAGAACACATAACAAACTGTCCCCTCCGACCCGGCGTCGTCCGATTTTTATTAAAGACTCTCAAAATTCGAATATTCCACAAGTTCACACTTTTTCGACCCTCTCCTACAACTACATTAGAACTACATTAGAGAGTTGGATTAAGAAACTTTTCCTAATGGAATTTATTTGTAAAGTAATGTTTTTAATTGATATCATGTATATTTTTTCCAGATAATAAAATATGATACTAATTGTTTTAATAGTCACGAAATTTTAGTCAAATCCTGCAAAATTACCTAAACAAGATCAACGGCTTCATTTTCGCCCTTTAAAATGTTCGTTCTAATAGATAAATTCATGAATATTAATAGAACCGATTTTTATGAGAAAGCTGAAGTGTTTGCGAGATATAATTTGAAAAAATACAAGGAAACTTGTTACAAGAAGGTATATGCTAATGTACCACCTCTCGTTTTAAACTGTTTCTTCACATTTAGATTTTGAAAATGCCAGGTTTGTTAGACCACAATGATCTTTCGTTTTTGATTGCCAGATAAATATTGTACACAAATAATAAATTAACTATTTATTGCTTTTACTCACGAAAATATTACGGTAGGTCCGAAGAGGAAAGACAGCATAGGTGTTGCTCATCCAGGCCTGATATTCGCCCTATAAAATGATAAACACCTCTTTTCTCCTAGCTCCTCAAGAAAAAAGTTATATTTAGGAAGTAAAGAGACTGATTTCAAGAATGTCTGTAGTACTTGTTTTTGGATAAGACTCATGTGCATGGTAAATATATTGCTCCTCCTAAAAGTACCTTCCCCTTCCTGAAACTGGATTATGACTACGGGGCTGTCTTCCGGTATAGTATACAGTAGTGTATTGTATAGTGTGTTCTATGTAGGGATAAAAATATATAAAGCTACGTCTTCATGCTTGTATTGAGTTTGCGTGAAGTATCGCTTATGTGCAGAGACAATCGACTTCAGTGCGATTAATTGAAATGAAACTTTGCTTAGCATTTATACGTATTACCTGTTTTTCATGTTTTATTACTCACGTCATATGTTTTCCCGGAACCTGCCTTACTTCCGGAATGTTACGAAGGTGTAATTTTTACTGTGAATATGATAAACATAGGATTACTCCGACGTAAGTCATCTTATTGCAGCCTATTGTTGCTGTTACATCGCAAAACAGCAGAAACATAACATGGCAAGGCGCCACAACTCACCATCCTACTTTTAAGTCTGGAGAGTGTCAACACAGAGAGGGCCCTTTATAACAGCACATACTTGGCACGCTCTTCCACTTGCTACTTCGCGCCGGGCAGACGCCGCCCCCTGCCTCGCCCCCCCTCGCCTTGCCCCCCGCCCCGCCCTGCCACCCCCCCCCGGCCCAGCCGCGCGACGATGGCCTTCAAAGCGCGCCCGCGCCGCTACACCATCCGCGCCGCCCACCCCGTCTCGCCGGAGGCCTCGCTGCACGGTGGCTACCACGGCGCGCCTTTATTCACAACTCCCCTGAGGAACGAGGTGCACGGGGAGAGCAGTCGCGCTCCGCGACCTCAGGAGTGATCATCGACCTATATTGAACACGTGTGCAGTTTTCATCTTTAGATCCTCAGTCAATTAATATAGCTTTTCTTCTTCACTATCAACGCTAATTAGACATGCAGAAGAAATGGAAATTACATGAACTTTATTACATCAAGTTATGATTTCTTTATAAAATAAAAGAACTTTTGTCAATTTTAAAAATATTGTTTTATAACATTTATCGGGTTGTTAACGCAATACAATATTATGATCGGTTGTTAGCACGACACAAGAAATTGATGCATATGATTTGTATTCTGATCCCTTGGTCTACACCGAAACGAAGTACGTGGTATAATGAAAATGCTCTATTTGTAATTCCATTCACTAGAACAAATGTATATTACTTTCCACCACTTTGGAGGATGTGTAGAATGTTAATGTTCAATTCAATAGATATTTTTACAACTACGAATACATTTTTTGAAGAATATGAGTGAACATTATTTGAAAGATTTCACTTGAAATGAAGTTTACTGTGGATTTTTTGTATATTTTATTTTATAAATTCTCTACTTTTGTGAAATATTTGTAATTGAGCGATTGCCTGTTCTATATATGAAAATAAATAAATAAACATTTACTTTCTCGTCCCTATCAATGTAAGAAGGTAGGGCCCTGGTAAGGAAAAACTATTTTCCTATACCATATGGTAAATTACTTCCTCTAACACTTGGTGCAACAAGAATCCATGTTTTATGAGTCCGTGATACCAAAACCTTGATTGACAGAAAAACGTCTGTCAGTCCGTCCTCAACGCTAGCACCTAAACCGTTCAGCCGAGTTTCTCCAGAAATTTATATCCCTGATCGCATGAATGAACTCGAGGCTTGAGGAGTTTCAAACTATAGTTTGCCTGCCTGGTGGCCGAGATTGCTAAGCCATTATTAATACTTAGTAGTGCCGTAGCGATCTCGGACCGAAGGGTCGCGAGTTCGAGTCCCGCCTCGGGCATGGTTGTATGTGTACGTCTTTTCACCATATCGTTTCACCCTCATAGATACCATAACGTTAAAATTCAATAGTAGTCGCTAATGACCTAGATGTTGATGCGACCTTAAAGAACGAAAAAAAATAACTGTATTTTGATTTTTGATTTTGGTACTTTACACGAAGTCTCAAAAACATTTAAAAATTTTCTAAAAAATTACTCCAATTTTTTTTATTAAACTTTGTCCTCGGTTATCGCAAAGGACGCTTAAAAGAATAGCGTGGGTCTCATTTTCGTTGAACTCTCCGAATTTTCGAAAATTTTAAATTAAGAAATAATGCGAGAGAGTACGTGCTATTGTAGCGCCCCTTACTTTCATATTCTTATTAGTTTAATATGTTAATAACGAACATGAAAACATTAGGAACGCCTTTTTGAAAATTGCTTTGAGAAAATAACAGAATTGTTAAGAGAACTAGTGGTACAACCGACTTTCCTGTATGAGTTTTTCTATTTCCTTTGGTCCCGGGTAGCTATTCGGACCTGCCACATACTCTTGCCAGCTGTCATGTATCACCGCACAAAGTACATTTTTCTTGACATTTCTTAATTTTTATCTTTCCTAATAGTAGAACAGAAATATTATTTTAAGAATATTAAAGAACAGTATATCTCGTCCTAAATGGCTTTGTCTAAATTTTCTTTCAGTATGTCTCGTCCTAAATTTTCTTTCATTGATTGATTGATTGATTCGTGTTTCCGGGCGCGTTAACTACTTTGGTCATTAGTCTCGTAAATGTAGTGCGTGTTTTTCTCGGGAGGTGGCAATGATCTTTTTCTCGCTGGATGGCAAGATGTGGTGCCGACATACCGTCGACTAGCAGGGTTTTCCCCTCAACCAGGCATCTCCCTCCAGCGAGGCACCGCACCAGCCGGGACAAGCTCTAAGCTCCCGACTGGACTCCCGGCCATGTGTGGTAGTGTAGGGCATGTTAGTGTAAGTGTGTGTGTAAGAGGAGAGGATAGGACAGGACAAGGAAGAGGAAGGAAAGATCGCGCGCGGTCCGTGGCCCGTTTGTTAGGGTACTGCTCCGGCATTCGCCTAGTGTTGTTCGGAGAGAACCACGGAAAACTACCGATCAGAGCAGCCGGCCTCTAGAATTCTCCTCCAGACAGCGACTGAATTCGACCTGTCGAAAATCCTGCCGCCGTCGGGACTCGAACTAGGACCTCCGGTCAGAGGGACTGCAGTGACATCAGGTTGATGCACTGAGCCATCTCTCTCGGTACAATTTTCTTTGAAAAATTCGGCGCCATTATTAAGAAAATGGCGTTTAAGCGGTACCGTAATGCGAAATTTGCAATAGCGTTTACAAATTGCTGGAAATGTGCATATTAACGGTGTAAAAGATCTTTCAAAAAAATTACATTTGTGTATTTTTTTAAAAAAACAAATGATACCTCAAAATAAACTTTACGTCATATTAAAGAGTGCAATTAACACTATTCGTTCCAAAGTTTGAAGAAAAAATTTGGAACCATTTATGAGAAAATAGCGTTTGAGCGTTTCTGAAAATGCGGAATTTTGAGCTACTTTTCACAGAAAAAGGTTGAGATCTCAAGAAACTTTACACGATATTATTTAAAGTACATGCACTCATTGATATAATAATGTGAACAAATCGCCGCTAATGTAAATATTAACGACGTCAATAAAATTACATGTTTGTAATTTTTGAAAAACAAAAGAAAAGAGCAATTTGGCGTTAATGTCATCTCATAGATATTAGACACATTCCCTACCAAAAGTTTAAAGAAAAAATTGTAGCCGTTTTTGAGAAAATCTGGTGTTTGTTATTTTTTAAATTGCACACATTGTACGCAAAATTACTAATATTTTTAAAAAATGCATCCGACCTTAATGAAAGAACTCACTATGAAGAACAGATTTTATTTGATAGAAAAAGCTCTTATCTTCAAGTTTGTAGTTGTAGGAAGACGCCAACAAATTTAAACGTTTGGAAATTTCGAAAATTCAGAGTTAACCGTGAAAATCGGACGTATGCCACCTTAATAAGCGTATTTTACTCTATTCTTACAAGAAATTTAAAGAAAACATTTGCAGTCATTTTTGAGAAAAACTTTCAAATGACCCAGGGACTTCATATAAAGTATATCCAAAATTAATGAATGTTTTTCAAAATCGCCAGAGCTTCGACTTAGGCCAGATGGACAAGAGTTTCTTTAATTTGGAAAAAATCCTTCTCATGGTTTAGGTGCTAATGTTGTTCACATAGTCCGGACAGACGGAGAGACTGACTGGACGTTTTGCTATCAATTGGTTTTTCGGTATCAAGAACCCAGAAAACTGGGATTCTGGCAACATCACGTGTTAGAGGTTTTTTTTGTTAATTTATGAAATGGATTTAAGTTTTCATGTTTTCATTATCAGGTCCCGGCAATGAATTTTTTCTGCCGAAAATCCCGCAACTTTCCCTATACTACGTACGAGTATATACGTATGTATACTGGAAAGTAAAAACCGACCCTGAGCTATGACTTCATAACTTTAGAACAAGTAGCTATATTTCTTCTATTGGCACTTTTAATGAACACAAATGATTAGATCTAGTCCTTGAACCAAAACCGTGGTTATATCAGGCATGTTTTTATATATTTTTCATTTCTCAGAAAGTTAATTATTTAATTTTTCAAAATCAATTTTTTAATTCAAATAGTTTGCCCATATCATTAATTTTGGAGAAACTACCTTTTATTAGCACTGCTTGTGCGGGCGAGGAGGCTTGCGGGTTCCAGTGATGTGGAAGGCTACGTCGGCTATAGCACGCTCGTTTCGACAAGTCTGCTGATAGTGCCACCCATCCCAGATAGACTGAAATGGAGAAAGCTGACTAACAACTCCCTATCTTAATCCTACTCCCAATTCCATGTCCTACGCACACCATGTCCTACTCATTCCCTCATAGAGATAGTGTATGTACTGTGATGCCTTTTCTTCAGGTGTGATATCTTTTACTTACTTATGTCACACATCTGTTAACTTTACTGTCAGGCCTCTCTACGCGAACTCTTGTTTGTTTGTTTTTCGAATCTGACGCTATTAGTTTTCGAGGGCAAAGGAGTGTGTCCTTCTTTCGTTCTTTAGTTTTCATTAGGTAGGACATTGTACGGGTCGAACATAGGTCGAACATTGAACAACCCCTATAGGGGCACAGGAAGTTCGGGGGAAAAACCCTGGTCCGCCACATTGAGGGTATGCGCATTGGGGTTGCTACAGTAAAAAAGGTGCCACCGCAGTAAACGTTTCAAATGCAAAAGGTCTCAATAGTCAGTCTCGCATGCTGCGGTTATGGAAACTAACTGATGCAAGAAAAAGGACTTCTGTGCAGAGCAAAAATACTACTAATAAAACAAATTAAATTTGACGTTGCTATTCTCTCTAAAACTACGAAATAGGGGTACTACAACAGCACATTCTTTCTCGCATTGTTTCTAACAGTTGCAATGCTTGAAAAAGTAAGTGAGTTATCGAGAATGAGACCTGCGCCATATTTCAAACGTCTATTTATCTATTCCTGGAAAATTCGAAAGCAATTGGAGCGGGTTTTGAGAAAATGTTCATTTTATATAATACACATTTTTTAAATTAGCATTCTTGATACCGCTAGCAAGAAAATGAAAATTAATAAAAAATATAATAATTAAATATAATATTGTTAAAAATCAATCAATTCATCAAAACTACTCGGTTTTTACAAGCATTACTCTTCATTCCGACATTTTATTATGCAAAGCGAAATCATCTATTCGTTTTCACATTTAATTCAATAATGGGACGCAATTTAAAATAGATTTAATGATTAAATAATATTAAACAGAATCTTTCTTTTTAAGATTCGAATGAACAAACTCATAATGGTTTGATGTCAATATACAACGAAGAGAAGAATTCAAGACATTTTATATCTTATCTTGTCGTCGTTCAACAAAGAAAATTTTCCAATTTCCATCACTACATTGTTTCCCAAGGCAGCGGATGGTAATATTAAATTAAAGTTAAAATGTTGCTACAAGTTTATGGTAGTCAATTTTTACAAATTTCTTTCATGTAAAGTATTAGAAACTAGCTGGATGTGACGTCGCCGACGCTTAAACTACCGCCGGTTGTTTGATTTCTTTTTTTCTTTCTTTCTTCGTCGTTCTTCTTCTTTTTTCTTCTTCTTCGTCGTCATCGTCTCTTTCTCTCTTGCTCATTATCTTTCTCTCTCTTTCTTCTCACAATATTTCTCTTCGTCGATATTGGTACTGGAGTATAATCAATGCCACTTACATCTAATTAGGTGGCATTGCGACAGTCCCGGCATACTCACCATGATCACAGCGCCAAAACACGAAAAAAACACGTTTTTGTAATTTCTTAAAATTTTATGGGCCGAATTGGAAAACAAATGATCAGTTCCCATCAAGAGACCGAAACACGTCGAATGACACCTCGTATGTCTCAATAGGTGCACAGGAAGTGGCCTAACCGTGAGAAAAGGAGCCGTATATCCGCACGCACGCACACGATGAGTTTACTCAAATACTACATAGGGATAATTGCTAATATAGTCCAATCCTAACAAATTCAAAGGAAGCCTCTGGGGTGCATACCTGCGTTTATTCCCATAGCCAGGAAGAGTAAAAATTTCTAACTTTTACAAATGAAATATACCATAATCAGCGATCAAAATTTCTTGAAGTAAAGATCCGTGTTTGTTAGTTCTAAGTCAAATTAATTACATTCCTTCAATGTATTTTCTTTTATTCGAATAGCAATAGGCTCCAAAGACCTCTCAAATTATGTTCCCGAAACGCAGAAAATTTGAAGCGGGGCAATAAGACGCCAAATTACACACAAAATAACTCATATTTTCGAAATATTCAACTTGATCTTATTTGAAATATGTTTTTGATGAACAAATTTCATTAATAAAAAAATGTAGTTGTAGGAAGACGCCAAAATTTTTAATTTTAATAAATTAAATTAATCAGGTATTTCAACAAACTTGAGACCTGCTTTATTCTCTTAAGCGTCCTTGACGCAATCTGAAGTCCAAATTTAATCAAAAATTTTGTGCCGTTTTTAAGAAAAAAATCATTTAAAGAAAATAAAAATTGCCAATGTTTGAAACAAAATTTTGCACAAAAATATTCATAATTCTGAAAAATTGAACATGACGTTCTTTGAAGACTTGTTTTGGAACACATTTCATTATGAAAAAAGAAATTATTTTCATAATTGTAGTTGTAGGAAGACGCCGAAAAATATTTGAATTTTTGTAACTTTCAAAACTGAGAATTTTCATCGAACATAAGATCCGCACGATTTTCCTTAAGCGTCCTATATGCTATCCAAGGTCACAATTTAATCAAAAATGTTGGTGCCGTTTTGAGAAAAAATTGTATTAAACAAAATTAGGACGAGGTGACAGGTTCGAGTCATGCATAGGCATGGTCGTATTTGTGACTGTCCCCTTTACCCCTCATTATCATCCTATCACCCCATAATTCATAATTCAAGGCGGAACAACCTTGTCTTACCAAGTGATACAGCCGAAAAAAGATGATCCCCATAATGACACACGTTAATCTCTTCGGGATAAAAATGACTGGGCCCCGGAAGATAACGTGTAGTGTGGTTATAAACGGCCGACATGCATATAATAACAATAAAAATAATGTAATGAATATTATAATAATAAATATAATAATAATAAAAATAATAATAATAATAATAATAATAATAATAATATAATAATAATAATAATAATAATAATAATACAATACCTAAAAGAATGGACAAGGTGCAGATCAATAAAGATCAATCATTTATGTGGCTTAAATGGGGAAGAATGAAGCCAGAATCGGAAGCACTTGTAATAGCTGCCCAAGATCAGGCCTTGAGAACACGACATTATGATAAAGCGGTTCTCAAAATTTCCCAAGATGATAAAAGCCGCATTTGTCAGGAACACGTAGAAACCATTGATCATATTGTCTCAACTTGTCCAATCCTAGCAAAGACCGAATACCTTAAAAGACATGACAGGGTGTGTAGCTACCTCCACTGGCAGATCTGTACCGCCCTCGAAGTTCCAAACACATGCGCCAAGTGGTACGAACACTCACCAAAACCGGTGACATCTGTTGGATTGTGTACGATATTGTACGACCAACAAATTCAAACTGATCGCACGATAGCGGCAAACAAACCGGATATAGTTATCCGGAATTTGGTGAAAAAATCGTGTTTACTTATCGATGTTGCTGTACCTTGCGATCAAAACGTCGTTACCAAGGAGGCAGAGAAACGTCTTAAATACAAGAGTTTGGAAATCGAGATCAGCCGAATGTGGGGCGTAAAAGCACAGGTCGTCCCGATAGTTATCGGAGCTCTGGGATTTGTTCCGCAAAATTTGAGTAAGAACTTGTCTAAACTCCCCGGTAATTCAAAAGACTGGAAGTGCAAGAAATTGCTTTATTTGGAACAGCCCACATTTTGCGTAAAGTATTGTAGAGGCACTGATAGTCACCGGATCTGCTCCTTAGGTAGCTGGTTGCAACCTGGAGTAGATTTTATATTCAGCCGACTCATAAGATCTTTAGTCGTGATGTAATGGAAAAATAATAATAATAACACCCAGAATGACAGAGGCACTGAACTTCTGATGCTACTAAACATGAAATTTGAGTCACAAAAAATGTTAAAGAAATCGTGGAGAGACAAACCACTCCACGGACAATATTTGAAGCGAATGGACAAGGTGCAGATCAATAAAGATCAATCATTATGTGGCTTAAATGGGGAAGAATGAAGCCAGAATCGGAAGCACTTGTAATAGCTGCCCAAGATCAGGCCTTGAGAACACGACATTATGATAAAGCGGTTCTCAAAATTTCCCAAGATGATAAAAGCCGCATTTGTCAGGAACACGTAGAAACCATTGATCATATTGTCTCAGCTTGTCCAATCCTAGCAAAGACCGAATACTTGAAAAGACACGACAGGGAGTGTAGCTATGTCCACTGGCAGATCTGTACCGCCCTCGAAGTTCCGAACACATGCCCCAAGTGGTACGAACACTCACCGAAACCGGTGACGTCTGTTGGATTGTGTACGATATTGTACGACCAACAAATTGAAACTGATCGCACGATAGCGGCAAACAAACCGGATGTAGTCATCCGGGATTTGAAGAACAAATCGTGTTACTTGTCGATGTTGCTGTACCTTACGATCAAAACATAGTTACCAAGGAGGCAGAGAAACGTCTTAAATACGAGAGTTTGGAAATCGAGATCAGCCGAATGTGGGGCGTAAAAGCATAGGTCGTACCGATAGTCATCCGAGCTCTGGGATTTGTTCTGCAAAATTTGTGTAGGAACTTGGCTAAACTCCCAGGTAAATCAAAAGACTGGGAAGTGCAAGAAATTGCTTTATTTGGAATAGCCCACATTTTGCGCAAAGTATTGTAGAGGCACCGACAGTCCCTAGGTCTGCTCCTTAGGTCGCTGGTTGCAACCTGGAGTAGATTTTATTTTGAGCCGACTCATAACATCTTTAGTCGTGATGTAGTGGAATAATAATGATAATAATAATTATTATTATTATAAATGGGGGTCATAAACAATAGAGTGGGGAGGAAAATAAAGGACAAAGCAATTGGTATTTTTGGAGAAGATTACGTACACGAAAATGCAAAAAGATGGAATGAGTTAAGTAACATCTAAGACACGAAGAATATGAATGGTTGCAATAGCCAGAAAAATGTTCAGAAATATAAATGGGTGCAGCCTACGAAGAATTAAAATTAATAATTAACTACGTAATTGTGCATGGCCAGGAGCATTAAAACATTGGATGTAAGTGTTTATGCGAAATGAATATATCAATGAAGTCAATTTCCAAAAAAATACACTTGTGTAATTTAAAAAAAATAAAAGAAAACATCAAAATGGCCTTTATGTCATGTTGTTCAGTGTATTTAGCTCTTTCCGTACAAAAAGTGTAAAGAAGAATTTGAAGCCGTTTTGTAGCTCTAATATTGAGAGAAACCACGTCAAATCGCAGTCATAAAACAATATTATTTTTTAAGGGACGTGAAACTTTTTTAAGCGTTCTAGGGTTGAAAACAGGTGTGACTTTTTTTTTCTTTTTACTCTTTTCAGAAATAATATCAATTCTTTTTTCGGAAGAATCTGCGCGCAAATGTTTTAACATTTTCCACCCATATACCTTTTCCTATAGAAAAATATAACTACACTTAAATTAAACCTAAAAGAAGTTCTTTCATACGATATGAATATAATTTTGTATACACATTATTTAAGAATTTAGATTATATTTTGGTTTTTTAAAATACAATTTTTTTCATTAGACCGACACTTGAATTAATTTTAAAAAGCTCTTTATATATTTCGACAGTAATGTTGCTCATGTGCCCAGTTTCAAAACGGGACACAAATAAATAATATTTAAAAATAGTTGGCAAGATAACATAGGCCAAACGCCCGCCCGCCCTACAGACTGTCCGCCCCTCAGATCTTCAATGTCGCGACGACGTCCAAACAAGAGTGAGACTTGTCATTTAATGAAACGCAGAACTAAGAGTACGGTCGCCAATGGAAGGGTTCTGACGAAAACTCTACTCTTGGGTTCAGTTATAAATAGGGGCGAATTTTGATGACCTAAAACATTGCCCAAAACTGATCAATAAAATTCTCTTAAGATGTTTTAAAAATGCCCTAAAAACACAGAAAAATTACGCAATAAATTTGATCAAAACCACTTCAGATGAACAACTCAAGCTGTTGGACATGTTACTGCCGTAATTGAAGCTTCTTCCTTTCGTTCAAGTGAACTCTGCTTGCAAATGTTTGGTTTGGACTGTTCTTTACGAGGAAATCTGTCTTTAGTTATCCTGAAATCGGCCAAACTGACAATGGCGCGGATAGGCGTCTCAGGAACCTAGATTACACACAACGGCTGACATTTCATTTTTTGAGAGAAGAAATCGAATAGGCTACTCAAAAATTCTATGGAGAACATTTTATGGCATCTCGGAAATATTATTTTTAGCAAGTACCATTAAAATTATATTAAAATTGATAAAATCAGAGAAATACTTTAAAAATTACGGAAGAGGTTAAAAAATGCCTTAATAGTCGAAATCGACGAAAAAATGCGAAAAAAGCCATAAAAATGGGTAATTTATTTTTGTCACAACATAAAATTAATGTCTATACTAAAAGGCATTCTTTTAAAGAGAAATGAAGAAAATGACATTTCATTAAAATCCGCCCCTTAGCTATAAACAACTGAAATTGCTAGAGTCTTCTAGAAACAGGCTGCAACCTTCTTTCTCACACATATGAAGTGACTTGGGTAAACAAAAGTATTCGACAAACACAAGAGATATTCTGAAGTTAGTGAGCATGGAAAGCCTTACAAAAATATCAATACGTTTGTTAGTTCCCCCATCTAAATTTAAAAACCTATAGTTACCGAAGAAGTGTCCGCTGTCCTTTTTCAAACCAGCAATCTTGGGAGTTCAAAATGGACTGTATACCATAAAAATTGTAATATGTATCGAAAAAAAATTAAAAATTCCTTCGCGAGACAAGTCAACTGAAGTTTTTACAAGAAAGCGAGCATCGTCAAAACTTGTGAATGCCACAAATACTAGACAGTGTCAATGGTGAAGAAGCGTGAGTAGTTGGTCCTGGTAGAGCATGGTCATTGCTCATCCTACAGTAACAACTGATAATAAACGGACCGAGTGAGTTCTTCTCTGATATCTCTGGGAAAAATGCCGATTAGAAAAAGAAAACTAAAACAGAAACAGTACGGGAAGCGGGGTTGATCACGGTCACTTCTTGTTTTTAAATATAAATCATTACGAATTGTTCCTATGAACAAGTATGTGCTTTTATATTATATTACAGATTAGTTATATATTAGCTTGTGTTTTCACCACAAAAAATAATCAAAAATTCACTAAAAACCCTTTCAAATATCGATTTCCTAAAACCTTGCATTTGACCCCCATTACCCTCACGTGCGGGAAATGGGAGTCACTGAAGAAATATGAAGCAAGATCAACACATTAGTACTTCAAACCGTATTTATTTTGGCTACAATAATTGTAGGCATTTAAAGTAATATGACTCCCAAGGTTGTCCAAGATGAGAGACACTGGGTCCTGGGCAGTTGTTCAAGCAAGGCTTATAAAGGGTCTGAGCCATTCGATGTTTAATGGCATTTCTTCGCTTCGCAACGCCTTATGGAAAAGCGCCTTATGCCGGACTGTGGTGAAGAACTAAAAGACTATCAGTGAAAGCTAGTCCCCAACCCTATCAGGAACTTGTTCATTTACTCAGGAAGTTATTTGAATGGGCTAATAAAAATGGCGGTCATAATCTGAAAGTTAGCAGGCAATATGTGAAGGGCGAGATCGCGGCTAAGTGTCAATAAAGAAGTGTCCGTGGCTCTGACCAATAGGAAATATATGCTTGCGGCTTGAGAATGAAGCAACAGAAAGAAGGAGTTACGCACTAAGAATTGCCAGGACCTCTCGAGAACCAATCAATCGATCCATTGGACGTGTGGCGGAGAGCAAGAGCAGGCGGGCGAACGCCGCCCGAAATAAACGGCTGAACCGTCGCGCCTGCTGCGCCCGCCGCCCAGCCCGTGGCTCTTGGCCCAGCGCCGCCGCCGCCGCCGCCGCCGCTCCACCCGCCGCGCCGGGCGCCACGCCCAGTCGCGTCTCGGAAGCGGCGCAGGCGGAGGCCGAGGGACAGCGCGCGGAGCTCAGGACTCGTAAGCAGGCAGGCAGGCAGGCAAGAGGGCAGCATGGGGGCGCAGGACGGGCCTTCGATTGTTTCGGTCGAGTTCGAAGTGTTTGGGCACGTGCAAGGTAGGTGTCTCCTGCGAGCGACCACGCCCGCCCTTGGAGCGGGACGGAGCGCCCTTCTGAGACGAGAGGCGTGTCCACAGGCGTCGAGCGCTCGCGCCGCCGCGGCGCCCCCTCCCCCGCCCAGCCTCGCCCCGGCAGCCCCACGTCCTCCGCCCAGCGCCCCGGACGGACCGCGATCCCCACCCCTTTCCACTGAACGGCGACGGTAATGTTCTTGCTCCTGCCCACACAGGAGTATACTTCACCAAATACTGCAGAGACATGTGCCAGCAGCTCGGCATCGGTGGCTGGGTGAAGAATAGCAAGACCGGAACGATTGTGGGCAAAATGCAAGGCGACCGAGGGCAAGTGGATAAGATGTAAGTCTTGCCAGACTCGTATTATCCACATTTATTTCTTAATGAGAAAAAAAGAAAACACATTCCATTTTACATTTCGAAGAACAGTGCGGAGATGAGGCAAACAATGTTACTGAATACCATTATTTTCTGAAGTCTTCGCCGAATCTTCACTGAAACAATTTGAAAAGTATACAAGACAGTATAATTAAAGTAGCACTGTTCTTGTATAAATGACCTACAAAACAAAGTACACACCATCCGACCGTCTTATCACATGTCTACGCAAGACAAGCAACTAAACCGTGCGCCCGTACAATTACAACTCCTATTCAGTAAATCTCGATACATAACAATTAAATCAAATTATCTAACTTCATTACAATGCCTCTTTACTGAATGTAATAATTTACTCTCCCTTAAAAATTTGAGAACGCATTTTTCTTCTCACCTCTGATCAATACAAAGCATCTTTCATTATACACAACTGGTCTTGATGTAGGACGTAAAAACCCACTACGCCGAGACAGTAAACAAGCTTGCTACCCCAGAGACTTCACGGCCAGACCTTGAAGAAATTCGTGTCCAAAAATAAAAACATCACAAGGCGCCAAACAACAACTGTAACGAGTGTATGGCGACGCCAACACGATTGCGCGTGGATCTATTCTAGCAATCGAGTTTCTACATCCCAAGAGGATTTTAAAGCACAGTAAAAATGGTACACACCACGAAGTGATAATGAATCGAATTTGATTCGCTTATAGTTCATAGAATTCTATAAAGGCATACTTGATATCTACTTCGGCACCGACTCCCGGGGGGACTAAGTTCACGTTCTCACAGGGACTGAAAGTAGAAGTAGACACCAGATGATTAACGCCTCGGAAACATCTCGAGTCTGCAGTTGGAACAATAGTTCGCTTTCGCTGCTTCGCCCGGCAGAAGATGCCAACTTCGGGAGGGAGAAGAAGCAGGCTCACACTGACTTGAGGACGGAAGCCGAGGGAATAGATTGCTATTGAGGCGCGTTTGGGTGGCAACAAATAATGATTTTTTTTGTCTCTTTAATCAAAAAATACCAAAGACTTAGTGAGTTAATTGTGAGGGAAATTTTCTGTGAGGATGACGTGTCTCTAATTTGGCTTCTGTCCATTCGATCCCCCGACTACCAGCCTATACACACAAATCGATATGGAAGGCCATGTCCTTTCTTAAGTAATTCAGCAGGATTGTGAAAGAAGAAAATTGGATTCTGACTGCTCAGCCACTTTTCGAATTGTGTTGCAGGTAAACCATTGTTTACGCTTTCTAGACGTCTCGGGTTCGATGAACAGGTTGGTGGAATAGTGGCAGTTACCGCATGGATCTACAAAAGACACGACCTCTTCAGGAGAATGTTGGAATCGTATATGGAGTTGAGATTAAACCACTAGCATAGGTATTTGCTTAAAGATGTCAGGCTAGACCCTTTTGGAGAACCTAAAAACAAAATTAAATTTCAAAACTATCACTTTTTCAATGTGTATAGTATGAATGCGTTATATTTTAAATTGTCTATATATTGGTATAAATTAGGCTGCAAGCATGTTCTAATATATACTGCTGTGATCGGAAATTTCAAAACCGTTATAGGTCTTATACTTCATATTTTCATATTATGTATTTATTTAACGTCAAAAACAGTTAAAAACCGTGTGTGACGTACTATGGAGAAAAGTGCAAGTTTTCTTTAATTCTAGGATCCCTGCTCTAACCCATATACAAGTTCTGAATTCTGAATACTGATGGACAAGAAATGGCATATTGCATTATTCATGTGAAACAAAACGAAATTTCATAATTACTAGAAAGACTATCTCGAATTAATATTTCTGTCACAACATTTTTTAAAATTTTATTTACTTAATGTATAATTTTTTGCGTTAACGCAGGTATACAGGTTAACACAGGTCATGTACACATCTTTACAATACTATAGCAATGTTCATTAGACACAGTATATTTTAAGAAACAAGTAAAATATTGTCTGTGGCAAAACTTTTCAGAGGTATATGATCAGAGAAAACGAAAAAAATAAATAAAAAGTTTATTAACCACATTTCACCGCTGTATTACTGCTGATGCCGTTTACTGCTGAAAATCCAATGATCTCCATTTCAGTAATGAATTTCTGTACGTTCCTTTCGAAGTACTAGCTACCATGTGATATGAGGGTAGGTCTCTCGACAACAATGACACATTTTAATGAATGTCGGTAATACTAGATGAAGGGTTAGAATTATGCTGAGCGGCGTTGTTTTGTCTGGATGTTCTTTTACATACTGAAAATATGCCACATTCACAACCTTCGTTTCTAAGGACGGTATATGAACTATTTTTCGCTCCTAATGCGTTATTACTAAAGTGAATCATTCATTCAAAGCAATCACAGTTATGTTCGTGTCTACGCTACTAAAACCAGATGATTTTGCCGTATTTCATCTGTAACATATATTGTTAACAACTTCTGTTCCAATGACCCTCATCTGAATTGGGTTTTTCTAAGTCAAAATACCTCCTGTCTTTCTTCGAAACAATTGAAGGTAGTTATTATTCTTCGCGTCAAATTGAAAAATGAAAGCTAACACTATTTTTAGAAGTAAATAAACAAAATATGAGTAGTTTACAGTGTAAACATGCAATTATTTCAACATTGTTCAGACATGAAATGTTAGCATTTTTCTCACATTTAACAGAGCAGGAGTTTACAAAGATTGTTCAGAAGTAGCAAACTGCAAGAATACTCGAAGCTCCTCCAAAATTGATATACCATAACGAAATACAAAAAGGCAATCTTGAAATTTTCTAACGAAAGCGCATGTGCTGGAGAGAATATCTGAATGGATTCATTGCAACTTAGTATCTACGGTTCAGTTTCATGTAATAATGATTCCCATCTTTGCGTTACTCGTCTAATCAAGCATTCCATTTTCAAGACACAGAAGGATATAGTAACCACAACACTCAAATACACCTCCCTTACAAGAAAAGTGAACACTGACATAATAAATAATACACGTATGTGTAGATTCTTTACAAAAAGTGAAATAAAATTATTCAAAGACTTCTTGCTGCAGGAATCATGCTTACAATACTGTTGATACAAATATTAATTTTTTTAAAACTTTTCATTTTGCTTTAATTTGTGGTTTCCTATAAAAAATATTTCACAGAAAAGCAATACTCGGATAATACGAGGAATTAAAACATTATCTGAACCCAAACGAGTTCTTTATTTCATTTGCACGCATCAAATTGTTGCAAATATCGTAAGGCAGGCTAATATCATGAAACACGATCAGGATATTTTAAACTCAAATAACAAAACAAAAGCAATGTGGAATGCAGTAAAATAGGTGATCACATCAACTAGAAACTATGTAGAGAATGTTGTTGTAAAAGGTAATGAAAGAGGCGTAAACAATCCGACAACAGTAGGCTCCCGCTTCAACCAATACTTTTCGAGAATTGTGGTTATCTCACGAAATATATAAATCCACTATTCAAAAACAGACGTTTTCCCAAAATTTTCGATACGATGTGTGTTTCCGTAACTTCTTCCTCTCCTAACTAAAAAGTAAATATTCCTTGTGTTTAGATGAATTTCCGGATTGTTTGTTAAAGACTTAAGCTGTTGCCGTTTTACAACCGTTAACTCACATGTATACTGCATTCTTAAGAACCGGAACATTTTCAGATATTTTCAAAATAGTTACGATTAAACCGTTCTTCAATAAGGCAACAAAAATTAAATTCAAAATTATCGGCCAATGTCTCCTTTGTCAGTTTTTTTTTTTAGAGACACTTTTACGTACGAATGGAAATCTTTCTCAGTAAGAGCATGGGTTTTAAGATTGTCATCATGGATTTAGAAAATCAAAATCTACGGAAACAATCATACTTTATTGTCTTAAAGACGTTGCTTCATCCGTGATTACTCTAGATTGGTCATATCCTTAACTTAAACAACAATCTCAGAGAGTAGAAATACCGTACTGTAATGATGGGATATTATTTACTCACTTTTCCGAATTATTGCCAACTGCAAATGGTGGGTTGCATTTAATTATTATTATTATCCTATTATCTTCCTAATACACTTAAAGAATATGCTTGCACTTAAGAAACGTAAATAATACAATATCAGATGTTTGGCAGCGGTGAAAATGGGTTCTTTATCCCCAAATTAGCGCGTTGGCGAATTCCGTTCCCTACTTAATACCTTTCTATATTGCGATTTTCGTAACTGTGCCCCTGACAGGAGTCAGCTGTTGACGGTTTCATCCAATCAGAAGCTTGAACGTCACCATAGTGTCACTGTAGTGAAATATAAGCTCCCGATTGGATGGCAGCGAAATAGCTGATTCCTGTCAGGGGCAAAGATACAAAAACCGCAGTTTATCAACATTTACTCATGTCCGCAGTGTTGTTTTAATAACGTTCCAAGATACAGGAGTTGAGTTTTTAATCTTTAGTTTCTCAAAGACTGCATTGTATGAAAAGAATTCACTGTGCTCCTGGTCATGCAAGTGAAATCTCTAAATGTAACTACTTTATGTTGTCGCATATATTTAAACATAATGCATTTTAGCTATTTTTAAAACATTATTGGCTTTAGGTCGTAGAGGGGGAAGAAAAATGACTGTAGAAGTAGTATGTTGCAAAAGTTGCGAACGAATGGAAAACCAAGCAACAGCGATGAAGTGTGAATGTTTCGTAGCTCTGTAGGCAAACAACATTCACACAATACAGTAGTGCGTAAAGTATGAAAATAAATATGTAATCTATTCAGAAGACGATTATTAGTAATTTCTCAGAAGCGTTCCATGTGAAGTCTCACTTCATGATTGTTGTTTGCACTTAATATTCGTATTGTATTACATTTTGTAAAGTACACATAAATGCATCATAAATGATTTTTTAGTGTTTCTATTAGATTTAAAAACGCTTCTGGTTACGACAGAACACATTAAAACATTTTAATAATGTTTGTTCTACTATTTATGATCGGAAAATTCAAAATAACAAGGTGGTGAAAGGAATTTACTATGCGCCTGGTAACATAAGTGGAATAGGCGCGTCCGTTCTAGGATTAACTAACCACTAATATTATTCTCGTGTAACGGCAACATCCACGCCTAGAGCATCCTAAGTGATTGTATGCCCTGACCCAAACTGCGCTTGTAATACTGTACCCCTACCTTGCGAATCGCTTCGGGAACACCCGTGTATATGCGCGATTTGTGACAGATCGCGCCTGCCGTCATACACATATTCTTCGTTCGGTGCGGAGTCAGGGCTAAATAGTAGCTAATGCTGCTAACCGAGAGTGTTCATTAATATTCTTAAATATTCGATGTTGTCCGATTAGAATGAGACATATTTAAGAATGTATTTTTCATTCACCTTATTTACTTCTTCACTTTTTCGTACTAGAAATCTTTCAAGTGTCACTACATTTAGAGCGAACATTTTCTACTTGCAATAGCAATAGCAAGTGAATAAATTAGATGTTTGAATATTCCAGGTGAATTTTCTTTCATTTTCATGGGTGTGTAAACGGATGTGTAACATTCAACTGTGCTGATTTTCTTTTCTTGTGGTTATATTGACATACTATCCTCAAAAATACAGATTAAAGGCCCCACAGACCGGCGTGAAATATCCGCACAGTTCACGAAATCTGCAGCAGAAGTTTCGCGTCCCTTGGAGGCTTATGAGCACGTTCAGACCGCGCGACAGGCGAGCGGCAGCGGATTGACAGCGTTTAATCCGCGGCGGATTTTGTTTCGCGGTCGGACGTGGTTTTCCGCTGCCGCTCGAATTTCGCTATGCAACCATAGCGAAGTCTTGCCACATGTCGAATATTTTCAGCTCGCCAGTGAATCTGATACAACTGAACGATCAGAAAAAAATACTTCTAATCGTATGTAGTAATTTATTTAATTTTAAATAACATTAAACTTAGATTTTAAAATTTTCCCATACAATTTTGTACATTTTAGTAATGAAGCGTTTCAATAGATTTATAAAACTATTGATATGATATTTTATATATATACATATATATATATATATATATATATATATATATCAATAGTATTGTAAGTCGGCGACTCATAATTGACTCTCCGCTTGCTTGATTTATAAAATTTTAGGGCCAGGAACGTGCCTCAAATTAGTTATTAATTTAATAGAAATAGTTATAGTTGCATATATAATTTACTTACTCCCGAGGTACCAGAACGCCGTTCCGTCGCGTTCCGCCAGAAATTAAGCATCTCTCTCTCTCTCTCTCTCTCTCTCTCTATATATATATATATATATATATATATATATATATATAGATAGATAGATAGATAGATAGATAGATAGATAGACAGATAGACAGGTAGATAGGTAGATAGATAGATAGACAGGTAGATAGATAGATAGATAGACAGGTAGATAGATAGATAGATAGATAGATAGATAGATAGATAGACAGGTAGATAGATAGATAGATATAGATAGAGAGAGAGACAGACAGACAGACAGCTGCGTGGGAGCCTTAAGAGCGACTGATAGTGAGCCCTCTTCCCTGGAATTGTTCTCCATAGGGGGACGTGAAGCAAAGATTTAAAGTTCATATTCATTGAGAAGCGTACTGCATAAACAGAAATGAAGAAATGATTAAGTGAATCTAAAATAATTTTATACATTCACTATCAATTATTATTAATTTCTATTATTTAAATAGATGTCGGTTACAGTAATATTCATGGGCTTCTAAAGATTATAGGGAACATACCTCATTACTAGAGTGCGGTGATCAGATGCCAGCATACACTTGTCCTACGTACATATTGGGGCAACTCTGAATGGAGACATCGAATGTGATGAATATGATGATGAAATATCATTCATCCGCACCTGACAGGTCAATGTAAACTACTGTTAGAAATCTGACCCTATAACCTGTTCAAATACTTGAAATGGAGCATTAAATTACTACATAGTATAACTCTTGTCATAGGTCACATCATTAAGGCGAAGAGGCCTAACACAGATCTGCCCATTTAGAGAAATTTAATGAGATTCGCGGTAATGAATTGTGGCATGTCGTTCTAGTTCATCGTCAATGGAACAGTCGTGCTTATCTCACGTTTGTGTCATCCTTTCAAAGACGGCGTTTTAATTGTGAAAGAGTCTTTATAACAAACTAATCAGTTTCTTCATAGCTCCATTCATCACATGCTTTAATAAATATTATAAATTACAGAATTGTATTCATCCTAGCCATCGCCCATTATGTCTAAGACAGTGTCTGAGATAAAATTCTAAAAATCTAACGTGATTACTCGCGTGTGAGAAAAAAATCTAACAGAATGTGGTGCTACAACTAACGCCTTGTTAGATGGATTCATTTCGTAGAACTGGCAAACAAGAATGATTGATAAGTTACACGAGAAGATGTTGCGAGAATGACATCTGCATGTGTTAAAAAATTAAAGATACTTCAAAAACAAATGTAGAAATGACAGATTTTCTGACATGAGTAAAAGTGAGTTAGCTGGATGAAGTCTGAAATGATCCGTTCATCGTCGTTCAATAAACAGCTCCATCCACAGTTTAGCAAATGTGCAAAAGTGCACTCTTAGCATTAGCCATATTTTGGACTTAACTCATAACATGTACACAAACTGAGACACGTCTGTATTTATAAAAACTTTTTTTCTCCCTGGAGAAAAAAGTAGAGAAATGTTAGCATTATGTTGCCCTGACTCCTCCATTTTTTAAGAAAAAATATTGGCATTTCCGAACACACCAGTAAAAGGAAACTTAAGTATTTATGGAGCCACTTTTACTATAATCACTTTTGAAATAAATATTAGCACAAAAATTATTTTAATGGCAATAATATTTATCTTGAACTTCATTATAAACAATAATAAATAAAGGATCAATTCAGGACTTCATTTTCAATCAATGTAAACAACGGAATGTAATTTATATTAAAACATTAATGGACTTTTTGAAACTTCATTTGCAGAAACATATGTTTTGAGATACTTAAATAGATGTCTATTATGTTGTCCGACAGTTCACCTCTCTTCTTTGGTCTCTTCAACCAGTGACGTCCAGAAGGAGATGGAGCAGATGGGGTAACTTGCCCAGGACCCGATTGATTAGAGGCCGCGAACAAATTATTTTCGTTGTTTTTTTATTGAGTAAAGATCTTATATAATTAAAATATTAAAATAATAAAGTATATGTGACTATGAGAAAATTCACTTCTTAGGTTGAGAAGACCGGAATATGGCGTGGGGTGTGTACGTGCTAACCACATGTACCCTCTTAACCCATGGCCGCGAGGCAGGGACGTCGCCGGTAGGCCTGAGCACGTTCACGGGATGTTGCACCAAGTTCACACGTACATAAAGTATATGTGATTATACTTTGTGGTAATAACTTCAGAAACGAAATTAAGTTTCATTTTCTACTAATTGAAGTACCCAGCGTTGCCAGGGTATTTATCATAGATATTACCACGAGTGCTTTGGATATTGTCAATAACTCCCCGACTCGCTAGGCGAGGAGGAAATTTATCAGAGAACTTCCAAAGCACGAGTGGTATTCAATAGAACTATTCCACGAATGAAATTACGTCCAACAGAGTTTCAAAATGCGCCAAATATTAAAAATAACTGAATGCTACGTTAAAATCGAAGAGGATGTTATGGTACATACGCGGATCATTTGATATCGACATAGCGGGCGATGTATAAGAGAGATGAGTCACAGTTTACACTTGGCCAATAGGGAGAAGCGGTAAAAGAACGAATAGAAGTAGTAGTGCTACAGAATGGCACAGACATTCCCGTATTAGGTTTCTATTTCCTTGAGTCTATTCAGAATTGCCACGTACCAGCCAGCTACCATTTATCGCCGCCTTAAGTACATTTTTTTGATATTTTATTAATTTTTCGGTTTCCTAATGGTACAACGGAAATATTAATTTTAGAATATTAAAGAACAGTAAAATCTCGTCCTAAATGGCAATTTTCTTTGAAACGTTTGGAGCCGTTTTTTAAAAAATGGCGTTTAAGCGCTACTAAAAAATGCGAACTTTGAAGCTCTTTTTCACAGAAAATTTATGAGGTTTCGAAACATCATTTAAAGTCATGTAAAGCACTATAACTTACAAGATCCAGTTCTACTTTACGAGTTCGATGAAAATGAAACCTGCGATATATTTTAAACGACCTTAACTCAACCCGGGGAGGGGGAGGGGCAAATGTACAGAAAATGTTGGAGTCGTTGTAAATTGCTTTTAATTCAAGCCGAAAAAGTGAAAACTACTCGTTTTTCAAAAATTGAACATAACCTGACCTTATGTCTTACAATATGCCCTAATTTTAAGATACTTGTGAACAACAGACTTCATGTAGAAAACTCTTTTTTACTTTCTCACCTTACGAATACTTCGTAAGAAGAGAAAGTTATGTAATCGTGCGCCGAAAAACGGCTAATTTTCGCCAGAAAAAACTTTTATAGCTGGATTCTGGTAACGAAAAAGTGGATAAAACTTGTTGCTAAATTTGGGGAAAAAATCCTCTACCTCGTGGTGTAGTCAAAATCCATGTTTTGTTGTTCTTGATACTGCAAAATCGATTGATGGCAAAACGTCCGTCTGTCCGTCTGTGGTCAACGCTAGCGCCTAAACCGTTCAGCCGATTTTCTTCAAAATTGATATTCCGCGATCGTTTTTACTCCTCTCAAGGCCCTCCTGGAATTGGAAACTGATATTCTAATATTTGGAGATACTTTACATATAGCCCGTCGGAGATTTTCAAAGTTAAAAGAAAATGGCTCCAATTTTTTTTATTATATTTTGTTGTTGACTAGTGCAAAGGACGTTTAAGGGATTGATGTAGGTATCATTTTCGTTGATATCCCCAATTTTTCGAAAATTGCAAAAAACTATTTAAAAACTGCAAATATGAAGATAGAGATTTTTACCTCAAAGTCGGTTGTACAAAATTAGCACTTTAAATAAGGTCATATACCATTTTTTTGAAAAAAGGAGTAGTTTTGGGAAAATTGCGATTCAAATTTACAAAAAAAATGTTTCTCAAAAACCGCTCCAATTTTTTTCTTTAAATATTCTTCACTTATGTAATGAAGGTCGATAAAAAATATGGCCTTGATCCTACTTCTGGGAAAGAATTTTTTTTTTGAAAATTGCAAAAAAAAATTTTTTTAACTACAAAATTGTAGATACCAATTTTTACTTCAAACAAAGTCTCTTGTACAAAATTTGATCTTTTAAAAAGGTTATGTAGAATTTTCTGAAAAAACGAGTCGTTTTTGCGTAATCTTCGCTTCAAAATTACAGAAAGAAATTTCTCAAAAACCGCTCCAAATTTTTTCTTTAAATTTTCTTCACTTATGTAATGAAGGACGATAAAAAGTATGGCCTTAGTCCTACTTCTGGGAAATGTGTTTTTTTGAAAAATGCAAAAAAAAATATTTTTAAACTACAAAATTGTAGATAGCGATTTTTACTTCAAACAAAGTCTCTTGCACAAAATTAGATCTTCAAAAAGGCTATGTAGAATTTTCTGAAAAAAACGAGTCGTTTTTGCGTAATCTTTGCTTCAAAATTACAGAAAGAAATTTCTCAAAAATCGCTCCAAATTTTTTCTTTAAATTTTCTCCACTTGTGTAATAATGGACGGTAATAATACATAAACTAGTGGTGCTATAGAATTGTACAGACTTTCTCGCAAAACTTAGTTTTCTAACCCCTATAGTTTGAACCAGTTTTTCCGTTATGAATGAAAATCTTCCGAGATACCTTCTTTGGGCGCCCAAAGGACATTTTGTTTCACATTCTCTGGATTTTTCGGCCTCCTAATGCTAGAAATGAAACCACCATATATTATTACTCTTATATAAGTGAAAGAGCCAAGCAGAGAGAAGGTAGCCGTGCTCTTTGATTGGGTGCATCGGCCCAGCGCTACCGAGGGAAGCTTCGCTGGTTCGAGTCCTGGTCGGGGAATATTATTTATCAAAATTCTGTTAAGGAAAGAATTGAGAATTCCAGAAACATGATTAAAAACCATGTGAATCCATTCGAATCACAAGTATTGATAATTCCTATAATTGAACCGGAAGTGTTTGTATGTAATTTTCCAATTTCCAACTTTTGACAATTTTTCACATCTCTTCTTGTAGTTGAAAAGCGTATATACCATCATATCAATTGTTCGTCGATCTGTGCATCTGTATAACCGATTTCAGTACAAAAGGAATATATCAACATTAAATGTAAACAAAATGTAATAATTACGTAAAAGAACAAGTTAGATATCTTTGACAGTTCCAAAATCGTTATTAATTTGCTTTTTACTTTCTCGCCTTACGAATACTTCGTAAGAAAAGAAAGTTATGAAATCGTGCGCTGGAAAACGGGGAATTTTCGCCAGGAAAACTCTTATAGCTAGAGTCTAGTGAGGAAAAAGTGGATAAAACCTGTTGCTAAATTTAGGAAACTATTAGCGCTATGGAATGGCACAGACTTTCTCGTAGAACGTAGTTTTCTAATCTCTATGGTTTGAACCAGTTTGTCTGTTATGAATGATAATCTTCCAAGATACCTGCTTCGGGCGCCCAAAGGACATATTGTTTTACATTTTTCTGTTTGCTAATGCTAGAAATGAAACCACCATACGCTATTACTATTATACAAGTGTAAACGTCATGCAGAGCCATTCTGGTCGCAGTCGTTAGTCAGCGAGATTCGGCACAGCTTTTCGGAAGGAAGCTGCGCCGGTTCGAGTCCTGGTCGGGGCATATTTTTTTGTCAAAATTCTCTATTGTCACAGGAAATAATTGAGAATACTAAAAACTTTATTGAAAACCATGTGAAGCCATTTGAATCACAAATATTGATAATTACGATAAATGAACTGGAAGTGTCTATATATTTTTTCGAGTTTTTAACATTCAAGAATTTTTCAACTTCTCTTCTTGGATTTGTAAATCGTATTTTACCATCGTATCAATTGTTTGTTTATCATGCATTTACCATTTTATAGTTCGGTTCGATTCTTTTACGGGTCTGTTCGACTTATACGGTGCTAGTTTAGCGTAGTGGTATAAGTGCCGGTTCGTTAACTTTGAGGATCGGATTTCGGGTCTCGGAAACGGAAAAATTTTTCTGGTAGAAAACACTTTTGTTGGTTTATGAAGTAGTGGGGTAGCATTTAGGGCCGTATAGAAGCATTGCGAGAAGTATGTGCGTGGAAGCTCCACTAGTTTAATATTGTAGTTGTAGGAAGACACCGCAAACATTTTGAACTTTTGCAACTTTAGAAAATTTAGAGATTTCTCTGAAATTCAGAACTGCGCTATTTTTAAGAGTTCTTTTGTCTATATTGGTACCAAAAAAAGTCGAAAAAATTTGCCGTTTCTACGTTTTGAAAATGTTGAGACTACAAAAAAATCAAATATTAAAATAAATGTTTCAAACTTAGATGGCTTAGTGGTTCCTTTACATTGATGGAGGAATATCAATTTTGGAGAAATTCAGTTGAAACGATTGTAGGCTCATCAGACGGACGGACAGATTGAGGTTTTTATTTAACAGTCGATTTTTGAGTATCAAATACCCACAAAACCTGGATTCTGACTACACAATGTGTTACAGGAAGTATTTTTCCTTCATAGTTTGGAATAAGATTTTTGGACCAGGGCCCTATAATACGAGTTTTTGTGTGAAAAAATGATGGTTTCCGCCGCGCACCATTAAATATTTTCTCTTTTCTACGTACATGTATGTTTGTACTTTGGCGCACTAACCTCTGACGAAGCTTGGTCCTATCAGCGGCGTCGCGGTCTTGCGGCCATGGGTTAAGGCAGTTGTTGTCAAGGTCCATGCCATGAGCGGGAGTCCCTGGCACGAGTGCCACGACGAAATCGCCTCTCCACGCAGTTCATAACTCCGCCGCAAGAGTCAACGCCATTACTATTGTAAAACGGCGGGGTTACTAATAGTAAGCTCTCCCGACGCTAGTGGCGCAGAGAAGCTCGTGGCATGGCACGATGCCGCGAGGCGTGGCACTGTCACCAGTAGGAGACCTTGACACCACTGGGTTAAGGGGTACGTGTAAGTTAACACATAGTGACTCCTACGCCGCGCAAGGAAAACGCACACTATAATCTTGCCCGACCGGGAATCGAACCCGGGGTCGCGTCAAGGGAAGCGAGCACGCTGACCATTGAGCTACCCGTGAGGGCTTACTACATACCTAGAAAGCCGAAAAATTACCACGGCCTGCATGTTTTTATACAATGTATAATCAGCTTCTATTGAATGATTTTGGTTTGACGAGCGATTCAAGAGGGCGCTCTGCTTCCTGGAGTTCCCCCACTGCCTTCAGTCTCCCCTCTACTCGCGAGGGTAACAGCCCCGCTAAAAGCTTTACTGTTTTGTACGGCGCTCATGGCCTCGCCCGGAACTAGCGCATTTACCTTATTCCGGATCCGAGCATGTTTCCGTCACTCACAATAATTACTTTGTACCCCGGGAAAAATTATATTTTCTTCACTTTGGGAAGAAGCTTTTATATTGTCGGCACTTCATTTTCTCGCTCGTAGAAATTTACTAACCTTCGAGTATTCAAATGATCTTCATGAACAAATATCTACTAAAAGATTAAAATGTTTAATATTACTTGCAGAAACAACACTGAACGGTAAAATATTTGAACTAATATACTTATTTTCTTGTACAAATTATACTTGACATTCAACTTTGACAAATTATACTTGACACTTACCCCAGACAGGTCCCACTGCCATTTGTCAGAATTGCCAGCAGTACAGCCATGCCCTCAATCTGCGGTCTTCAAATGATGTCCTGCATTCTACTTTCTTGCCTTAATAAGTACTAACGCAGAAAAGTTAATGTATTGAAAAGCTTCGGCGGAAAATTGCAGTATTTCGACAGAAAAACTCGTATTGTTCCGTCCTGGTAACGGAAAACTGGACAATTGTAAATCTCTATCACGTGAAGTCAGAATCCATGTTTTATGTGTCCTTGATACCAAAAATCAATCGACGGCAAAACGTCTGTCTCTCCATCCGTTTGTGATCAACACTGGAGCTTATACCTTTTAGACGACTTTTTTTCCATAATTCATATTCCCCGATCGGTCTACATCAACCGAAGGCCCTGCGAGTTTGAAAAGGATATTTTGGGTTCGGGGAGGGGGGAGACATTACAGGAAGCCTCAACAACATTTTCTCAAAAAATAGCTAAAATTTGTAGATTAAATTTTGTCCTTAGGTAGCGTCAAAAACACTTCAAACGGTGCAGGTCGAAGGTCAACATTCGAAGGTTTCACCGAAAGTAATTTCGATATGTTCAAAAAGTCCAAAAGTTTAAAACTTTATTCTGCATTTTCTTACAACTACAATATTAAAGGTAAAGCTTCATTTCCTAAATAAAGCCTGCAGTTCAAAGATAGATCTTTAAATAATGCATGTATAATTATTCAAAAATATGAGTGGGGTTGACATCTGTTAGACATATGAAACGTTCAAATTTCGGCTAATTCGTTCGCTGGAAAATCCACTCAGGGTTCGAACGAAGTGAACGCTGTCAGCGAGAGACGTCTGTAAGGATCACTCTCATATCAAACATCGCGAACAGTCCAGACGAGGGTTTTGCTGCAGAAACCAAAATCGATACAAGAAAATGTTCCACATTCAAGTGGAAAGAGTTCAGGTTTCGTGTATTTCACAGAATGAGATTATAGTTCTCTACGACAGTCTCACCAGTAGTTCTCGCCTGACAAGTTCTAGAGAAACCCTATAGAGTACTGTGGACGTTGAAATCCCTTACGGTGTAAAGCGGTGGTCGTACTTGAGGATATAAATTAAAGCGAGTCATCTTTTGATAGTGTTTGCCTGGGAAGCATATAAATACTGCAAAATGAAAGAAAAGGATCGAACGTTAACCTGCACACTGGTAATATGAACCACGATTTATTAACAAAAGAAACGTCGGGGATCAACAGGGCAACTCCGCTATTGGCACTGGAACCGAAATAGCGTCGACTCTAAATTTGTAAAAATCTCTGAAGGATATAGTGTGTCTATGTAAATGTGTTTTCAGCAAAAGACAATAGAGAGATAAAATTAATCGAAGGTCTTTGGAAAGCACGTAAATCTTTTCGATTCCACGTGAAGAAACCTCTTACGAGATTTAAGGCTGACATTTTTCTGTTCGCTCGGGGGCCACGGACGTCCGCACCAGCGACGTCCTCCTTGCCAGGTGAAAAGGGCCCGGGGGCTCTCGGTTGACACTCGACCCTAGTTGGGAGGAGTTGGGTCATAGACTGTTGGTAGTTGGCCCAGGAAGAAGTCACCTGCTAACAGAAGCTTCCGTCACAGACGCATTCAAAATAGTCTCAGTCTCTGGTGGAATGAAATTGTTTTCAGGTTTCATGTATTTGAATGGTAAAATAATCTTAACTATTAGCGATAATAGGGATATTTCCTTAGGGAGGTCTAAGGAACAACTGGTACTCAGCCTGAGCCATTAAGGGAACAGCAGGCTTCGTTTGGATGTTCGCTGTTGCCTTGTTGGGCTGACCAAGCACACGGCCTCTGACCGGGAGGTCCTAGGGTAGAAATCTCGGACGGTGGCAGGGTTCTCAAAACTAGCTACATTGCTAGGTCGAATTCAGCCGCTGTCTGGAGAATTCTACCGGCCGACTGCTCTGATAAGTAGTTTTCCATATTTGTCCTATTAACAACGGACGGATGCCGGAGCAGTACCCCAACAAACGCACCACGGACCGCGCACGATCTTTCCTTCCTTTTCTTTGTCCTTTCCTCCTTATTACACACACACACACACACACATGCACTACACTACTACACATGTCGAAAACTCAGTCGAGAGCTTAGAGCTTGTCCCGGCTGAGCCGGTGCCACGTTTGTGGGATTAATGCCTGGAGAAAATCCCTGGAAACCAACTTAGCGCCGGATCTCGCCATCCAGTGGGAAAACATCACCGCCACGTCCTGCGATATAAACATGCACTACACTTATGTACGCGTCAACCTTAGCGGTTGACGCGCTCGAAATCACTAATCAATCAGTTTATTGGCCCAGCACAGTCGGAAACATCGTCAGATTCAGAGGTTATACCTGGCAGCTCTTTCTTGCTTCTGGAGATTTTTATTTGTCAGCCACTGAGATATTTTGAATAATCCTCTCCTTAATGAAGACTGGACTCTGGTTGGACTTTGCCACATAATTTCCCTTCCAGTTTATGCAATGGAATGGAGAGGACCAGACTATTTCCTCGTGCGATATCTCACCTCGGCGCACACGAGGTAGACATACATGCAGAAGGCGCACACGAGGTAGACAACAAGAAATGGAATTTGATCAATTTTTCCAAGTCTATAAAAAAGAAACTGTTAATATTAACATTTCTTTTTACTCGTCCTTCTAAAGTCTTCTCTTCATTAGGAAAGAAGCCAAGGGGAATGTTTCGAATTTATAGAGAAGACCTCAATTCATTCTAGTTGACCCCACCAATCATGGGTCCAAAGAGAGCCCCCGCGTTGGTGGGCCAGGGCAGTAGAATGGCTTCTTCTCCACCGCACACTAGCAGGATACACCATGACATCCTCCATATACTCTGAAGTTCAGTTGAAGGCCATGTGAGCCGAGTGATCGTACGTACCTCCAGCTGCCCGTATAGAAGTGGCCAGGCCCAAGTCAATGTATTGAGCGACGCCGAATATTCCCTTAAATGCATAACAACGTATTTCTAGGATCCATGGATAGACTTCACCAGTAAAGCAAATGGGAAATAAACAGACCCTTCAACCACCAGGACACCCATTCCTTCTAACAGCGGTCGCCGTGCGTGGCAAACGCACAGGTGAGCATTCAGCAAACAGACAAAGCCGATAAAGAAGAATAGAGGCCAAAAATGAGCGAAGGAGTCATATGAAATGGAGAGCAGGATAATATAAAATTGCCAAAAAACATTTGGGAGCCTTCCTTGCATCCTCCTATCAGGACGTGAAGAGACCCACCTTGACTGGCCGGTACTTGGAGGCGGGTGATATACAGATATAGACCCACCCAGTTGAACACGTGTTCGATCAGAGGCAGGTCTGAAGATCGTTCAGGCCACTGTAATTGACGAACATCCCTTGTTGCCAATGCAGGGTGGGACGGGCATTGTCATGCTTGAGAAGATGGTCATTGTGGCTCTGCAAGAGGAGCTGCAGGAGCAGTCGTTCAGCTATCAGCAGCTACACAACATAAATGTTGCTGCTATAAGAATACCATTGGATGTGTTCGGTTATTGTTCGCGATAACAATTATGCTCGAAATGGGTACATCGTGTTTCACATGGAAACATGGTACCAGAGGCCGCCCTCCAGATCGATCACGCATTCTTCCATCACTCTTTTCCAGACAGAAGACACTTTCGTCACTGCACATCACAGAGCAAATGCGTTGTTCATGATACTGCTGTAGGTGTGCTCTTCAGTGGAAATAAGTGATCTGTCCAGAAGTCCGCGTGATCAAAGATCTTCCTTCAGAAGACAATTTTGACAGTTCTGGCCCAGACAACGCAATGCAATACGCAGTGCCACAGATGCAATAGTGGCTCGAATACGTGTTGTTATAGCCGTACGGTTAGCCAGGTCATGCGTCTGTCTTCCCATGCAGAAGTTCAATGGGGCGGTACTGTGTCCAGTCATCCAGCTCCACCAGTCCTGAGTTACGAGTGGTGAGGCGTTCTTCTCAACTTCATCCAAATCCATCACCTGTCCGCACATCTCGCCCCAGAGTTTCGAGAATTCGTCTATGCGATAAGCCATTTTCTCGAGAGCCGCGTGCGACTCCTCTCGAAGAGTCAGTCGCACACATGCGTACCGAGACGGTCGTTACGGTATGAAGCGTAGCTGCTGTTTTCGCCCTTTGCTCCAACTGACAATGCTTGCAGGGTTTCATTATTACCTAATGCGTCATCTTAATTTTGCAGCTCCATCGTCCCTCTTGAGACAGAAATCTGAACGACTACAACGTTGGGTCTCTAATTGTCCACTTTCACGGCCAAGCTTAGTCACGTAGTCAAGTGTGGAGTTCCCAGGTTGCTTGAGTGTTGCTTTTTCCACTTCCGCTTGTGAAGGAATTGCTTTCAGCTTGCAAACGTTCATGCCACACCACTGAATAAAATTGATTTAAAACAAGTTACCTGATATTGTTTGATCTTGGCAAGCTTTGTTAAGCAACAACAAAAGCATTACATATTTTATTGAAGAATGTTCATATACAAGTTTCTAAATGAATTATGTGCTCCGATTTTTAGTTATCTCGAAACACAGCTTAACTATCCATATCACTGGTCACACTTTATTAAATAAAATAAATATTGTTTTATTTCTTTTCTGACACCATCAAAGTTAAGAAACGAATATAATACCTATTTATATTACAATGCAATTCGAGGGGCAGGTGTTGTATCTTAGGCATAGTTTGTGTTCCTTGAGCCTGCAATGCTTTATGCATCGCCTGTTGGTAGAGACACAAATCATCTTGTTGCAGTTGATGAGAGATGCATAGTTGTCTAGAAAAAAATAAATCTACTTTTCACCTATTGAAAGTAAGTATTTTGCTTCTCTTTTTCTTTTCTAACTAGTCCATTTTGCTTTTCTTACTTAATGATAGCACAGTAACTTAAACCATTTTGTTATGTGCAAAGACATACTTTTAAAAACAGTTTAAGGGTAAAAATGCCCGATTTAGTTTTGTGAAATATGACTAACTGAACCTAGTCAAAATGTTGTACCTTGGACCGGTTTAAGGTACAACACCTCCGATAACATAATTCACCAAATAAGTTTGCATTATATTCAATTATAAAATATTTTCATCATTATGAAGAACATGTTTGCATGTGTGTGTTCTGTGGACTCAAAATCTACTCAACCGAATTAACTGAAAATGTCAGCTTGTCCATACTACTGGTGCCAGAATTGGATAGGTTTGAATGAAATTTTAAAGCAGTGATTTTGTAGTGTTAATTGGCTATTGGATTTACGCTTATTGGTGTCTCAGTGGCAGAATTCAGAAGCATCAGTGACCAGGAGGTCCTTGTTCCATGTCATGACAGTATAACGCTAAATCGAATCCAACTACTAGAGGTGAAATCTAGTGGCCGGCTGCTCCAGTCGGTAGTTTCTCCCATTGATACCAGAGTAATGTCGGATCAGTACTTTAACAACCGAGTCACGCATTGCGCGCGATATTTCATTCTGCCCTTGTATTCTCTTTTCCCCACACACACATATACACTTTCCCCATACACACATACACAGGGTTGTCCTTAAATTAAGGTCTCCAATGCTTTTTCACATAATAAACATCATTTTATTGCAAAAACAAAAAAAATATTCTGAAAGCTTGGACTTCTAGCTATTTTTCAACGTAATATCATCACGATCAATGCATTTTTGGAGAGCATTTTTGGATCGATGCATTTTTGGAAGCTTCATACCCGCGTCGTACCATTCTCCCGCCGACTCGCAGAGGAAGGAATCGAAAGCTGCCTTCAGCTCTTCGTCGCTTGAGAATTTCATTATCCCCCAAGTGTTGTTTCAAGTTGGGGAACAAATAGTAGTCTCTGGGAGACAAATCAGGGGTGTATGGAGGATGGTCAATGATTTCCCCCCCGCATTCGGCGATGAGATCCGTCGTGGTGCGGGCGTTGTCATGGTGCAAACGAACTCCCTTTGTCATCCGACCCCTCCTTTTGTTCTGTATAGTCCGGCGTAGCTTTGTTAGTGTCTCGCAGTACCTTGCCGCATTGATTGTTGTACCTCTTTCCAGGTAGTCGACCAGCAGAATGTCTTTCCTCTCCCAGATTACCGAAGCCATCACCTTCCCCGCTGACGGCGTTTACTTAAACTTCTTACCAATTGGAGTACCGGAATGCCGCCACTGTTTTGATTGTTCCTTATACTGCGATTTCTCTAACTTTGTCCGTCAAAGCAACTCAAATCCCATCTTCGCGATGGAATATGTCACGGCATTTCGCGTCTTTCTCGGTCTCGCCGGTTGAAGTCGCACGAAGCATTGCTTTATACGGTCGCGATCGTGCGAAATCTAGCGGAACGACTGAGGAAGTTGCGAAATGCCGTGGCATATTCCATCGCGAAGATGGGATTTGAGTTGCCTTGAGGGACAAAGTTAAAGAAATCGCAGTATAGTCTCTGGCGTGAAGTAGTGTACCCAAGTCTCGTCCATGGTTACAATTGAATCAAGAAATTACTCACCCTCTTTCCAGTAACGGCACAGATAATCGCGGGCACTTTCGATGCGCTTCTTTTCGTGTTCATCGGTGAGCATCCGCGGATCCCAATTGACATACACTTTGTGATACTTCAAAATGTCCGTCAAAATCTTCTGCATGGTAGTTTTAGAGACGTTCTCTATCAGTCCCGCAATCTCTTGCACAGTAACACGCCACGCCGATCCACAAGCAAAATTTCCTCAACTTTCGTCACTGTCTCGTGCGAAACTGATGGATACCCGCGGCAGGCCTCGTCTTGCATGTTTGTACGGCCGTCTTCGATTTCCCTATACAACTTACGCACATTTTTTACGGCCATACACTTTTCTCCATACACGTCGATCAACTGTCTATTGATGTCAATAGGGGTTGACCTCTTAAATGACAGAAAACTAATCACAGAACGCAATTCACACTTGGCGGGAGCGTCGATTTTCCCTTCCATCGTTAACGGCTGCTACTGGGCTGCTACGCCAAGATTGAGCGTCACAGACAGGTGGGGACAGGCCAGACTAGCGGTGGGGGAAGCTAGTAACACGACACTGTTGTCAGATTTAAGTTAGCTCGCTCCGTCGCGACGGGAGCTCTGTGAAGACCTTAAATTACAGACAACCCTAGTACTACACAACCACACGTCGGGAGTTCAGGGCTTCCTCTGATTGGGGGGCCGCGCGCCATTGGAGAATGTACCTGGAGGGGGAAACCCTGCTTGCCGACGAGGAGATCGGTATTAAATCTCACGTTCCAGCGAGGGCGGAATACCGCCACTTCCTTGGATATGGCATGCAGCACACTTACGGGATTGAAGACCGCAGTTGTTGTCGCGCCCAGAAAAAACTAAATCATATGTCAATCGACTGTCATTGAAAATTAATTTTGCGATTCAATATAGATTTTTATTTGAAGTTTACAGCTACATACATTTTGTGATCCAACGTAAAACAATTCAATTTCGATTCATTCTTTATTTGAATTTTATCTCCTTATACATTTTGTGATAAAAAAATTAAAAGGTCAAAAATGTCTCAGGTAACATCTTCCACTATAGTCAGTACATTGTAAGGTGTAAGATACATGCGGACGGTAAGAGGGCAGGCAGACTGATGCGCGCGTGTGCATGTATTATTTCCGTCATTTTAGAACCAAAGGAATCAGGAACACATACAGAAAACCGATGTCTAAATCCATATTTTTTAGTGTAATTCATTTTAATTATGTAGTTGTAAATATTAAACAGTAAAAATTAACTATGTTGTAAATGTTGGAGTTTATTGGCTTTCAATCTTTTGTTTAATCAAAATGTTATGATTGTGCAGTGGCGCACCCAAGAGAAGGCAGGGTCTCGAGAGGATTCAGTAAAGGAAATATTTCCATATCTCAATTTAATTCGTAATAAATAACTAAAAGCCAACAAATATTAAATTTAAATTCAGCAAAATAAAAAAAATTCTTCATGAAAAGACATCAAGCCGGCGGTTTACTACATGAAAAGTCCCATGCCGTCCCGGTTGCACCACTGATTTTGTTTATTTGAAAATCTAATACATATTAATTTACACTGACTCTGCTTTGTAGAGAATAGACGTAAAACAATTAAACATGCGTGATTAATAATTCGGATTGTAAATTTTTACAAAAATTAACAATTTATCGAATAAATCTTGATATATTTTAAAATTAACCTTGTGAGTGAAATTCTTATTAAATTTCAATATATCCATTATTCCTTTACTTTTAAAAAAATTAATGTTGAATCTTCAAGTTATTTTAAGGATAAATATGCACGAAGGAATAAATAAACAAGAACTGATTACTGATTTATATTATATTATTATTAAATTACTTCACATAAATTAAGTTTATGTCTCATGAGAAGATAATTTGTAATGCCAAAATTATAATACAGTATTCAATAACAACTGAGTATGTGCAATTCGTCATAAAACAGTAATTAATTATTGTTAATTCTTTCTTTCTTTCTTTTTTCAGGGTCCAGTGGCTATCAAAAACTGGGAGTCCAGGCTCGAAAGTTGATCATTGTGACTTACACAATTGGGAATTTCTGGCCAGACAAGACTTCAGGGGATTCAGCATTAGATTTTAAATGTTTTTTAAGTGAACTTCGTAAATAATCTATTGTGACAACAACAAAATTGAGCATGAATCGTTATATATTAAATTTTTAATATGTGAAGTGCTTCTGCTTAACATCAAAGAAAGACCGCAATAAAAGAAAAAGAAAAAGACTGAGAAATCAATTCAGAAAAAACGGAATGGTCTTTGAAATTATGATACAAGATTATTAACAGTGAACATTCAGCTAGATAGTGTTTGCGTGGGCAAAATATATAATTTGGAAAAATTAAGAAAAATTTTCATTACTTTGTTGACAAATTTAATTCATTCACTTAACAAAAAAGCATACGGAACATTTCTCTTAATATTCCTAATTGTAAGATTCTGTACATTATCATTTAATTGTACTTCTGCCTACAGTGTTATGTAGAAAAATCAAATATACATTTTCTATTGTAATATAACTTACAGGATTTATTAGTGTACTTTTAACCTTTCAATTAAAGTTTGAACTACATAGTGTTTGAGAGACCGAGAAGCAAGATAAGAAAAATACACCTTTGAGAACCTAAGTGATGACGTTAAGTGAATTAACACAGAAACACGAAAAACCTGCCCGGACAATTGAAAGAAGTTGGCTTTACATCACTTCTCAGACGCACCTGCTCACACCATTTCCCATAACGAACGGGCAAACGGACGAACAGACGTTTTGCCCTCAACTGATTTTTCGGTATCACGGACTCAAAAAATAGATTTTGACCACACGTGTTAGAGGAAGTTATTATATATATATATATATATATATATATATATATATATATATATATATATATATATATAAAGAGAGTGAGTGTGTGTTTCTGTCAAAAATTCGCTGGTTTCCGGCGCACGATTACAATACGTTCTCTTCTTACGAAGTAAGGAGAGATATTACAATTAACATGTATTATTGTAACACGTAAAAATACAATAATATTAATTATAAATGAGCATATTACATTGCATTTCATGACATTTAAGCGATATTTTTGTACTAAAGCTAAGGTTCTCAATCTTTTATGAAATACGCCATTCCTTGGACACTTGTTTGAGAACATTCATCTCCATAAAATTGCATTGACGACAGGGAAACTTTGTCGTATATGTTAAAAGATTAGACTTAAAGTGCTTTGTATAGTTTATTGAATATTTTTGATAATATAACATCAAAGAGAGGGGACGTCGTTCGTTTTTTATAGGTTTTTCTACATTTTGCGTTAATTGTGATAATGCACAACTCAAATCACTTTCGACGTCCAGACTTGCTCGATATTTTGTTTTGATATAAGCAAGTATAGAAAACCAAAAACAGCCTTACAGCTTCCGCAGCAACGGCTGGATACACAAGCAAATACATCCTCCAAAAGTCTTCAAGATTCATGATTGCGAATTCCGCTTTAGCTTGTAAGTCATACTTCAGAATCTCTAGTTCCGAGTATTTTAACAGTGATACACCGAACACACACACACACACTAAAGTATTTTCTTACAGAAGGGAAAACAGAGATGCAGTGCACCCCTCGCTCAGCAGCTACTGAAGTCTCTTTATGTTCACTCTTTCAGACGCCCCCAATTGTCCCCGCCAGTGGGACACCCCCTCCCCCCCAGGCTGAACTACTGTGGTAAAGGAACGTTATTGTATAGTTCCACCAAATAAAGATTTCCATCAAGATTGGAAACTTTCAACAATTTAAATATGGTTGATAATTTAAATAAATAAAAAATACATCTAAATTATGTATGAAGATTACAAGATATTCACATTACATTACTGAAACTAGGGATGCTACAACAGCATATACTTTTTCATGACACTTGAAACTGCTCCGCAATATTACGTAAGTACTTTATGAACATGTAAAAGTGTTTTTAATCAGCAACATTTTTCCTCACCGAGGCTCGAACTCAGGCCCTCCGAGTTCACTCGCCGTGCGCCTCACCTCTACACCAGATTTCGCACAGTTCTGTCATAATGACGGCGGCCATATACTAGATTTAACTTCTTTAATGATACATCATTACAATGAGATTAAAGGTGTCTGCTCTTGGACACCTACCACAAAAGGCGTAAGATCTGGCTGGTGCAATTTTCTAGGCCCACATTCGCAAGGAGGCCCAAGTCCAATTATTTGTAACACTGAAAGGCTCCTCAAAATGCTCCGATTTTTGAGTATTACTTCTTCGTAATATTTTTTTAAGTAATCGAAGTTTTTTTTCTTTTTCTAAACTCCCTCTCCGATTCACGATGTCTTTTTATGCAATTTCAATATACAGAGGAAAACATGTTCAGACGAAGTATCAGTTTTAACTGCCACATCTGACAGAACCTCATTTGTTAACCTCATGTGTTGTTTTCGAAAAACTGAATTTGAATTCCTTCGAAGCACTTTTACTTACAAATGCAATAATATATACAAATTGCTGAAAATGTGTGTATTAACGACGAGTTATATAAACTAGTGGTGCTGCCAAAGCACATACTTTCTCGCATTGTTCCTAAATGATCCGCAAAATTATACTACTACATAAACCATATTAAATTAAATAAGATAGATTAATGATTCTATTATATGCCGAAGATCATCATTATTCAGGAGACAACAGACGATCTGTAGAGAGGTGTACACCAACTTAGTAAAATTTTCAACAATCATGAGATGACTATTTCAAAAGAAAGTAGTGGTGCTACCAAAGCACGTACTTTCTAGCACTGTTTCTAAATGCTCCGCAATATTACACCACTACATAAACCAGCAAAAGTGTTTTCAACAAGCAAATTTATTCCCACTCAGCCACTCGAACTCAGATCTTCAGAGTTTACATGCGGGCAGCGACATAAAAATAAAGGTGCCCCATTCATGCACAAAACATAAATAATTTGGAACAAGATATAAAAATTTCCACCATGGATATATTTTTTCCTATCTCATTCAAATTCAAAACTCCAAACTTAACATGGAGTGTTACCAAAGCACATAAACGTTTGCATTCTTTCTTAATGCTCCGCAATATTATACAACTACATGAACCAGCAAAAATGTTTTCAACCAGAAAGATTTTTTCCATTCCGAGACCCGAACCCAGATCCTCCAAGTATAAGTGCTGGCACTGATACAACTACGCCACACAAGCGCAGTGCGCTGGAAAATTCGCCGTTTTCCGGCGCACGATTACATACATTTCTCTTACGAAGAACTTCGTAGAGCGAAAAAGTAATAATAATTTCAGAAGGGATATGTAAGTTGGTCGCATGGGTACTGGTTGTACTTGTTTTTCAATTTAATGCTGATATATTCATAATTTTACGTTCATACAGATGTACACAAGACGATTGATTTGACGAGACACGTTTCAGAAATTGAATAACATAGTTGAAAAAAAAAAGTTTAAAAGTCGCAAATTGGGAAAGCATATACAGACAAGTCCAGTTATATTTACCTGTATTGATTCTATTTGTGACTACTTCAAATGATTCTCAATAAAGTGTCTTTAATACTCAATAGTTTTCTCCAACAACACATTGTAACCGTATTTCTTAATTAATCAATAATAATATTTGTATTATGTGTGGCGGTATGCGATACAACATGGTACGACCGTGACATCTACTATGACACCGGTATTTATTTACTCTGATCTCTACTATAACTGCCACTGTAACCGTTATCGAGTGGCCCCGTGTTATGATGCCACCGCAACACAAACTCTTTATTTTCTATCAAATCACTACGGTTATTCTATTACGAGGTTACAAAAATTATTTTTGTAGGTCGTAGGTCGTGGCTGGTCCCATACGGGAAATACCTGTAAACTACGTCCGGTATTTCAGCATGCACAGTTTTTCTACTAATAAAAATAACAACACATCTTTTGTCATAAAAGAAAGAACTTTCAACTTCGTTCTCCTTTCGTTTATTTACTCATTTAAACAAAAAATTATATCGTCCTCTGTTGCCTTCACTCAATAACAATGCAACAATGTTATTTAATTAAATAAACACACTCATGCTTGGCAAGGTCGTTATCACATAAAATACAATAACATTCAAATGAAAATAATGATAATCAGCTGATTTCTATTTTCTTTTATTTATTTAGGAATTCCTCTTTACCAACAATGTTATTAAATTTTCCCTCGTACGTACGTAATTAAAAATTTGACAATAAAACGAGATTAAAATTTTTCATCACTTTGTTAGCAATAATTGTATGCATTGTTCTTTAAAGCTTTCAGTATTTCTTCAATGAACTTGTCAAAGTTTGTATTAATTTACCTAAGTATTCTCGATATATAACTCGACCAAGCGAAGAATGAAGGCTGGGATTGCGGCGCGTCGTGGAACTAACAGTGAAAACACGGGTATGTACAGTCAGTTTAGCTAACAAAAGTTGCCAGCGGTAAGCGAGTTCAGAGACTGCTCCTACGGAATCACCATGGCCTCCTTCATAGAGGTTGTGAATCAGCTGATAAAATATAACTTCAGAGACACATCATGCAAGATTTGCACTGACTGTTTTATTTTTGTCCCTTTACGTTGCTTTCTTTACTTTTCACCGTTCTAGTACAAGACTATAATAAAAAGTTCTATTTATATTGAATTTTTAATACTTAATCATTGAATTTAAACGTTTTGTATTCTCCTTCATTCATCTTTTTTTTCCATAGGCTTTAGACGGTTTGTTAGGTATGCAATAAAGTACCAAAACATTAACTTTACTGTCATAAGTATCTGCAATATTCTTCATAATGGTGGTAGTTACTCCTTACATAAAAAAGAATTTTATTCGGTATATATTCTGAGAAACTACTTAAGTTAAACGATTTATATGAATGTTACTGCTCATCGAAAAATTAGTTTTAAAATTTTGAATCGTTTTGCCGAGAAAAGTATACTTTTATTTATTCCAATATGAGATGCAGACATGTCTAAATAGTTAAAATATTAATTGGGAAGATTATAGATTCGCAACGAAATAAATCGCGCTTTCTTTTGCAATAGTTTGGCACGGTACCATTTTAATTTTGAATCGAGTATCCTTTTATCTCTGTCTCTGTCGTTTCGGTTGTAAACACAGACGGTGGCGCGCTCCTGTAAACATTATTCTCAAGTTGGTGGAGCTATAAAAAAAATTTAGTTTGATGATTACGCAACCAAATGCGGACACTTTCCTTTGTTAAATTCTGCCGAGACAGCGTCGTTATCAACTCGATCGCCAATTGCGTGCCCAGTTGCAAGCGCCGGTGTGTTAGCACGCACCAATTCCACGTCCGCCGACTTTCTTCATAAAATGTCCTCCACAAAATTTAGAACTGCCCGATCACAACTTCGAAGCACATAATCAAAAAATAAAACTTCTTCTTTCTTTGATTATTCACTGCGTCAATAACTGTGTTCACTATACGTTCGTACGTCCATTGCACTGCACTGCTTAATAACAAAAATGTTCTAAGTCCAATTTCCAAAAATCTAAAAAAAATCATTCAACGTGGATTCGACGTTACCGTCGCAAGCTCTGACTCGGAAGTGTTCTCAAAATCATGGCGATTCATCACGTCACCTCGTGATAGCAAAATGCCGGCGAATTTCATTCTTTCATTTTCATTGTTGTTTTCCCAAATTTTCTAAAATGCACAATATGAGTCATTCTGACATGACTATGCGTCTATTTATTAGCGCTTTCGCTCAATGTTAGAGTTTCGTGGCCAAAACATATATTTTTGATATTTAATATGTCGAAAATGCTAAATTTCTCCGTCGAAATCATACACCGCTTCGTCACTTGTTTCTGATATTATTAACATGTAATATTTCTTCAACTCATAAATTCAACGTGCTATAAGTCTTTTAGATCTGCTATAATTTTATTAAATTCAGATAACGACGATCTACAACGCCTCTCGTCGCCTAATTAAGGTTTCTTCATAAAATTTTGCTATTTATGTTATTGCATCTGACACGTCACTGGGACTTTTCTCCAAATCTTCACATTCCAAGTTTAAATGAACCCGTCGTCCGATCGTGTTCAAACAAAGACTACAATGTTTATTTATTTAATTTCCAACTAACTGTACTGTCAGATTTTATTTCAAAATTACTAATCCAATGTATTTACAAAATCGTCGAAATATGGCTTTCCGCGGCGCGCTGTTCTTCTGTCTTGTTACTATCGATTCACGTACACGTTGTTTTCTTAATTACAGTCTAATAAATATTTATCTTTCCTTCACAATTGTTTTTGGGGAATATGCCAGACATGAAATCATTACAACATTCTTCAAATTAAAATACAGGTCTGGGATCCAAACCCGACAGCTATCTCCCCGAAGCGCTCTATCCGCACACCCCTTCACCAACTCGGCCGTTCGGGTGAGATAAGGGCTGAATGCTTATATATTAGTCAAGAAGTAATTGTATCAGCTCTAGCATTAAGAAGTCCGTAATTGAGAAAATGTGAAAAAAAGTATTTGGGCCGACAAAGAAAGGCATCCGTGAAAACCATAAGGCATACTCGAAATGTTAGACTAGATTAAAGAAATTAGAAAACTAACTACTGCGAGAAAATCTGTGCCATTCAATAGCATCACTAGTTCATAGACTTATTAAACAAACGCTCTTACATACGAGGAGAAACTTAAATGAAAATATTTTGTGCCGATTTTCAGAAAATAATATTTTTAGAAATTGCACACATTTCTGACACTAAATAAGAGAAATCAGTAATTGTTTAAAAAAATGAGCACCTGACCTTTTTTAAATAGTTGATTTTTTTACAACAGACTTTGTTTAAAGCAAAATTGCTATCTCCTATTTTACAGCTTTGAAATGTTCACGTTCTTTTGAAATTTTCGAAAAATGGAGCTAGAGCCGAAAATGAGACTAGCACCATATGTTTACCGGCCCTTATTACATATGCAGAGAAAATGTAAAGAAAAAATTTGGAGTGGTTTTTAAGACAAGTTTTTAAGACGCGCAAATTACGCAACAACGACTCGATTTTTTAATTGTATATGATCTTTTTTAAAGAGCTAATTTTGTGCAACAGACATTGTCTGAGGCAAAAATCTCTATCTACAATTTTGTAGTTTAAAAAACCTTGCAACTGTTTTCGAAAAACAGAGCGCTACCCGAATATAGGACTACCACCATATTATTTACAGTCTCTTATTACAAAAGTGAAGAAAATTTAAAGAAAAACTTCGGAGCGGTTCTCGAGAAACGTGAAATGTGCAATTTTCTTGTATTACTTATTAGCATGGAAAAATATTGGTCTTCTTTCATCGTATTACCTTTGGAAGTCACATACGTTGCTGCATCTCGCTGCTGCTGCATGGCTGGCACGTATTGGAATAAGGGCGTTTTTAATGCCGTTTAAAATGAAGATTTATTTTGATATTGTACGTAATTGCTACAATTTATAAATAAAAACAATTTCTTTTCTACATGTTGCCTTCATTCTTATAATTATTATCAAAAGTCGCTTATGACCGATTTTGAAAAGAAATTTACATTTCATGTTTTATTTGTGTTGCCAAATTTGACCTTCAATTTTATTTATTTATTTTTTCAAAATTTCGGCTTCACATTCGTAATCAGCTACCTTCAAAACCCTTAAATACCAGAGAATTTTCCAATTATACCACTGTTTAATACTTGAGTCAGTGTTTCGATGTCTGGAATCCCTGAAGGTTGGTCCAACACTCGCAGGCAACGATCAGAGTGGATCCGTATTCAACCGAATTCGCGTTCGGCTGAACACGGCCGTTTACGATCCAATATATCAAACCCTCACCAGAGCGCAAACACGGTCACACTGCATCCGACAAGTTCTGGCGATCACGGCCGAACTTCGAAATCGGCAGACTGACATCAAATGAATTTGATTAATTTGGGCGATCTGAGCTGTCGGATGTGGATGTTGAAAAACTGGTTACACTTGTACACGAGTAAAATGCTCAATGGAAGACATCAAATGCCAGATATCACAACAGGGGCAAAAGCAGAAAATTACTGAATGAAATCGCAAAAGAAATAGGCGAGACTAATACAAAACGTGTTATAAACACGTGACATAACCTCACAACCTATGGTTATGGACAGTCGTTCCTCTGTATTAATGCATTTTATAAAATTCGACATTTCTAATTGCTCCAAGTATGTAAAAAAAAGTACTAGGCGACATTATTGTGCATTGTAAAAATTTCACTGGTTGTTTCAGTAATTGTTAATATAAGGTATGAAATTCACCAGTATTTTCGCGATCGGCGAAAATAGGGTTCACCCAGTAATCTTTTCGATTTTCAAGCAGAAGAAATTTAAGAGCAGAGCTCTCAACAAGCAGTTGTAATCTTCTCCCTTCCATTACATACCACTTATATCCAAAAATTCACAGATAGATGTCTATTGCAGTCGGATGCAGTATGGCCACTCAGATCGGCAGAATCAGTCGGCCGTTCGCGCGCGATCTTTTCTTCGGCCGAAAACGGATCCACTCTGACCGTACTCTTACACACTATACAATTTGTCTGGCGGTATGGTGGGGGAATCGGCGGTCGCGTGGTCGGACCCAATCAACCGCCCGACAAAAATTTCTGTTGAACGTGCCTCCACACGATACAATTTGTGAGATTGGTTGGACTGTCGGCCCGACAAATTAGTACTTGTGTAGACGCCTTGAGTAAATGTTAAAGTTTCCTTGTATTCCTATCAGCTTATTATTAAAATGAAAGACATGAATATTTCAAAAAGTAAAGCATCAAATATTTTTGATTATTTATTTGTTGTTAAGAGCTCATTGCAATAATGTCCACCATCCACAACAGCAATAAGATCACTCTAAATGGATGGTGGCCATTTTAAGGTAATAATGACCACCCTTATGACGAAGGAATGATGATTATATATTTGTCCTGTCTTTCTGCCTTCGTGGGATGCGGGAAGGAGCAAGGAATCACACGCATGCTTATAAGAAGAAAGATTTATACATCTTGGATTCTAACTAATTTATAATATTAAATAAATGTGTTCTCATTACATTGTCAATGCGCGGCTCACTCAGCAAGAGACTATTTCTACAAACATATGCATGTTTCTGAGGTCAGCTGATCAGTCCACCTGCTCAGAAGTCCTTGGCGAGCTGAGCAGGGGGGCCGCAGCTCGCAGGTATGCCGGTGGCCCTTTGCTCCGGCGGCGGCGACAGAGGTAAGCGAGAGCCAAGTCAGCGGGAGCGGAAATTGATCTCCGGCAGATTAACAAAGAATCGGCTCCATCACATGCTGGCGATTGGCGTCCACGCAACTACCCGTCACCATGCGACTCTAGCCGATTTACGATGCGGAGAACGAAACAATAATGTTCACGTAGTACCGCTCCGTCATATGATAATGTTAAGTGGTAATGGTAGTGCTAGTCTTGTACTTCGCGACTGCGGCAGGTGCCGCGCCATCCTCGAAAGCCAGAGCGGCTGCTCGAAGCTTGCCCGACGGACATTTTTATCAGAATGATTCTACATCTCTACTCCTCTCACAGCGAAGATTTTTCCTCAACCCCTCCACCAGAACGAATGGTGTGGCAGTGGGGCCTAACTTTACCGAATCAAAATAAATGGAGGTCTTCCCACGTGCGGGGATTCGCGCTGCTGTGGCGTTCGGCGGCGAACCCTCGTCGCTAGCAGGCACCGCTAGTAGAACAGCTTAAATGGTGGTCTTCCCACAGCGCCTCCTGTCGCGGCGTTTTACCTGCTGCATCCCATCGTTGGTCGTTGCAGACGGGTCGGCGAACCCTACCCCCGCCGAACCCCCCCCTTCCAGGGCGTGAAGCGGGCCCTGACACTTATGGGAAGCCCACGGCAGTGGTGACGTGTGAATGGGCCTAAATGACGAATGGGCGTTTTTTTCCTACAAGGCGGCGAGAAAGGAAAATCTGCGGGGGTCGGTGGCAGCGGAGGCGGTGTGTGAAGGGGTTTCCTGCACTCCCGTACATCGCTTTTTCCGGATATTTCCACATTTAATCATCGCATAAATCGATGTAGTATTAGAAAACCACTTTTCAATAAGCCCTAACTATAAACATATTCAAGAAAAATCTAAAAACCTTTTTTCATTTCTAAAACACTATTAATCTAATTTCCATGAAAACAAGTTGTATTGTGAAAAAAACTGTTTTGCCTCATAAAAGATTAGAGAAAAATTTGGTGCCATGTCTGAGAAATTTTTGAAAATGACCTGGGGATTTCGAGTAAAGAACCCCCCAAACTGTATTAAGATGGCAAAATGTTATAAATCACTTTTTTTTTAATTTTCCATGATAGCAATTTTAAAATTCAAGATTTCATGAAAAATTACTCTTGTGACTTTTGTCTTATTGCAATTTGCCACCTTTGTTTTTCATATACTACAAGAGAAATTCACCTTTTGCCTCCTCATTCTCTTGGTGGCGGTCGAGGTGTGCAGAGGTGTTTCGGAGCTCCTAAGTGACATGGGCCTTTCACTCGGAGAGTACCGATCGCGCATAGGACTGTGGGCGCTCCGCCTGCGCGTGCAGGTTCGTGCACGTCGGCCAACGGTCATTTGGATAGATCTGGAAACGTGCTGGCAGCATTACTAGCGGCGACAACTATGGCTGTGCTGCTAGATGTGGGTGGAGTGGAAATCCTGGGCCAGGAGATAAGGCAAGTACAACCGAATCGGTAGCGGTTAAGTCTGTATGCAGCAGAAGGAACTTAAAATCCGGTGCAAGATGTGAAGTGAGACAAGAAGAATTCAGTGCGATTTGTGGTACCACTTTAAGTGCATGAATCTGCAATCTGTGAACGCAACTTTGGAGCAGTACGTTTGCGGAAAGTGTAGGGAAGTGAGTGTTCAGTTGGACAAGAAAAGAATTAGGGAACTGGAGGAACAACTTGAACAATGTAAACGAGAAATAGACAATTTGAAAATTGCGTTGAGTCGGAGACAGGAAAACGGAACTCTCGAGAAGGAAGTGGACAACAAAAAGTTCTTAATCATAGGTGATTCGATTGTAAGGCATGTTGGGAGAGAAGACGAACAAGCAACTGTTCAGTGTTTTTCGGAAATTCAAACAGAAGAAATGTTACGCCGAGTGGAAGAATGTGAAAACACAAAATTTGAAGTAGTGGTGGTACATGTGGGGAACGATTTGTGGAGACGTTCAGCAGACTATATAATGGGAGATATGTATGACCTAGTGAAGAAAGCGAAAGTGAAGTTTCCGATGGCAAAAATTGTTGTAAGCGGTGTATTAAGGAAGAAAGAAGTCGAGTGGCGTCGAATTCGAAATCTAAATGCATGTTTCGAATGGGTAGCAGAATGTATGGATGTGATCTTTGTAGATCCGAACAGCTGGATTGCAGATAGAGACGGAGTGATGGAGTCCATCTCAATAGGCGAGGAGCAACTCGACTCGGACAGCTATTCTCTCGAGTCTGTGGTTCCCTCACTCCCACGCCTGTTGAAAGATGACAAGAGCTGCCGAAAAATACTCGTGAAAAGGATGTGTTAACAGTGTTGCAGGTCAATTGTCGAAATGTATTAAATAAGTCAATAGAATTCAATAATCTAATAGAAACAACAAATCCAGATATAGTTGTAGGTACTGAATCATGGCTGAGCCCCAATATTAATAATTCTGAAATATTTATTGAAAAATACGCAGTGTATAGATGTGACCGAGGATGCAGGGGGGAGGGGTGTTCATATGTGTAAAATCCGAGCTAAAGAGTTCACTTTACGTCACAGATGAAGAATCAAAAATTATAGGAATAGAATTGTTGAACAAAAATAAAGTAACGCTTGTAGTTTTTGCAGGGCACCGAGCACCTAGCGGGGATACAAAAGTTCTTTCGAGATTGACAGAGCTGACGAGGGTAGAAAGGTTTTCCAAGAAATGTGTTATTATTGCAGGCAACCAAAATCTATGCGGAATTAATTGGGAGGGTGACGGGACAACAGACAAAGCATCTCGTGTAGCAGTTAACAAGCTGGTCTGGGGAAATGGCTTTAAACAAGTTGTGACGTCTCCAACCAGGCGAGATTCACTATTAGACGTTTTCCTCGTACAATCGGACCTTTTGCATGTTATCTGCACGACGCTCCCAGGGATTAGCGATTATAAATGTGTCCTAATGAAGCTAGAGTGGAAAGGAACGCTAAGTGTTAAAACTAATAATAATAGGAAAATATGGCTGTTCAAAGACACTGACATATTTGGGTTCAACAATTATCAAGAATGGGCTAGCAGCGGTTATAATATAAACGACATTTGGGATAGATTAAAACGGATTATAATAGATGGTGTGGATAGATATGTAGCGTGTCAACATGTCAAGGAAAACAGATCCGCCCTATTACAATACTAAAATACGTCGACTAAAGAAAAGTGTAAGAAAAGCGTTCCGCGATCGCAAATTATTACTTTTCCGTATACGTACTTATACACGGAGTATATTTTTTCCCTATATGTAGTATAGGGAAAGTTATGTAATGCTGCGCGAAAAAATGGCCAATTTTCGGCGGAAAAAAATTCATTGCTGGGCCGTGATAACGAAAAAGTGGATAAAACCAGTTGCTAAATTAAGAAAAAAATCCCCTAAGACGTGGTGTAGCAAGAAACCCTCTTTTGTGGGTCCTTGATATCAAAAAACCAACTGAAAGGAAAACGTCCGTCTGTCTGTCCGTCTGTCTGTCCGTCTGTCTGTCCGTCTGTCTGTCCGTCTGTCTGTCCGTCTGTCTGTCCGTCTGTCTGTCCGTCTGTCTGTCCGTCTGTCTGTCCGTCTGTCTGTCCGTCTGTCTGTCCGTCTGTCTGTCCGTCTGTCTGTCCGTCTGTGAACACTGCTAGCGCCTAAACCATACGTACGATTTCTTCAAAAATAAATATTCCCCGGTCGATCTCATTCTAGTCAAAGCTTTGAGATTTTGAAAAAGATTCTTCAAAATTTCGAGGCACTTTACATGAAGTCCCTCGGACATTTTCAAAATTTTCTCAAAAACAGCTCCAAATTTTTTCTTTAAATTTCTTGTCTGAATAGAGTAAAATACACTTATTAACATGGCGTAGGTCCGATTTTCACGAATAACTCTGAATTTTCCAAAATTGTGAAAGTTTGAATTTTTTCGGCCTCTTTCTCCAACTACAAAATTGAAGATAGAGATTTTTTCTTCAAATATAATTTGTTCTGCATATTAAGTTCTTTCATAAAGGTCATGTAAATGTTTTTCAAAATTTTAGTAGTTTTCGTGCAATATTGCGTGCAATATGTGCAGTTTTAAAAAATTACAAAAACAAGATTTTCTCAAAAACAGCTCCAAATTTCTTCTTTAAACTTTTGGTAGGGATAGTGGTTAATGTACTCTATCAGATGACATAAAAGCCATATTGTTCTATAGGTTGTTTTTTTCAAAAATTACAAAAATGTAAATTTTTTCACGTTTCTCACGTCGATAATGTTTTTATTAGCGGCGATTTTTTCACATTATTACATTTACGAGTACATGTGCTTTAAATAATGTCAAGTAAAGTTTCTCGAAAACACAACCGTTTTCTGTGAAAAGTAGCTCAAAATTTCGCATTTTCAGAAACGCTCAAACGCCATTTTTTCATATATGGCTGCAATTTTTTTCTTCAAACATTTGTAACGGATAGTGCTAATTACACTATTTAGTATAGCGTAAAGTTTATTTTGAGTTATTTTTTTGTTATTTCAAAAATTACATAATTGTAATTTTTTTTGAAAGATCTCTCATATCTTTAAAATGCACATTACCAACAATTCGTAAAGATTATTATATTTGTGAGTGTACGTGCTTCAAATAACTTCAAATAATGTATTTTGAAAACTCAAAAATTTTCTGTGAAAATGAGCTTCAAATTTCACATTTTTGTAGCGCTAAAACGCCATTTTCTCTTAAACGGCACATCATTTTTAAAAGAAAATTGCCATTTATGACTAGGTTCTTGTGTTCTTTATTACTCTACAATTAATGTTTCCGTTCTACCAATAGGAAACCGAAAAATTAAGAAAATGACAAAAAAATGTACTTTTGGCGGTGATAGATGACAGCTGGCAAGAAAGAGTTTGTGGCAATTCCGAATAGCTAGCGAAGACCCAAGGAAATAGAAAAGTAATACGGGAAATTCTGTGCCATTCTGTAGCACCACAAGTATGGTTCTCACTCACGATACTACTCATTGTTGAAAGAATTATCGCGAGGTGAAGAGACGTGCACAGGCAGAATTCTTGGAAAAAACATTAGGATCTACAGCGAAATTCGGTAATGTGTTTAGATGGTTACGTAGGAAAAGAAATACCTCCGCAATTCCGGCCGTAGGAAGAAACAGTGAATTATTAGTATTTAGCGATGAAGAAAAATCGAAATTATTCTATGTTTACTTTACATCCGTCTTCTCTCCAGCAAAAAATACGGAAGAAATCAATGTCGAATCAACTGGCGATTGCTCTCAATTTATTATAGAAAGTAAAACAGTCCGAAAAATAGTTCAAAATCTAGGAAATAATAAATCATGGGAACCCGACAATATACTTGGGGAAATCCTTAAATTAGGGGGTGAAGCCATTATCCAGTATCTTGTGCGCCTATACCAAATATCCATAAACAATCAAAGTATCCCATATGACTGGAAACGAGCAATAGTTGTGCCAATATTTAAAGGGGGAGATAGATCCGCAGTCGTCGTAAAAATTATCGTCCAGTTAGCTTAACATACGTATTATACAAAGTAATGGAGCGCGTTATACCAAACTACATTAGGAAAGAGTGAAGTAGATTAGGATGGATATATGAAGGACAACATGGCTTCCGGGAGAGGCATTCTTGCGAGAGCCAATTATTGGGATTAGCACAAGAAATATCCGATTCAATGGATAGGGGTGACAGAATAGACGCAATCGTTATCGACTTCGCCAAATCTTTTGACCTTGTTCCGCACAATATACTCTTGAACAAAGTAGCATCATCAGGTATAGATAAACGAGTCGTAAAGTGGATTAAAAAATCTATGGGCCGCACACAGTTTGTTAGGGTAGGTCACACGTACTCCGGAGTTACAAGTATAACATCTGGCGTGGCACAGGGCAGTGTGATAGGACCACTCATAGCCTTCATGAACGACATTTCAGAAAATATTAAATCTCGGGTGAAACTCTTTGCAGATGATTGTATTCTCTTCAGAAAAGTAACTGAAGAGAAAGATCGACAGATTCTTCAAGATGATATTGATACTCTTGTAAAATGGGCGCACGATAATCGGATGAAAATTAGTGCTTCTAAAAGTAAATCTATAACATTTACTCGTAAACTATCTACACTACAATGCAACTATTTTCTCGAGGATAAGATAATTCCATGTACAGATAGTTGTAGATACCTGGGAATCATTGTAAATAGTAAGTTAACTTGGAAAGAACAGGTGAATTTAGCATTACATAAAGCGTGGCGAAGTCTTCACTTTGTAATGAGAAATTTAAAAGGAGGAAATAAGAAGTTCAAAGATTTAGAATACACGTCATTGGTGGGGGGAAATACAGAGCTTTGAACGCGTTCAGAAACGAGCGGCTAAGTTTGTTGTATGCAAAAACATTAAAAATACGAACATTAAATCTATTCTTGGGGGGGGAAACATTAGAGACAAGGCGAAGGAAGCTGAGATTACTGGCAAATGCATAAAGCACATTTGGTGAAAGCCAAAGCTTGGGAGGAAATTCGAAAGAGGCTAGAAAAGGCATCGTACATTGACAAAAATGACCACAAATATAAAATTCAGGAGAAAAAACAACGAACAGATGTAGGAAAGCTTTCATTTGTGAATAGAACGATACGAGATTGGAATAGCTTACCTGCAGCACTGTTTCAACAATCTTTGTTAACTAAATTTAAAAATAATTGAAATAACTAATGTTTCTTTTGTAGTGATATTGTTTAAAAGCAATATTTAAAAATATAAATAAATAATTTCTTTAGCAATACTGTACAAGTACACTAGCACGAGTATTGGCAGAAGTAAAGTATAAGTATCTATTGTATATTATTTTGTGGTTTGCTGGTTCGTTGCTGTGTGATTACGGACCTGAAATAAAACACGTAATGGTATTGTTAATACCATTGCTGACCTTTTTGATTCCTATGGCCTAGGGCATTTTGAATACATTGTTGCTCGCTCTAATACCAATACAACACACTTAAAATTTTTATGAATTCGATATATTTAAAGTTAAGATGCAAGCGAACACAATAATAAATTAAATATACTCAAATAAAATAACTTGTTATAAATCTTATTATGTTTAATTGAGATGAAAATTGCAATTTTGGAATATTCTCGTTTTTGTAATTGCCATCAGTCACTCAACTTTCACTGTTACGTATCACGTTTTATATATATATATATATATATATATATAGAGAGAGAGAGAGAGAGAGAGAGAGAGGTGCTTCTGCAATTGACGCAAATAACCGAAAAGTACTGTTTCATCAGCGCAATTTACACGATTATTTTCCATATTACTCTCAAACACCCTATAATCATTTTCATATATTTCTCGAGATTTTGCTGGAAACCACCTTCCGTAGCTTTGTTAGTTTTTGTGAGAATTTACGCAGGAACTTCACAATATTCTTTCATTTTGTACCAACTAATCAGTCTTCAGGTACACACACTGTTTTGTTTATCTGACGTCATACTGATTAATGAGGCAAATTCGCCTTTAATTTAGACCCCTCCCCCGAGAAAAATATAAAATGTTTCGAATTCTAGTTGAATTCAGCAACGAGCTAGTAAGCCGTAAGGTTTTGTATGCACCACGGGCGGCATCCGACCCCTCGGGCCGGAGGCTCTTGGATTAGGGTGTCGCCCTCGGGGCGAGGGCGTCTACTTGGCGCCGTAGATGCATAAATAACTATTGTATTACTTGTAAGGTACTGTTTACTTTCAAAATTCTTAATTGTATAAAAACTGGGAGCATTCTTGCATTATTAATATTATTATTATTATAATCTTGTTTTACTATTGCATTACATTTTGAATATTGTCTAAGATTATTGTATATGTAACTTGCCACCGGACAACAGTCCATTTGCAAGATAATAAACTTATTATATTATTATTATAAACAATAACAAATAAGAGTGACTTATGTCGTGACAATGTGACTTATGCCACTTTGCTATTTGCTGAAAATCCCGCGTATTGTTTCCGCGCGAATGTATTTCACAGAAGGACGGAAAAGCGGTTTTGCCGAAAACCACTTTTTCGACATCAAGGACCCATAAAATTGCGAATACATTCCTTAACCAAAAAAGTAATTTACTACATATAGCAGAAAGAAAATGTCACTTTTTCGGTATTAGGGAACCACAAAACAAACCTTTCTGTCGAAAAATCGGTCCCTTTTCTGCAGCATTGCAACACTCTCTATTCTACACAGTAGTATATGATAAAGTAAAATTGTTGGATTGGAGAAGCAGTGTTCTCTTACCCGTCTTTCTCGGAACGTCACTGGTTGCGTGTATGACTGTCCTCGTACGCACTGACTTCTGGTAAACATAATTTTTATGTGGCGTCTTCAGTCCGAAACATGACTAATTTGCAAAATATCAGATTAATTTGCACTTTTGCCACACAGGATTAATCTGTACGAATAGAGATGTACAGATCATTTCAGACATCGCCCGGCTAATGTTAGTATTAATCACAAAAGCTAAAGTAAGGTGAATATCCGAGTGTGAGGCACCTTGTGTGTGTGTGTGGGTGGGTGGGTGGGAGGGGGGGGTTGTATGAGAAGTATTTTGGCACAGAAAACAATTTGGGAAATTATTCGTCTCCTATTCCAGATTGTTTTATGGAGAGATCCCTTAACAGGAAGGAAAAGCCGGGATACCACACAAAATTATCATTGATGGGGTCTCAATGATAATTTTGCGGTAAATATGAAACAAAATACCATTACTCAGAACACTGTATTAACACATAAATAATTGTTTCTTTTGATGTATTTAAAAACAGTGCATTATGGTCGAAATGAACAGACAATTATGGATATGAGGCTCATTATTAAAAAAACTTTTCAACAACTTTTAAAAGTTAAAAACGTTTAAATAATACGAGTTGTGAAATAATGTTTTTCTTTCACTAAACCACGATGTTACTTCTGTAACTTAGTCTAACGGTTGAAATTGACAGGGATATGTCTACCTGGAGCCTGTCCTGCGTTCACAACGAATGCATTAAAGAAAGCATTCTCTCAACCATGGCCGAGCGTGACTTTCTTATCCAAGGAAGCAGTTATTTGGGTCCCGTAAGTACAATGATCCATGGGTTAGTAGATAATTTATGTGGTGAATAAAATGCTATACTCTGAAGACATCTCTTTTTAATGCTATAATTTCATAAAACCTTCAATATTCAATACATGAAAACAGTATTTTTGAAATGTGTGTGAATATTTTTACCAAGTAAACGGGGCGTGTTCAAAATGTTCACATTGTAGGCGTGTTACCACTTCGAGACTATGTTATTGGCCAACATACGACTGCCAGTTCAGTCCACTGTTTTAAGCGACGGAAAACAATATGAAATCGCTCTGAGAAATCTTTCCCTTTAGCTAGACATCTTTTTTAAATAGAACTTGAACTAAAAAATCAGCAGGATACGATAATATTTCAAATAAAGTTCTAAAATAACTAAATAACAACCTGATAACAGACATTACAGCAATATTTAACGCAGCACTCAGACTAGGTTACTTTCCCAACGATTGGAAAATTGCAACAGTGTTGGTCTTCCGCAAACCCGAAAAATATTCAAAAGATCCAGCAAACTATTGACCAATAATCCTGCTCCCCTCATTGTCTCAACTATTAGAAAAACTTATATTAAAACGATTAATAAAATTTCTGACAAACACATACGCAATACCAGCCACAATTTGGATTTCGATCTAACCACTCCACAACACATCAAATATTACGGTTAACTGAATACATAGCGCAAGAATACCATACCAAGCCACACACTATCGCAATTATCCTGGATATAACCAAAGCCTTCGACAAAATATGGCATCAAGGCCTTCTATACAGATTAATACAAATAGGCACTACAGACTACTTATACCAAATTCTTAAAAGTTTCTTAAATCAAAGAGAGTTCCAAGTCAAAAGTAATGCTGGCATATCACCCTTATGCCGAATTTCAGGAGGACTGCCTCAAGATTTTCCATTGTCCCCACTATTCATCTTCATTTCGCGCTACAATCCAATGTGGATCTTGGCCTGCTCAAGTATTTTACTCCAGTCCTTTCTGTCTCTCTTGCTTGTTTCTTCCAGTTCTTAATACCCATAATTTTTAGGTCCTGCAGCACTTCATTTCCCATCTGACTCTCGGCCCTTTTCCATCTCCGATTTTAACATTTACTGGCTTATTTAAGTTAATACTTTCAGAAAAATAATTTATCGTTGTTTAGTACATGATGAGTGCAAACTCTGTCCAATAACCAATCTATTTTAGTTGAAAAATTCTTAACTGACTCAACACTATTACACTCTAACTCTGATTGTACTTCGGTTACAAAACTGCTTATTCCACTTTCTCTGTGTTGATAACTTCGGTGTTGCTGATTATCGACCGCCTCTTGACCAATGCTGCCCGGTTTTGCTGTTGATAACTTCGGTCTCCGTCATATTGACCGTCTCTTGACTAATGCTGCACAGTTTCGCTCTCTTGATAACTTCGGTCTCCTTGACATGAACCGCCTCTTGAACCACGTTGCTCACCTCGACTCCGTTGCCCATTTATTTATTTATTTGTCAAACACAGTAAAAGCTGTATATGACGTGTGGGGTAAGAAAATTTATCTGCGCACATTTTCTTGAGGGCCAAAAAAAAATGAATATAGAAAATAATTATTTTAGTAAAATAAAAATATTTGAAAAATGTTTTTCCCGAGTTATAGAAAATCAATTTCAACTGTAAATGAACTACTAGCAAAAGGAGTGCTCAACAAAACGTGCGCACAGTGAAGCTACATTTACGTCCAGAAGCAAAACAAGGGGCCATCTCAGCATTTGCTCAATGGATCAGGGATACTGGACAAAAACCTGATCGAGATGGGGGTCATTGACCCGGAAGCTCAAGTACATTACTTGTTACAGGCGTAGTAAATATTTCTTTAAAATGTATACAATGCAAATGTAAACTAATTCATTATATATCTTTGTTTTGTTACAATAAACATTATTTTTCTTTTTCACGATCAGTATAGTCTCTAATTGTATAGAAACGGTTTTGCAGCAGAAAAGATTTTACTTGTAACTTAAATTTGTGTACCGACTTTAATTCTTTTATGTCATCTGGCAATGCGTTGTAAAGTAACGTACATGTATTGTATGTTGATTTCTTGTACTGAGCTGTTGATACTGACACTTGATGCACGTGATTTCTACGGCGTGTGTTGTAATTATAAACATCAATATTGCATGAAAATATGTTCCCTCCGTTAAGTAGGTCATTTTTGACAAATATTACAGATTCGTAAATAAATAGAAAAGGCAATGGTAAGATTCTCAGCTCAATGAAAAGAGGCTTGTAGGGATCACGTGGAAAGCATTTTTTCATTATTGGAATAATTTTCTTTTGCAATCTGAAGGTCTGTATACTACAGGATGAGCTTCCCGAGAATAGTATGCCATATCTCAGGCGGGAATGTACATTTGCAAAATAAACGCAACGAGCTGCATGAAGGCTGACAGAATTTGAAAGAATTCTGAATGCTTAGCATAATGAACTTAATTTAGTGTTTAATTCTGTTATATGTACATTCCATTTGAGGTTTGATTGAATTGAAAGACCTAAAAATTTTGTTGCCTCAACATCAGCTAATTGCATATTGTTCATTTTCAATGGAACATGCGATTTCCGATTTGAGATGGAAAAATGCATTGAAACATTTTTTCTTTCGTTAACAATTAATTTGTTATTATTAAACCAATTTGAAACTTCTGAAATTGTACTATTTACTGCTTCTTTTTTGCAAAGAACATTCGTGTCATCAACAAACAGAACCGTTCTTCCATTTTTAATAGACGAGGGCATATCGTTTACATATAACAGAAAGAGAATAGGACCTAAGGTCGCACCTTGCGGGACCCCATGCTCAATTGGCAAAGAATTGGAAATATAAGTATGTAATGTCCTTTCCTGCCAGTATGGTATTTCTACTCTTTGAGTCCAATGTTTAAGGTAAGAAGTTATCCAATCTAGGGCAATACCACGAATTCCATACGAAAGTAATTTTGAGAGCAAGATACTATGGTCAATAACGTCAAAAGCTTTCGAGAGATCTAAGAATATTCTAATGGGTACTTCATTTTGGTCTATTGATGAAGCAACATCTTTGAGGAAGAAAAAATGGCAGTTTCCGTAGATTTTGATTTTCTAAAACCGTGTTGTGAGTCTGAAAACGCTTTGTTTTTCCTGAGAAAAGTTTCCATTCGTAAGTAGAAAAGCCTTTCTAATATTTTTGAGAAAACTGACAAAAGAGAAATTGGCCGGTAATTTTGAATATCATTTTTGTTCCCTTTTTTAAAAAGTGGCTTATTTTTGCTGTTTTGAAAATATCTGGAAATATTCCTGTACATAAAGAAGCATTGAATATGTGAGTTAACGGATGTATAAAGGCAGGTGCACAAGTTTTTAATAAACAATCCGGAAATTCATCTAAACCAGATGAATATTTATTTTTTAGTTTACTGACTATTCTGAGGATTTCGTTGGGAGAAGTTTCGGAAATAAACATCGTGTCTGAAATTTTTTGGGAAGTGTAAGATGTTGAATTTTGTGGTTTTAGTCCCTTCGTGAGATCAGACGCAATTATAGAAAAGTGTTTGTTGAAGAGATTGGCAATTTTTTCCGGATTACTCGTTTCTCTTTCATTATCCTTTAAAATAACATTCTCTACAAGGTATCGAGATGATGTGGTTGTATTTTTTACGATATCCCACATTGCTTTAGTTTTGTTATTAGCGCTCAAAATGTCCTGACTATTTTTCATTATTTTTGCCCGAACTATTATTTTTCTTAAAATTCTTTTGTATTCTCGAAAGTATATATGGAAACCGGGTGATACGTTATGATGTTTAGAAATAAAGTAAAGCGTACGTTTGTTTTTACACGATGTTCTAATTCCTTGTGTGATCCAAGTATTACTTTTGCTTGAAATGTATAATTTTCTCTTTTTAAGAGGAAAGCACGCGTTAAAATGAATTGAAAGCTTGGAGAAAAATAAATTATATTTTTCATTTGTGTCAACAGCGTTATAAACTGCGTCCCATGATTCCTTCAGCAAGTAGTCCGTAAATAATTTTATATTAACTTTAGTGAATGCTCTGCACATGCGTGTATTATTTATTGTGTCAGTGTTTATGTTCTTAGTAATTGTAAGAATTTGTGCATCGTGGTCACTGTATCCTACATTATTCGTTATTATTTTATATGTAGTTGTGGTTTTGTTAATTATAATTTGATCTAATGCTTTTTGTGATTTAAGCGTATTCCGTGTAGGTACATTCACTGTAATATCTAAGTTAAAAGAATGAAGTAAATTGAGAAACTGCTCTTTTTCGTGGGATTCACTCAGAAAATCAATATTGAAATCTCCACATACAACAATGGATTTAAAAGAGAGTTTATTAATTTTGTTCAGAATTATCTCTAGATTTTCCAAGAAAGTGAAATAATCTGAAGCTCGCTTTGTTGGAGGTCTGTAAATGCAAAGTAAGATAATTTTGAGCGTAGTAAGAGCGTACTGTTGTTTCAAAAACTTTTTCAACTGCATATAAATTGAATTCTGACAAGAAGGTAGAATCAATATAATTTCTTATGTAAATACATGAACCTCCGTAAGCTGGGCCCTTATTTGATTCCCTCGCTCTACAATACGATCCTGCAAGGTAAAAGCTAGGAATTTGGAGTGTGTTTATGTCATTTTGAGACAACCAATGTTCTGTAAAGCAAAAAACATCTATTTGTCTTAGATCACATTGTAATACTGCCTCGATAAATTCAATTTTATTTGAAAGAGATTGCAAATTATTATGCATTATTCGAATCTTTTGCATGTACCTACACGGATGTTTTTCTGCTGCATCTGACTGTAGTTGCTATTTATTTATTTCATTTTTACCTCGAGTGCGTGGTCGAAGGAAGCATCGTGTCCCAGTAGTGACAAGAGGTGAGGAAGGAGGGGTGACAGATGTAGAGGAATGAATAGTGGGAGAGGTAATACACGGATTAGGTTCAGGGGATAAGATAATTGGGTCCAAGGGGGTCCCAGAGTATGGAAGAGAACTAGGAGATATGGGTGGGGATGGCTCTTGGACAGGACACTGCCAAATTTGTGAAATGATGTGTTTTGCAAGCTCACTACCGAGTGCATGTTTTCCGACAAGGTTCAGGTGAAGACCATGTCGGGTGAAGTGTTTTTCTGAGAGAAAGTTTAGCTCAAACAATTTAACATGTGTGCCTCTCAGATGCAGTTTCAATTGGTTGTTTGCGTGACTAATTTCTTTGCACAGTGTTGGCTTGTACCAGAAGGGCAGAGTCGAGACTACCATGTTCGTGTTTTGGGCGGCACGTTGTAATTTGTCAACATGTTCTTCAGGCGTAAAGTGACCACCCAAATTAATGTCACTCTGCCCTCCTATGATGATGACTGTATCCCGTTTGGTGAGGGTTTTTGTGTGCGTGTCCAACTCACTGGTCACGTCGGCAAACCTCCCGTTAGGTTTAAACACACACATGGCAGAGAAATTATTTGGGAGTTTCTCACTGAGCAGGGAGGAGTTTTGTCACCCATGGCTATCTGCTAAAATGAGTACCTTTTTGATGGGCTCAGTGGGAATGTCCCTGTTTTCTTGTGAGCCAGTTTGCGCAACTCTACGTGTCTTTGTTACTTTGCGCTTGCTAGCCTGTTTGCGTTGGTTTGTGAATGGACGTGTCGATGATGGGTGGGGGTGGTGAGGATTGGGAAGGCAAGGAAACTCATTGTAGTAGTCTAATACAGAAAATTTGTTTTGAGTCGTGATTGGTGATGGTGATTGTGTTTTTGCTTCCGCGAATGGACGGTTGGAGGTTTTTGAGGTGTTGCCTATTATTGTCCAACCGTCTGTGTTTTGAACGACCTCTTCGAGCCTTCGGATATGTTCATCTAAATTACTGTTGATGTGTGTGAAGGCTTTCAGAAGATCGGCTCTGAGAGAGTAGAGAGTGTATAGCGATTAGTAGCCATGTCACGAATGCGTGTCAAGTGCCTGGTAAATATGAAAATAAGTAAATAGATAATTCAGAATACTACAAAAAAACTACTCCCTAAATTATCTTTTTAATTTAATTGTCTTAACTTATTTAAATTACGTTACGTATTTATTTAAAAATAACGGTGATCTGATTCTAATTAGTATTTAAATGTGATTAATTAAATTCAAAAAGCGTTCAGTGTGTTGAATGTAATAGATTGAAGCTGCAAACTAATAAATACAATTAGATCACTATACTTCACCTATTGAAAGGTCACGAAATTCACCACTTCGACAATTTTAAATATAAAGTTCAAGTCTTTTCGTTACCGTGGTAGACGAAACTTTGAATTTTTATGTTTTCACAATTTTTACAACACTTTCACTAATAGTTTAAAACTTTACGCAAATTTCAATTAATTTACAGAGAAAAATTAATATTAATGGTCTTTACACTGTTCAAATAAACGTTTGTCCGTTACGCCGTCTTTTAAACCAAATATTTGGATTACTTCTTTTTCACTGCTTCGGACAATATAAATCTCTTTCAGCTTATCTGTAACAAGTAAACAAGTAAAGAAGACAGTTTAACAGCAAAAGTCGCCTGAAATATGTAGAAAAGTAGCTGAAAATTAGTAAAATATTGGAGCACAGCCACAGCACGTCAGTCACGTAAGCAAGCCAGCCAACCAACCTCCACGGTATTGATTATAGTTACCTCCATAATGTCCATCACGTGCTCTGCTTGTACCTGATTTAGGGCTCTCCCTCCGAATATGGCCATTTTCTCAACCGTAACATCCTTGGCACTGCTTCTTTTTTTTTTCAGTTGTGAATGCGTTATACTTTACGTTTTAATTTTCTCCTCCATCTTTGTTCGTTAAGTACTTCATTTAAGCGTTCATTTTACTTTTTACATACTCTGTTGTCTGCTCTTCCGCTTCCAGTACATCAATTAAATCTCCTATGTATCTCATTTTTTTCGGTTGTCCTCAACATGTAGTCTTTTTTAGCAGTTACATTTACGCCCCCACTTTTTAAATCGTTAACTGCCTTCTCAAAAGCGCTGAAAAATGTTGCCACGTCGTTGAAATCTTTCTAAACTGAGCAGACGATTTGTAATGCTGTGGATTCCTTCAAGTAAAGCTTGTCGAACTTTTCAATGATTCCACGTGCCGTGTCCTCCTCACTAACAAACTCCAACTGCTTATTTGTGATGGCACTATAAAGCAGTGGCGTAGCGTGACTCACACGTTTGGGGATGCTCAACAATAACACACAAAATGTCACTATCAACTACCCCATCTAACAGGCGAACGCAACACGAAGCAGATACACTTTAACTACTTCCACGATCTCGAATGCTTACGACGGTGTAGGCGCTTCCCACAAAATCCTCACAGCAGTCAGGGCTGCCGATGTCTTGAAAGCAAATTATACAATGGCTCAGCTTTAATTCTTATACGCGAAAGGCAATAAGACCATTTGTTAATTTATACATTGCAGACTTAAATAATATGTAATCTATTTAAGAGATAATACAATTTCTTGGATATTAATTAAGAAATAGTAGTCAGGCACTATTTCTACAGTTTGTACCCATGACCAAGCGGGGACTCCCGAGTGAGAGAGAGAAAGATAATTTACTGAACGCCTGAAGTGTGCTGCGCTCTCGTGCACAAACGAGCTTCTTTCTGCAGTAGACGTTAGCGTAAAGCAGTCGCGTTTCTCTGGGCCAGGGGTGAAGAGGGGAGAGGGGAACCTCGCCATCTGCGCATGCGTCATTGCTCGTCGCAATTTGGCGGCAGACACTAGAAGTATTTTAGCTTCCAAGCAATCAGAGGCCAGCTTCAACAGCCCGCCGAATTCAATCATAGGAAATCAATTTAAAATTAATAGAAAACGTGTTTCGCTCAACAGACCACTTATAAGATTGTAAGATTATTATAACAGTATTTAAGGTTCTTATATACGGGGATGCTCAGCATCTCAGCGTCCCCTGACGCTACGCCACTGCTATAAAGGTAGTTTACTGCTTTTAAATTATTCTCTACCCAGTCCTTGCTATATTTTTCTGATTTTGTTGTGGTTAACACAGAATGACACTCTTCCATTTTAAATACATAATTATTCGCTTTTCCAGCTGCCGTAGTCTTGTCCGTCGAAGACTTTATTTATTTAATTAATTTATTTATTTACGCCAAAAACAGTTAAAACTGTGTGTGACGAGCTATAGGGAGAAGTGAAATTTGTGCACTTTTTTCATAATTCTGTGATCTCTATTCTAGTCGAACATATTCTAGTCGAATTTTGAATACAGAAAAAGAGCGGTGTAAGACTTGTAACGTTCGTCATTGTAGTTTCTTCCAAACTTATTCCAATTTCTTCTTTGTTTCGTCTGGATTCCTCCTAACCACAACCACTAACCACTAACTGCTTCCATATTAAGAATTAAAAGCACGTGTAGCTTAGCACGTGTAGCTTAGCTTAAGCAACGTAAAACTTTATTTATAATAGATACACTCACAGACTGCATTATCACTACTGGCGAGAGGAAGCGCTGTACTCCACAAGATTTTATACACACCACACAGATGGCGTCACTGCGCATGATTTGACCCATTGCCACATTCCACTCAAACAAAACATTATCGGTATAAATGTGCCATTCCACACTCAAACAAAACCTTATCGGTATAAATGTTCTATATAATTTAACAAATGAACAGAATGGGCTATTGGCACTGAGGCATTTAATGTCCATTACGAAGAAGAACAGCTTTGAACCTGCGTTTCGAAGAATCTATAAAAACCTCCATTGATCACTGACATATCTTATTCAAAATTTTAAAAGTACATCATAAATAAGGAGTGTAGCTCACAGGATTGGTCGAATTATAAACAATTAAACATCTAGTTTGTCAACGTTTCGGAAACTTTTTATTCCTTCATCAGGGCTAGAATACAAAAAACAACAAGGCCTGAAGACATCAGTATGATATTACAATCCACAATAATATGATATGCTAAACAAACAATAGTACATTATGAAACGATGATGTAGTGATGGGTATTACGAGTGTGATATTATGATACGGGCGAGGAACGAGCGAGTGTCGTAAACTTCACAAAAATGTATTAATACTCATTCCATCGAGTTTCATACCGTACTTTTTCTACGACTTTTATAAGTTAAACTTTTACAATGAATAGTTTCGTGGCAGTTGATTCAGCCAAGACCACAAAGTATCAACACAAACAAAGTATAAAATGCACTAACTTAGGAAGCTAGAAAAACTACAAGAATATAAATCTGAGCGATAACAAACATTTATATATGTTGAATGACCTTTGAGGTGTTGCCAAACAACACTGTGCTGGGGAACACAATTTATAATGTAATGAAATAATTAAAAAATTCACTGTCCTCAAATGAGGACGCTGGTATTTAATGGGTTAATGTACACAATCGAACGAAACATTTGCTAAAACGATTCTCAATGATTAATTAAGTGTCAACAATTGGTTTGTAAACTTCTCTATGATTGGTCAAGAACCTATATCATAATGAAAACTATATCGAAATGACTATCATTATGCAACTGGTTGCAGCCATCAAATGACAGCATTATACAATGGGAGTAGAAAAAAAAACAAAAATGATATAAAATTGTACACACCTTACTAATAATTTTTTTTTGTTTTTTAAATTTATTAGTAGGATGTGTACAATTTTTGAAGGTGTATGGACCATATTTTGAAACTTATAATTAGATGGCGGATTTTGATAACCTAAAAAGTCACCAAAAATGATCAATAAAATGCTCTAAAAATGTTTTTAAAATGCCTTAAAAACAAAGAAAAATGGCGTAAAAAATTTTATCAAAACCAGTTTCAATGAACAACTCAAACAGTGGGATACGTTACTGACGTTATCGAGTCTTCTTCCTTTCGTTCAAGAGCAACTCAGCGTTTGGACTGACCTTTCTGTCTTTAGTTATCCCGCAATCAATCGAACTGACAATAGCGCTGATAGGCGTCACAGGAGTCTTAGAGTACATACAATGCCACATGCTGACATTACAATTACTGAGCCAATAAACCGAATAGGCTACTTAGAAATTTTGTGAATAACATTCGTTGCATCTCGTAAATATTATTAGAACCAAGTACCATTAAAATGATATTAAAATCGATGAAAGCCCTGGAAATGCTTTAAAAATGACGAAAAACTGTAAAAAATGACTTAGTCGAAATCGACGAAAAATGCAAAATAATAACATAAAAATGGGTAATTTCCTTTTGTCATAAGTAGACTTCGAATGTTAAGGCACTAAAAACGAACGTTTTAGGCACCTAAAAGGCACTAAAATGTTTTTAAATAGGCACCAAAAAGGCAATAAAAACTTAAAATTGGATATAAAAGCAAATATATTTCTCTGCAGATGCACATAAAATTAGCCAATATCAAAAAAACAATATAACAAGCCAGCAGAATGAGACGCACCTCACGCCCGGCAGAGATATAGGTCAGTGGTTGCCAACCTCAATGCTCTGTCTCGTGACAGAAATCTGCTCTTTTGCTCCGAACCCACCGACCAAGCTTGGTAGAGCCAGTCGCGGCGGCAAGCGCCCTGTGTTCCAATGATGGTACGGAAGTGGAAGAAAGGCTCACTTAGAAAATTGATAATTACAATTTTTAGCCGGTAATTATTATTTAGAATATTTAAGATTCAATAACAATGTGAAGAATAGAACATACATTATTACATAACTCCAAACAATACCCGACTCTTTCTCAAAACCAGAACTGTAATTCCAATTCCATTCTTCTATTAGATTACATTTTTGGAAAAGACAGTTTTCACATTTTAGGACAATTAAAATTTATGTAATAGTATATAATATAACGAATTAGTTCGTTCTGAAACAATAATTAATGTTAAGAAATAGGTACCAGGTAGGGGTCACACAAGAGAGTTTTGAACCGAGGCTTGATTATTGTTGATGTACAGTTTTGTTTGAGAATGTTGTAAATCCTCGTGATATTCAGTATCTTTTCCATAATCTTGTTTCTGCCAATTCCTTTACTTATTCCATGATTGCGAGCTATGTCAATTCTCAGAATTTATTTTAATCTAGCAGATTTGTCTGGGTCGCGAAGCTACGTAATGCATCTGTAGGTTGGGCTTTATAACATACTGCAGTTCTTCGAACACACTAAACACTTCGCCATTGTTCCAGTATCTACGAAAGGATACCTTCCTTCCCTAACAGAAATAAAATTGACGGGTGTAGATGGTTTCCCTCTCATGTTGCTTGAAACACCGGCAAAGGCCCACTGCTAATAGACCGGGAGCCAGCAAGAAAATCGACGTACGATAAGCTCAAAGATAAAACTTTTGAGAAGTTAGCCAGTGTTATGAGGAACAAGGAAACGCAAGTGTGGCGGCCTGTAGGCGTCGGCGTTGCGATGCGCAATCGTTTAAAAAATGTCGAAAACAAATGTGCCGTTGGGGAATGAGTACACAGCTAATTCTAGTTGTATATTGTTCGTTAGATAGCCAAGTGTGAAGGAGTTGTGTGTCATACCGAAGCGGCGTCTCAAACTATCCGCCATACTGAATTCAAAGTGTCGTTTTTTTAATACCCTCTTGTATTACGAGATCAAAGTTATTTTTGTGGTCTAATGGTAGAAAGTTCTTTTTCATAGCCGATTATGACCACGCCATACCGTTGTTGGCGTCTCTAAGTAGCCGCCATACTGGTTTCAAAGATGTCAAATTTATCACTAATCCATGTACGTACGTATCATAGGTACAAGTATGGCGGTATATTTTTAGGACCCCTCGTGATCCATTTTGATAAATACATGTAATGCTATACTGATAAGACGTCATTAAATGGCCGCCATACTGAAAAAATCTATTTTTTTAAACACTCGTAATATAATTGGTAATTGATGGAAAATAATTGTATAACCTTAACACCAATAAAAAATTGAAGTACATGGTTGATTTACAACGTTTTATGAAAAATTAGAATTAATATAATTTATTGAAAAAAAGGAAATTCAGAATTTTTGTTAGTTACATAAGCGAAATGAAAAAATTACACATTCCACAAAAACGGTAAACAGTGTCTTCATCACTGAACTCAAAAGGATCACATTCCTTACGAAAGAGCCTGGTTCTTTCCTTAAGGAAAAGTATTTTAAACAAATAAAAAAAATGAGATGAAAAAGAAACATTCACCGCAACATATTTACTTCTTTTTATGCCAAACCAATGAGATACATATCTTTCACTTAAAAAATGGATTCAACTTAAAACTAAAACCATTACCATAATATTTTGTTGTAAAACCAACTATTTTATTACCAAACAGTGTTTTTTTTATTTCCCAAACTTTAACGATATGGGAATATGTAACTTTTTTTATCTCATCTACAGGATTCATCGCTTTCATCAAACGGTACATTATTTTGAAATTCATTTATGTACTTAGATTCATTGATGTCATCAACTTCCTCTTCATCCTCATTTGTGTCCTCGTGAGAGCCCACATATTCTGCAATTGTTATAAATTGGTAATATTCATCATATAATTAATGAATAAATGTAAAACCATTAGCTTCAGTATTTGTTATTACTTGCAACTAATTGACATTTGCAAGTTTTTTTTTGCTTGCTTGAAAAATATAATTTTATATATTAACCTTAGTCTGCAATTGGTTGTTCATCGTCTTCTTCATATGTTATTTCATCGCTTACACTTTCAATGACTATTTCAATGATGGATGGCATTGCAACACCGTTGAACCAATGGAAAGTGTAAGCGCCTTCAGACAATTTTCAGCCATAACCATCAGCAGAACCATACGGTGATGGGTTCTGTAAATGTGCATTGCACCAAATTGCTGACGTAAAGTACTCTCAACAACTGTTGGAGTAATTCAGTTTGACGTGGTGGAATGAGAGAGACATCGAAATTTTTAAGGATTTTATCGATGCCTGATTATTGTTGTTACATTCGTAACCTCGTAACGTAATGCGACCGGTGCCGACAGCCAGGCCCCGCAGTTTCGTATCCCCCCTCCAGTGTTGCCAGATGCGTCCAACCAGTTACCCACTGACTTCGATACAGTTACCACAGATGGCGTGGTAAAACCCACTAAAATTTAAAATAAACCACCAAACTATTAAGTATTCTAGAAATATAAAAAATTACAATAGTTCATATTAAAGATGTTTTAAATACTTTTCTAAACCTATTATCTTAAAATAAGGGGTAGTAAATTGAAAAAAATAATACAAATTGTAAAATTAAATTGATATATTATGTGTCACCCACAGCTCTCATAGAGACAGATTTTTTTATAAGAACAAAACTACGAATCACATCAAGAGGATGTATATATTTACAAAGGTCATGTTTTTTCCGTATCTGGGTTTATCTTATTAATTTTTTTATCTTAATTTTTTAATGCAGTAACTGTCTTTTATAATTTTTAATACATATAAAAAGTCAGCATAAATACAACTTAATTATGTTCTCTTGCTTTTTAAAAGATTATACTAATATACAAGTTTGTTCCTCTTCTTAGAGACACGATATCGGTATGGCACATATATTTTCGTATTTCAGACGTTAAACATGTCTCAAAAATATAAGTATGGCACGTGTACTTATCACACGTCACACTTATCCAACTTTTGCAACTTTAGAGGTTACTTTCTCACATTCGAGACATCCCATCGATATGGCGCTTACAGACTCGTCTTCTAGACATTAAAATCAATTGAAAAATGTTTTTCTCATGTGCGTACCTATGATACATGTATCAGTGACAAAAATTTGACATCTTTGAACCAGTATGGCAGCTATTTCGAGACACCGCAACGGTATGGCGTGGTTATATATGGCAATGAAAAATATTTTTTTCTACTCCCATTGTATAATGCTGTCATTGGATGGCTGCAACCAGTTGCACAATGATGGTCATTTCGATACAGTTTTCATTATGATACAGGTTCTTGACCAATCACAGAGCCGCTTACAACCAATATTGTCACTTCATTAATCATTGAGAATCTTTGCAGTAAATGTTTCGTTCGAGTGTGTATATTAAAATTGTATTTAATATTATTTTATGCTTCTCATTCTTTATTTCTTTTATTAGTAGTGATTTTTACGTGAAATATTAGTTCAAATAAATTGGATTGTAATTTCACTTTGATCGTATTTGACTAGCGCAGTGGTAGTGCAGAGAACATTTGAGTGACGTTAAGATCTCCACGCGAGATCACGCGTGTCATTTTATGTTATTTGCTGCTGCCGTGTGGTTGTCTTTAAAAACCGGCAAATTCTTTAGTTTAAAATATTTAGTGAATAGTGGTTCTTTCTGGTGGTGTTGACATTTCAAGAAATGAAAGAAAATGCGAAAATGGTGACGTCGGATTATTAATCCCGGAACTTTTGTAGTCCCTCGCAAGCGCTCTCAACAAAGCCAGCTGTGCGTGTAGGGTAGAGAGGTGCCCGATAGATGGCCTTGGCCGAATCTTGAGTGTCGACTGCCAGGAAACGATTCAGTGGAAAAGTTTAACTTATCTCTCTCTCTCTCTCTCTCTCTCTCTCTATATATATATATATATATATATATATATATATATATATATATATATATATTATTGGTTCATATATATTGAAACGAGTCGTGGATAGACTCTGTACAAAATTAAAAAAGAGAAATAAGGGACAGGGATTCTTGTCCGGGAATGGGCTCCGGCTTTAATCATGCGTACACTGGAAATTGTGATTAACAGAATTTTCCTTTTATTACAAAAATAATTATTTTACAAATTGGTTGCCTTTAACGTTTATGCTAGCATTCATTCTGTTCCCTCTCTTATGCTTAACTATATTTGAGGAAAAACCTCGACACAAAATCAACGTTCTCCAAGGGCTAACTACCTTCCCTCCCTACCCTTCCCGCCGTTCTACCCGTGACACTCCAACCTGAATAGCGTCTCCATCTGCTCACTCCTCCGCCGGCGAGCCGGCGCCGGGCGCCGCACTGCCGCGTTCTGGCCTCTTCGTCCCGCAGGGAGCCGGCGAAGGGGAAGGGAGTCCTGCGATGCCGCCCTGGTCGCTTGTTCCATCCGCTTCCTGCCGACGCGTCGTCCGCCGCCTGGCCCTTCGGGGATGTTCGTTGCCTTCGGCCGCGTTCGGAAGACCGGGGGCTCTCCGTCACCGTGGCCGGCTCTCACCCCACTCTCGGCCGTTGTGGTGCTTCTAACGTTTCTAAAACGTTGCTACTGCATCCGCCTGCGGATTTTAACTTCGGCAGTAATTATCGTCGACTGTTCACCTAATTTACCATTAGTCAGGTCGATTGCGGATATATACTGTTCCGTTTCTTCTCCTAATTCCGTTCACACCACGTGGATCTCATTCATTGCAGGATATACTCCACTACGATCTTATGGCCGCTTCGTCTTGTTTCACTCCTTAAACTGCACTTCCACATTCGTCACTCAATTTCCTTAACCCAACACCTTCCCAGTTCTGTGGCGCAACACTTACGTGCATTCCTCTCTCCGATTAACAGTCCGCATCGCTTCGCCCGTCTTCACCCGATGACTAACTTTCCGCCACCCTTCGCACGTCCGTACTCTATGAACTTCTCTCCGCCACTGACTCGCGTCTCGTGGCCTTCGGTTGCTCGCCGCGAACCGACTCCGGTTCCTCGCCCACGACTCCGTGGTGTTCCGGCCGCTGCCGCGCAGTTCAAATTATTAATATGCGTCAGAACGCATTGTTATCACGTGAGTGATAACAATTCGTTTCAATATATATAATACTGAACTATGTATATCCATTCATTAATAAATGTATATTAAATTAAAAGTATATTAAATTTAAAAAAAACGTTTAACTTATAAAAGTTACCATAAGTCGTAGAAAAAGTACCGTATGAAACTCGATGTAATGGGTATTAATACACTCGTGTGAAGTTCGTCGATGTAATGGGTATTAATACACTCGTGTGAAGTTCCTCGATGTAATGGGTATTAATATACTCGCTCGTATCGTAATTTCACATTCGTGTATTAATACCCATCATTACATCATCTTTTCATAATGTACTATTCTACCATTTGACCACAAAAATAACTTTGAGCTCGTAATCCAAGCGGGCATACAAAAATGACACTTCAATTCAGTATGGCGGTGAGTTCGAGACGCCGCTTCGGTATGACACACAACTCTTTCTCACTTTGGCTATTTAACGAACAATATACAACTAGAATTAGCTGTGTACTCATTCCCCAATGACATTTTTTTTCGACATTTTTAAACAATTGCGCAGCGCAACGCCGACACCACAGGCCGCCATACTTGCATTTCCTTGTTCCTCAATAACACTGGCTAACTTCTCAAAACGTTTTAGCTTTGAGCTTATCATACGTCGATTTTCTTGCTGGCTCCCGGTCTATAAGGTTTCGGGACCGTCTGCCCCTCCTTGCCTCCCCCGCTCGCTCGCACAGCTTCTCTGAGTGCCTTATCTCAGAGGGAAAACAGTGCTCCGACGTCATTCCTTGTCCTGTTGGCAATCACTGATATAGGTCCTAATGATCGACCTACACTGCGCACTTCCCAGAAGAACATCTGGCACGGAAAAATACCCATGTCGGAAGTCGGGATTATCGCCTTGCCCTCTGCCATACGAGTGCTTTTATTACGTCACAAAAAAGTGCCCAGAGCCCACCGCTTTTGTGTGCGTGCGTGTGTGTGTGTACAAAGAAATGCGATCTGAAGCCGCGATGCAAAAAAAAATTCAATGTGGTGTGTAAACCCAAATCAAAGCTTTAGTCTACAGAAAAATAAAGAATCGTTACCAGAAGGCAATTAATGTGATTAGTAGAACTGAAAATGATTTAAACGTGTATATGAAACCAAGACTAGAAAGAAAAATTCATACATTTTAAAGGAAGACTATTGGTGCTTCCAAAGCACATACTTTCTCACATTGTTCCTAAATCCTCCGCAAAATTAGACAACTACATAAAACAGCATTTTTTCTGCTCCGAGACGTGATCCCAAATCCACAGATTTAAGTTGCTGGCATTCATGTCACTACGCCACATAAGCGCCCGTTGACCGAAATCGGGCAAAGGCATAAACATGTAAATGTCCGATTGTCTGTGTACAAAAACAACAAATAATTCAGTAACAAAAAATTTCACCGTAGATACATTTTTCCTTTCTCATTCATATTCAAAACGTCAAATTAAACACGGAGTGCTACCAAAGAACTTACGTTTTTGAATTATTTAAAATGCACAGAAATAACATACACATACATAAAACAACAAAAGTTATTTTTCCATTCCGACACCCGAACACAAGTCCCCAGAGACAACGTGCTGGCGCTGATACCATGCCACACTAGCGCAGTGCACTAGAAAGATCGTTTTCCGGAGCACGATTACATAACTTTCTCTTCTTACGAAGTATTCGTAAGTCGAAAAAGTAATAACAATTTCGGGACCGTTAGGGATATGTAAGTTAATCACATGGGCAGGGGTGGATTTTAATGAAATATAATTGTTTTGTTATAATAAATGTGACAAATCGAGGATGACAAGAGAAACGAAATTAAACGTTTCGTTTCTGCGCCGCTTTAACAAAATTATTTCCTCAAGAGTTTAGTTTCGTACCAATGTAACGAAACGAAAGTCTGTGCGAATTTAGTTTCGTTACAGAAAGAACAGATCGTTGAAGACAGTTTCGTTTCGTTTCAGTAAAGAATCGAAACGAAAGTGAATTTCCTGTTTCTGGGTAAGAAACGTTTTTTTATTTAGTTTCGTTATTAATATTTGTTGAAGGACAAGTAACGAAAGTCGGGAGAGGTCCATTGAGAGGATTTGGACCATAGACTACATTTCTGTACGTACTATTTTGTTTCAGAACTACCTCAACACCAATGATTATCTGCACCTATTAATCTACCCTTTATCGATAATTTCATTACTCTCCAAATGCTTCCTGGCTCTTGGTCAATTCTTTCTCGCAATACTCACCATGATGGATACGTGGTCTGACATGAAGTTTTTCTATTGTTTTGTACGGATTACAGCAAAAATTCCTCAATTAAGAAGTGGGGGCTTGGTCCGCCCACCCTCTTGCTCTCGGGCCGGCCCTTTGCAGGACGCCTCTCAGCGGCGCTTCCAGAAGCGGCAGGGCCCTCCCACGCCGCCAGCGCCGCGCGCCGCGGCCTCCCCGCCGCAAGCCGTGCAAGAGGGAGAGTTGAGGAGGCCGACGCGTCGGACACCTGCAGTGCCCTCCGATGGACACTCTGCCGACAGATAGGGTGATAGCGGCGTCGCGGCTTAAAAGAATACTACCGCAAGACGACGGGGCGTAGCGATAGGATGCAACTCGTAAAATGTCTCAATAGTAATTGGGCGAAAACTCTACTTGCAATGCTTTATAACACCGTAAATATTTAAATTTATGAGTTTTGAAAGGGCTTTCATGCCAATCCGAGTATCCATTCGGGAAGTGTTGCGTGTTAGTACAGTAAAACCTGTCAAAGGCGGAACCTGGATAAGGGTACACACACGCAGAACGCTGGTTTCCAACGCGGCAGGACCCAGCGCCGAACGACGTCGCTCAGCGGCTGGATTGCGCCATGTTATCAAGTGGTGGCGGACACAACGAACGCTCGCCGAAAGTTATCGGCTTCAGTCGTCAACGTCGGCCAGCTGCCGGAACTCCTGGAGTTTCGGCGCGTTGGCTGCACTCAGTCTTAGTCGAGACGTAGCTTTGGAGCGTGTGTTCAAAAGATTCAATATGGATAAAGTTCCTTTTTTTATTTCGAAGGTGTTTGTGAGGTCCGCTGTGTGGGAGAGAGGGACAGAAGACACGCGGACACGTATAGAAAAGTGCTGGAAAGACATTTCAACGTACATGAACAAGAAAAACATCTACGGAACCTCAAATACATTAGTTTATGGAATGTTAAAAGTTACATTGAGTGAAAAATCAATCAAATCAATGGAAACTAAACGAAAATACGATTTCAGAAGCATTTATCAGTTTTTGTGAGTGTGCACAATTGGATGATTTTACACGAATTTAAGAAATGTATCTCCCATAATTGATGAATTGGACGGTCGTTTTGTACGTTGCCTTGTAACGTTACGTGAATCCAATTGAATAGCGTTATTGGAAGAGTTATAAAATCTCTTATTTATCAATAATAGTGTTTTGTAAAATACACATGCACTTCATAATTCTCCTAAATTAGCATCAGTCTGTATCAGGTTAATCTCTATTTTGAATATAATTGTCATTCGCGCGCATTCAATAGCTCTTTTCTCTGGTTACATATTTTGATTTACATTTTTGGTTTTTCATAAAATTTCATTTGGTTATTCATAATAACAATGCATTTTCTTCTTGGCTGTCACTGCAAATAATTTCGATAAATCCCACCCGCAGCCCGCTCTCTACCTCTCGCACGCATGGAAGTGAAGTGGAAGAACAGCTAAATCTCGATACTGTCGAATCGGCGTGTTATGTGTCCACCCTTGCTGGACGAGCAGCGCTATTTATCAGCAGTGGATGCCGGCGTCGACTTGCCAGCGTTCTGCGTGTTCATACCCAGGAGGAAACCGGCCCCTGCCGGAAAAATCTCTCAGAACGGACTATTTTCCAATGCGAAGTACACTGGATAAGCCGGAAACCTGCCTGACGGGGAAACGGAAATGAATTTTTAGTACGACGGTATAAAAATTCTGGATAATTTGCTGTGGAAAAGAGCTTCAAATTTCGCATAGCGCTTACATGCAATTTTTTTAAAAACAGCTCCAAATTTTTCAAAGAAATTGCCATTTAGGATGAAGTTTCTTGTTCTTTAATATTCTAAAATTAATATTTCGGTTCTACCATTAGGAAACCGAAAAATTTAGAAAATGTCAAAAAAATGTACTTTAGGCGGCGATAGATGGCAGCTGGAAAGAGAATGATGCAAGTCCGAATAGCTAGCCGAGACCAAAGGAAATAGAAAACTAAAAGGGGGGAAAATCAGTACCAGTCTGTAGCACCATTAGTTTTAGATGCCCTAGTTCCCAAAAATCAGAAATGTGAAACAATCCACCCTCGGAACAAAAAGGACAAAATAAGATTTCTGCTTTGAAGCAAGAAAAGTTAGAAGGTTATTTCAAGTCAATCGTAGCCACTTACAGGTTCCGTCCATCTTCGCAATTCACACGCAGGCGTGGATCCACGGGGAGGGAAATGAGAGGAAAACCCCCGCTACAATTTTTCTTTAACTGTTAATTTTTAATTTGTCACGAAACTTTCAAGCACAAATATTTTCGATTAATCATGGAAACCAAGGATGGCAACAGAAACGAAACTAAGCGAATTTAGGCATTTTGTTGCTGTTTCTTGTGCACAGAAACTAAAGTACGTAACGAAACTAAAGTCCAAAGCGCAGCAAAGAAATCCATTGACTAGCAACGAAAGTGCCTCTGGAACGAAATTTTGCTGCGGTTGGGAATATACTTACAGGAACGAAACTATATTATCATGGGAGTATAGTTTCAGTACAGGAATTTTATTCAAGATTCAGTTTCGTCATTTACAACTCAGGACGTCACAAAAAAGGTTTAGTTTCACTCCGAGTGACATAACTTGAAAGTAGTGTTTTGGCGACCATTCATATTGGGACCTTCCATGACCTCACTGGAGCCGTTACTCGTGAACCGCGCCGCAGCTATCAACCCATCTGTAGGCAATGTCGATTGCCTCGGAGGACAGACATGGCGGCAAAAACGTATGTTTACATCACAACTTCGGACAGACGAGGAGGTCGAACACATGCTTGAATAATCCAAATACAATTTTTGCAAAGATGTGGTCCCTTAAAATGAAACCCCAATTTACGATAAATAAATATATACATACATACTTTGCATTTTGGAAACAAAATTTTCACAATAATGGGGTCTAATAATACATTTTTAAACATACAATGTATGTAATACGTCATCAGGTGCACCGTATAGAATTTTCTTTCTGTTTCCTTAATAATGACATTCGTCCTTGCAACTGACGTCGGTAGAATTATTAAGAACGCATCGCATCGCAGCAGGGAGCATTCCTGCTCAGTCGGCGTTGCTCTTCTCAACTCTGAGAACGTGCTCTACCCTGAGAACGCATCGCATCGCTTCACATCAATAATAAAAATAATAATAATAATAATAATAACAACAACAACAACTCCACTTAGGGAGTACACGACTTTGCATTTGGTGGTGGAGCTTGAGCACCTCCATGAGCCTTAAAGCTATGTCAGTGGTAGCCTAGCTACCGGTAGGGCCTTTCGTGCTGAATACGTTGAAGGTGAGGGGTCAGACGAAGAAGTACTCCATTTTGACGAGAGTGGGAAGTAAGTAGATAGGGAAGGGTCATGAACCTTTGGACTTCCTATTGTCGGCCCATGGAGACTACAGGAGAGAAACTGGGTTGGCAAACCAGGCCACTGATTAGAGTGGAGGCCCGAACCTTGCATTAGCCAGCGAACGAGACTGCCTTCAGCGGTCAGTGAAAATCCCGTGGGGTTTAGTAATGCCGACTGGCGATCGGAGGGACCCCTTGCTGGGCCCTGCGGGGAGATACCCCGAGGCCACTATGGGTCGCAGTAACGGATGACAGGAATCAACCCGAGGGTTAAGTGTGATCTGTGAACTCGAACTTGCAACCTGCGAATCTTCAATTCAAACCAATGAGCAAAATTGATAGCAAGAAATGTAATGAATCTTAAAGTGCCTTGTGATACCAATGTCCCATACCTGCTCAGAAACTGAGCTAATTGTCGACATCTGGCCATCCCACGTATGTTAGTCCCAGGGACCCAGGGCCGGCAGTAGCTCGAAGCCATCATCAGAGGTGGATGTGGGATGAATTTATAGAGGTGATGTGTGCTTTTACTATGCAAAAGCGAAAAATGGGGGCTCAGAAATAGAAGTTTTCAAGGTATGGAGAGAGCGGAACCCAGATATGAGACCTACCCTAGACTCAAAGAAGCTTGCCAGTCACGACGATACATACTCAGCAGTGAAAAATTCACAGCAGAACAACTTGCTGACATTCAGAGAAATGCGGAGTATGTTCTCCGATTGAAATACCCACATGACGAACATGTAGAACTTGAAAACAAAGATCCCGTTGAAGGTTCATCTCTTTCCAATGAAACACACGTAAGTGGTGAAAATTCATCTGGCAATGAATTACACGATAAGGACATTTGCGAAATCTCATTCGGCGCGAGATAGAAAGAGTTGGTCAACTTCCGTTTGAATCTCGTGCACCGTTGAGAAGAATATACGAAAATGCTAAAGCTAAGAGAGTGATAGACACAGTGAATTCTGTCTTAAATGAGGTGGTACAGACCCAAGGTAGAGATCTATATATTACTGAAATCATTCACATCATATATGCAACTGGATATCTCAGATAAATTTGGGGCCAACCAAGAACACCAACGGCCAACAGCAAAATAGAGTAAACAGCTCTGCACCCCCATGGACAAAGAGAATTATGAAACGGATAGCCGACACCTGGCGCGAAATATCACTCTTAGCTGAAACATCTTCTAAATCAACGCACACCTCTAAAGTTCAACGAAAAATATTCAATGTGGAACAAATATACCAAATTGAAAATGACACCTGCAGGCTAATGGTAGTTGAGAAGCTAAAAGAGAAAATTCAAGCATGGGCTCAACGAATTAGATGTTACGAACGTAGAATAGATTTCCGTGTGCAGAATCGGTTGTTTTAAACAGACGCGAAGAGATTCTATCGCAATCTGACTCAGAAACCGAATGGGAATGCTGTCACTCCTTCAAAAGATGATGTCGAGGCATTTTGGGCAGCAATCTGGGAAGAGAGCAGATCCTACAAGGACGCATCTTGGCTTCAATCTGAAGTTGATGCTGCCAATGAAATTGTGGAAACAGTGGAAGATGTACACGAATTCTCGGAAGAGGACCTCTTCCAAGGCAATTAAGAACTTGGGAAACTGGAAATTCTTCGGGATTGATAAGATCCAGATTTATTGGATTAAGAAATTAACAGCATTACATCCGAATTTGGCAAAGCTATTAATAAAATTTTAGAAAGTCCAAAGGAACTCCCGGAATGCCTCACACGCGGCATCACGTATCTGCTCCCCAAAGCGGGAGACAGCTCTTTGACGAAGAACTACAGGCCAATTACTTGTCTGCCAGTACTGTACAGAGTTATAACTTGAGCCACAGCTGACAAAATGTACAAACATCTAGTGAAGAATCATCTAATGTCAGCTGAACAAAAAGGATATCGTAAAGGTTCTTATGACTGTAAGGAAATCTTACTACTGAATAAAGTCATCTTGAATGATGTAAAGAAACGAAAACGTATTTTGAGTATGGCTTGGATTGACTACCAAAAAGCCTTTGATAGTGTACCACACGACTGGATTTTGAAGACCCTGGAGATCTATCGATTTCATCCTAGACTTATTGAATGTTGCAAGGATAGTAAGAAGTCGTGGAGTACCTGGTTACTAATACAGAGCATTAAGGAAGCAGTAGGAACCAGAAGTATTCAGATTAAAAGCGGTATTTTTCAAGGAGATTCACTATCCCTTCTGCTGTTTGATCCCACTATCTAGACCAGGGCCGCTCAACCATTTGCCCCGAGGAGGAGCTGCCGGTTGCTCACTCCTCTTTCGCCGCAGAAACAGCAAATGACGTCATCAAATATCGATCGGCGGCATGCGGCACAGTGGGTCGCGTCGTATTTCTACGGGGTATTTTTCATTGCTCGGACTGAAAACGTCTCACTGCTCTGGAAAAGGATATTACGACAGAAAAAGCAGTGAAATAGTTTTGTAACATTTATTGGAACATGTACTAGATATAAACATATTAGTGTGATTTGAAAAATTTTATAAAACGACAATTTGCAAAGTAGCATAGAAAGAAAGATTACGCCGGCAATGCCAAATGTTAAGTTGCAAAAAAGTACTCAATAACATAAAGAAATGTAATTTCGGCGACATTACACAGTTTATCATGCTGCTAAATATGAAAAGTATTATAGGTTACCCAACAAATGTTATTAAATAAGCTAGTAATACAAATTCTAAAAGTAAAGGAAATTAAAATTAAAAAATTGAAGCTAATTGAAAAATCAAGTATTTTTCTTGCACCTTTTAAGTGATTTTTCTCGCAATATACTTTCTATGATTGGAACAGATGACACGGTGATTGCATTTCAGATTGTGATCTGTAATTGTACTTTCCAAATTTACAAAGAAGCAAAAAATTGCTCACAGTTATATGTTGATCCAAACATACTTAACAATCGAGCAGCATGCCGATGCAGTTCTGGAAAACGGTTTTGTGGGAAGTTCTTTTCCTAAATGCTCACATTGTAGTATCGGTATGCAATAAAAGTGAACTCTTGTGTATTGTGATATTTTACTGTCAAAACAACAAAAACATCAAAATACAACCAAAACGTACTCCTAGTGAGGTATTGTTTTTCAGAGCACTAAAACCTTCCATTCGTTCTCCAGCGTACCTTTCATTTTCATCAGCATGATTAACTGTATAATGTCGTGTGCTCTGGTCCGCGAAGGATGCTCTGGTCTGCGAAGTGCTCGCGTCGACTTGCACGTTTCCGCGACTGGAGATACCGGACACTGTGACAGAGGTTATCGCAAGGCGCGCAACGCTCGGGCTCCGGTGTCCGCTCTCGGCAGAAAATTCGGCTACGCGCTGACGATTTGCTCTGCTTGAGCAGCCCTAATCTAGACAATTGTCGCAAGCTGACTTTGCTTAAAAACTCCATAGTGACAAAAGGCCAGTATTACATTTATTTTATATGGATGATCATAAAGTGTTTGCTAGGAATGACGCGATTCTCTCCCAAATGCTGTCATGAATGACTTTAGCAATGACATCTGCATGAAGTTAAGTCTTGACAAATGCGCAAAAATTAATTTAAAAATAGGGAAACTGACAACATCTGAGAGCATTGAAGTTGATATGCACACTGTGATTCAAGATCTTGAGCCAGGTAAAAACTTACAAATATCTGGGCATTGAAGAGTATGAGACCATCTCGAACGACACAATGAAAGAGAGAATTCGCAAGGATTATTACAGAAGAGTGAGACTTGTAGTGCAGTCTGCTCTGAACTCCAGGAATAAAATATCTGCAATTGATAGTCTGGCAGTGCCTGCAGTCGAGTACAGTTCCGGAGTAGTGGACTGGACCTGAGCAAGAAATTTGCATCATTGATCGAAAAAACAGAAAACTGCTAACAATGCATCATGTCGCCCATCCTCGAGCTGATGTACATAGACTTTATGTGTCAAGTAAGGAAGGAGGAAGAGCCTCAGACAAATTGAGACCTCCTGGCACAATGCAATAGTTGGAATGGGAAAGTACGTAGTCAGTCATCAAGATGACCCTTTAATAAGGCAGGTCATGAATTCTGACCGAAGAATGGGAAACAGAGGTTTTGTTAGTGTAGCAAAAATTATTGCAAAGAAAACTATGCAAGACACGTCGAATAACACAGACACTGAATTTCTGGTACTACTAAACATGAAATGTGAGAAACAAAAAATGTTAAAGAACTCGTGGAGGGACAAAGCCCTCCATGGACAATATCTAAAAAGAATGGACAAGGTGCAGATCAATAAAGATCAATCATTTATGTGGCTTAAAAGGGGAGGAATGAAGCCAGAATTGGAAACAGTTCTAAAAGCTGCTCAAGATCAGGCGTTGAGACCACGACATTATGATAAAGCGGTTCTCAAAATTTCCCGAGATGACAAATGCCGCATTTGCCAGGAGCAAGTAGAAACCATTGATCATAATGTCTCAGCTTGTCCAATTCTAGCAAAGACCGAATACTTTAAAAAAACGTGACAGGGTCTGCAGTTACCTCCACTGGCAGATCTGCACCGCCCTCGAAGTTCCAAACAGATGCCACAAGTGGTACGAACACTCACCAAAACCGGTGTCATCTGTTGGATTGTGTACGATTATTGTACGACCAACAAATTCAAACGCAGCAAACAAACCGGATAGCAGCAAACAAACCAGATATTGTTATCCGGGATTTTGAGAAAAAATCGTGTCTACTTGTAGATGTTGCTATGCCTTGCGATCAAAATGTCGTAACCAAGGAGGCAAAGTAACGTCTAAAATGCAAGAGTTTGGAAATTGAGATTAGCCGAATGTGGGGCGTAAAAGCACAGGTCGTCCCGATAGTTATCGGAGCTCTGGGATTTGTTCCACAAAATTTGTGTCAGAACTTGGCTAAACTTCCAGGTCATTCAAAGGACTGGGAAGTGCAAGAAATTGTTTATTTGGCACAGCTCACATTTTGCGCAAAGTATTGTAGAGGCACCGGCAGTCCCTAGATCTGCTCCTTAGGTAACTGTTTGCAACCTGGAGTAGATTTTATACTCAGCCGACTCATAACATCTGCAGTCGTTATATGGAGGAACAATAATAATAACAATGTTATTGTTGTTAAAGCTGTAACTACTTCATCATAGTGTTTCGGAACACCATTCACACGTAATGTATCAATTCAGTGTCCTCGTACTCGTACCAAGTTCGTGAATCTCGCATCTTATTCCTTGGACTCGTGTTAAAAAGTCAGTGATCGTTTCTCCTCTCTGTATTTCTATTTTTGCGAGTTTAATCCTCAAATCAATTAATTTACTTTTCTGAATACCCTCGTGCTGTTTACGCAGATGTTCCCATAAATCCTTTGCTCTATCCATCCCACGGCAAGTCATAAATTGTTCGTCCGACAAAGCCATAACCAGTAAACCCATCGCTTCGTCGTTCTTTCGGCGCCAGTCTTGCCAGACTTTCAAGCTCACCTCGTTTTCCGCGGAATATTTCGGTTCTTCCGCAATAACTACTTCATCGTACAATTGTTTGGAACGTAAGAGCGTTCACATTCACATACTCCACATCATTTAGTTATTGTTGGTAAAGCGTACCAATTTTTCCGTACGCCATCGTAACGTTATCCATCTTGATTATTAAACCACACTCTGCTACCAGTTTTGTTATGATTATTTTTCAAGTAAAAAGTCGATGTTTGACTGATGATAATCTTTTAATATCCTGTTCAACCTAATACATCGTACAAATCGTTACATGTTTTAGTCTCTTTTAGAACACAATGAATACATAGTTACGCATTACATGGAAACGCCTATATCTCTTCTTTTTTCATGTCTCGCGTATCACCAACATTTGTTAGTTCCCAGTTAAATATATTCCCTTTCATATGAATATTATCTACATCATACAATCACGACCGGCAACAGTGAGAAGAATTTGAAACCGCCTTGTTGCCATTTACGACCTGACAGCGCGGAAAATATGAATTTACAAGTTTTCTTTTCAATTTTCGAAAATATGTCGAAAATGGAACCAGCATTATTTTCGTTACAGTTCTCTGCTACATACGAGGGAAAATCTTAAGAAAAATTCTAAAGCAGTTTTTGAGAAAGTAATTGTTTAAGATTTAAAAAGTGCGTTTCACGCAAAAACTACTCACATTTTCGAAAAATTGAACAAGTTCTTGTTTGAATGTTTTTATGTTTTTGATTGTAGGATTTCATTAAGAAAAAATTCTATCATTATTACAGTTGTAGGAAGACGGGAAAAATATTGAACTTTTTCGATAATGCGGGGGGGCAACTAAAATGCGGTCTACGCCATTTTTTATATGCCTTTTTCTCTATCAGAAGAAAAAAAATAAACATTTGGAGCAATTCTTTAAAAAATGAAAATATTTAGCCTTCATTTATAGTACCCCCAACAATCAAATATCCGTGTCAAATTCAAGGACGCACAACATCAGATCGATCGCGGAATATCAATTTTGATGAAAATTCTGCTTACGGTTTAGCCGCTAGCGTTGTTCACAGACCGACATACGTTTTGAGGTCAATCGACTTTTCGGTATTAAGGACCCACTAAACGTGGATTCTGACTACACTCGCTAGAGGAAGTAATTTAAAGGAACAATATTTATCCACTTTTGCTTTATCCGGGCCCGCCAATAAGAGTTTTGTCCGAAAAGTTGCATTTTTTTTCCCTGCAGCACTACACTACTTTCTCCATACTGCATAAGCAATAGACGAGAAAGTATAAAGAACATGTTTCTATGATCAAACCTTTCTCATGCTATTGCAAAAGCTTTTTATAGAAAATTTGTATTTTATAAAAAAACCCTGAGGGTTAGTAAGGTAGGTCTTACCGTTATTAGCTAGGGCTGAAACTTGGAGAATCTCATTTTTACACCAATTGCCAACATTTAAGAGGGTTCCTGTTATGTTCATAAATAAAAGTCGCACGTTAACTCAACAACAATTTATTGGTTCCTCATTTACATAGTTGCCAGCCATTACAGGATTAGGAAGTAGCCTCTCCCTGAGCTGTGCCATCTTCCTACGGCATCAGATAGACGGTTGGTAACTATCACTAGCCGCCACATTGCCAGTCCAAGGCAATGTCCAGTCCCCAGCTTCCCCGCACGTCCGGTTCCTGGACGTTTCCCGTCGACTGCTGGCTGTGACCGTCGCCCCACGACGATAGACTCCCGACTGCTAATTCTTTCGACTCAGGACTGCCTTCAGGGTGCCGGCTGGCTCCCTTTCAAGCTCTACGCTAGGCGGTGAGACTCGCTCTCACGGCTCGAGCCTGCTAGGCCGTGACCACGGCTTGCCGCTGCCGCCGCCGCTAGTCTTGCCGCTCGCGCGCTAATTATAAAAGTCATGGGCGAGATGACAGTTCCTCTCAAAGAAATTTCGGAAGTTGATTTCTTGCAACTAACGCTACAAACTGTGTCATTTTGCGAAATAATTATTTATTTCAACCCCGTCATTCATGCCCCCCTCCGGACACGATACCTCCAGACTGCTATTGTGGGCTGTGGTCGACCAATAACACGAAGGAGACGCAACTCCGGTGGTGGGGGGTATATACCGGAAACGTCGGCAGCTACTTGAAAAATAAAACATAACTACTCTTTGTGCTTCAGCGACATCAAGCGGCGAATGAAAGAACCACGAAGGAACCTGTCAATGCAGCCAATGGCAGCACAGCCAAGCGTTTCCGCGGGAAGCAATATTTATTTACGAGTATTAACCGCAGACGCCCTTGACAATAATCATAATTAATAAATCAATTGTTATAAATGTCTCACATAAATACAGCACAAACTGCGTAAAGAGCTGTCAAGAGAGCTGCAATTCACTACCTTACAATCTTCTAGATGAAGATAACAATGAACCTGATTCGGTTTCAAGTCGGCTAGCACTACAATATTGCTCCGTTACTTTATTGCGATTTTTTTAACCTCGCCTCTCAAGGTCCGTTTTCACGACGGAATGTGTCACGGCATTTCGCATCTTTTTCAGTCGTGCCACAAGATATCGCATGATCGCGACCTTCTCAAGCAGTGCTTGCGATCATGCGACTTCTAGCGGCACGACCGAGAACGACGCGAAATGCCATTTTATTCCATAGAGCTTGAGAGGCAGCGTTAGAAAAATCGCAATATACTTTTATGACGGCGATGGTGTAACGGTTAGCGTATTGGAACCTGTTATTACCCAAGTTCGCGGGTTCAAACCCGATCGAAGCCATGGAGGGCGAAAAAATCCTTCGTACGCCTTCCTTCGGAGGGGAAACAAAGCCGGCTGTCCCATGTTAGTAGATTTACTGCATGTGAAAGATCCTCAAGCCTAAATGACGCCTCTGAGCTAAATTCAAAATCGCCTGTTTCGTCGCCCTAGAAATACCTTCTTTCTCCGCTAGTTGATGAAAGGAGCATAACGAAATTTGCGTGGTCAGACGGAAGAGCAGGCCTCATGGCCTGAGTCTCGCCACGTAAAATAAGGCATTAATTCAATTCAATTACCTCTTGTACATGTTGTCTTGGATTGAGGCACGCCTATAGACCGCCCCAGCAGTGTCGAGCGCCAACAGACCAACATGCGCCATCATGCAACTGATCGGCGCCTTTAAGTTCCTTCACCAACCGCGTGATGTCGCTGAAGTAAAAGGAATCTAGTTTTGTTTTATTTTTCAAGTAGCTGCCGACGTTTTTCGTACATACCCCCACCATGCCTCCAACACCGGAGTTGAATCTTCTTCTGTAGACTTCGTGACCTAGAAGCTCTACCCTTGTGCCGCTCCCACCCCACCATCTTTTACCCCTGGCCGCTGCCTTGGATGCGCCGTCGTCAGGACAGCCAACCTACGCCCACCGTTCACCACAAGCGTGAAGTACCTAGAGACCTCCTTCCCCTCCCCCACGCCTAGTCGCGGTGCCCTCTGCGAACCAAGGGCCCAATTGAATTTATTGCGGGTAAATGTGGCGCGACCCGGATCCTTTTTTTCTCCGCGAGACCAAATGGCGACCCGGGTACGGCAAGGAAGATCGCTACGTGACTCCGTGAAAAAAGTCGCTTAGGCGCGGGAGATGCGGCCAAGGAACGCTGTACCACAGAGAAGTGAAGGCTCGTGGGAACAGCAACACTTGCCGGAGGGAATTATGGCACTCAAGGGACGCTCCCTATGATTTCTGCCGCTCCCGCGCGAGTGCATGCGACGCCGGTTAGAAAGTTTTCTCGTATTTTTTTTTACGGACATGAAAGCAAGTGACTAGCCGAGGAGGCTGCCACTGCCACGCTGTTGTGAACGAGAAAGGCACCGACAGGCTTCCGGCGGAAGGAAAATGTCTTTGTAGCAGTGGCGTAGCGTCTGGGGACGCTAAGATGCTGAGCATCCCCACGTGAAATATTAATCAAAGAAGCCTAAATATTGTATTGGTCATCTTCCAAATGAGTGAAACGCATTGAGCGCAACACGTTTTGTATTAATTTTAAAGTGATTTCCTATGATTGAATTCCGCGCGTTTATAAAAGCTGGCCTCTGATTGCTTGGACGCTAAAATGCTTCTAGCGTCTGCCGCCAGATTGCGACGAGCAATGACGCATGCGTAGTCGGCGAGGTTCTCCCCGCCCCCCTTCACCCCTGCCCCAGGCTTCTCGAGTCCCGAAAAGCTAGCATATGGACAGCATACTGCTGGTGAGGAAGGCTTACGAAAGCAAGTTGCTCGTTTGTGCACGAGAGCGCAGCACACTTAAGGTTGTCAAAGAAATATTTTTTTCCACACTCGTGATTCCGTGCTTGGTAATGAGCACAAAGAGTAAATATAGTGCTTGCCTACTAATTATCAATTAATATCTAAGAAGTTGAATTCTGACTTAAATATATTAAATTTTATTTTGGTTCGAAATATATCAATTCACACACAAGTGATCTCATTGTCAATCGCGCGTGAGAACCAAAGCGGAGCTATTTCATAATTTGCTTTCAAGAAGTCTCCTAACATAAATCTGTTGAAGTAGTGTAACATTTGTTTCAATAACAGAGATTCTAGAGAACATTAAGAATCACGCTGTCTTCAATTCGCATTATTGTTGAGCATCCCCAAACGCACGAGACACGCTACGCCACTGCTTTGTAGATGAGCAGATCGTTGCTAGCTTCCGAAACGAGGACACAACTTTTTTTTAAGCAGCTAATGGAGAACGTTACCCGAATATGAATTTTATTGGTTCACGAATTTGAGTGTCACAGCTCTGCTGAATTTAGTCAACCAAACAGGCAGCCGTTGAAATTTGCTCTCGTCGCGAAAACGTACTTGCTCTCTTTCTCCTGTCATGGGCGGATGCGTCATTGCGAGTTACCACACGGGGACTACATTAGCCTCGCGAGACTTCGATTCTCGCTGAAATGCTATCTCAATCATCAGTCTTTTGCTGTGTCCACGCATGGGGCAATGCTTTCGGGAAACATACTTCCAAGGGTGACTGGAAGTACCTGCAGTTCCCGTGCCGTGCATCAAACTCGATGCCGTTCTTTCTAGTCAGTCAATTACGAAAATTTATTTCACGCCGAGACGCGCATAAGGTCTGACATGCCTGCTATCGCGAAGTACTAAATGAGTTTGGCCCTGTTGTGAACGCGTGTTCGAGACTAGACGCCTCCACTGCTGAGATGGGCCCTCCGATACTGCACTGACTTGGGGTGAACCATGCAACAGGGCTTGAGGGGAGGGGGGCAGATTCTCGTTATGGACTCGTCTCCTCGAATCTGGCGCATGCCGCCTGCAGTGACTGGATGCGTCAGGCCGTTGCCTTGAACCAGCCGTGATAAATATACTTTGCGTGGCAGATCGCTCTGATGCTACGATCTTTTAGTGTAGAAGGAAGAAACTTAACTCCAGCAAAGCCGCGCTTGGCTTACGAAAGTAAAATTCAGTTTATCGCAAATGGCGATCAATAGCACCTGTAAAGGGTCTTATATTTATTAGTTTAGTTATAATGTCGATAAATAATAAAACTACAATGCTCATAAATAAATCTCGTTCTCTTACAAACATCGAAGAAAACAATGAAGTTTCGTACCACGATAGCTATTTCATAAACACGCTGGATGTATTGAATCACTGTGCATCTGAACATCACAGCCACGGTGTAAGATACCTTATACCGTGATCACAGCACAGGCGAGACGGCATATCAAAGCGAGTCGCTCATCCTTGTGAAGAATCGAATCAACGGCGCCATGTTTGAAATATGGGTGGAACAAAATTTGTATAAAAGAAAATAAAAATGGGCAATTTACAATTTAAAATAGCTGATAATTTCAGGGTATGTAATGGTAAGGGAGCGCCCACATCCAAAGACGCTCAATTATTTCCCTTCAAACTTGGGTTTTTATTTCTTGGCGCTTGGGGTTTTGTCTTCACGACGGAATATCTCACGGTATTTCGCGTCGTTCTCGTGCGTGCCGCTAAGAGTCGCATGGTCCCAGCACTGCTCGATAGTCGCGATCTTGCGACTCCTGGCAGCACGACGGAGAACGACGCGAAATACCGTGAGATATTCCATCCTGGAGACAATACCCCATGCGCCAAGAAATAAAAACCCACGTATAGAGCAATATTCAAAATTACAGGAAAGCTATGAAGACAGGTAAGTTGCAGCGAACTAGACGACGGAAACCCGTTGGCGGGAGCAACTCAGACGGCTTCCCACCACAGCACCTACAACTGCGACATACTTCGACAACCCTGTCGCAGACAAGACAGTTTGGGAGGAAGAGACGGTCTTCAGGCAGAGAATTTGGACGGGTACCTTTGCCGCCGCTGCTCTCTTTCCGTGTGCAGTCCAGTAACGCGTTTTTTTGTTCGTTTTGTTTTTCGGCTTGGCTGCCGGCGTTGATTTTGCACATAGGACAGGAACTCGTCTTCAATTACCAAATTAAAGTTCTCTGCAGATGTAATGCCCAAATTCCTAACGGTTACCGCTAAGCGACAGGGCGAGATCAACTCCATAGTCATAAAGAAATACTTTCTCAAGTACTTCTGGAGCAAAAGCACTTTTTTTTTGGTTGGTACAATTTTCACTTAAGCAAAGGGAATTTGAAGAAATTAAAAACTTAAGATTGACGAGCGTGATGTAAATAAAAACCATTACAGATTTGAATTATAAGGTAACTGCTGAAGCTACAATTCACCTTCTATTAGGGCAATACAAAAGTGCCCTACTTTTACGAGACAATTAATAATGGTCACAAACAATGAACTGAAAGCATAAAAAAATATACTACAGGAAACCCTTGTAATCACACCCAGGTTTGATGACAAATTACCATCTTAAGAATATGTGCACAACTAAGGCAGGAACAATTTACAACCAGATATAACAAGTTTTTGTACATACTTTCCCATTCATCCACAGCACAATCCCAACACTGAAAAATGAAATTCTGATTTTGAAATTTGTCAAGTATCTGTAACATACATTTTGTTCTTGAAATGTATTCTCCTCACAACAAAAACTTTCAAACATGTAACACAATTTTTTAAAATCACACTAAGAGGAGGAAACATGTCTCCTGTGAATGTCAACCTCTGTAAAGTATGCAATTTGTATTATGTAAACTAATTTTCTCAAACAGAAGTGTGAGTTACTTCTAATTATTTCAATAAACTTTTTTATACCAGCACACAAACAACCTTTTCCAAAAAGAAATTGTTCATAAAATGCCATAGAGTGAAGTCAATGGTCAGAAGTGAGCTATTGTACTACTTTGACAGAAGATTCTTTGCTTAACAGAATGACAATGATATAGACAAACTCCTATGTAACACTGAAATGTTACATTTCAACATGTTAATGTATTGAACTTCAATGAAAAATGTAGTAATAAGAAAAGTTAATCAAAGTAGGTAATTATACTAAAAAGTCTAAAATAAAAATGTTTTAATTCATTCAGAATGACTTGCAAACTCTAAACAAATTTAATGGAGGTGTCTCTATTTGTATCTGTAAAAATATGTATTTACATGCAAATCCATTCCCTAGTTATCACAATACAAAGAATAGTTAATTTAAACCATAACTGGTAAATAAATGTAAAATGTTGAAAAAAGGGATATGACAATTGCATAATGATAACTGTGTTTTCTACTAAAAACAATTAATGATATTACCATGAATTTGTATTTGCAGTTCATTTCAATTGCATTCGCATTTTCTGCTAGTAATTTCTTTTACCAATCTGCATTTCTATACTATCAACTGATTATGTTACATCAATAAACTTTAACGTTATAACTACTTAATGTGAAATCATTATTTAGAATTATTATTAGTTGATATTAATATTATCAATAGATTATTTTCTTGCATTTTTATACATTATATGTTTTCATTTTATAATACTGAGAAAAAATCACTCCAAGACTGAAACAGCTTTAAATTAATATAGATGTATATGATCTAGCAACATTACTTTCAATCACTAATGAGATGATAGTAAAAATTAACACTATATTTCATTCAGAGACAAAAGTAAACATATCACAATCTTCCATTAAATTATTTTCTCAACATCCCATTCGTTTTCATTTAGGGACAATTTACATCCCCAGCCAGTTAATTATGAACTTCATTCCTTAATTCTCACGATCTCCATAAATCTACACTTCGGAAATCATGTATCTTAAAAAGAATTCCTTTTCAAATTTACACTTTGTGTGTCTTTCTTAAATATTTCGTACCAAGACACCAGGGCAAAACTCACGTTTTTAAAAAAGTTTTATACTTACTACTAAAGAAACCTCTCTGTGACGGGTTAAAAGAGAGGAAGAGATCTCTGTAAAATATTTTATTAACTTAATTCTCACAAAGAGCATCCTACATTGTAAAAGCAGTGCTTAGAAGCAGCTGACACCTCTACTTCTTAGAACAGAAGTTAGGGTGCCCACTGCAATTGTATACACCCTTCTGACCCTCACACATTCCGCACACTATAAATTACTTAGAAACATGAAATGCAAGTAGGACAGGGCAAACACACCATCTACTAACAACTCTTAAAATGAACCAAGCGAACTTCACTGCATTTCCTTAACAAAACAACAAAGAAAGTGAAGAATGGGAAAGAGAGGAAAGAAAGAAGAGTAAATTAACACTTTTTCATATAAACTTACAACATTTACCACATTTTCTTGATCTCCATTTGCATTCTTGGTTAGTTGCCAACAAAAAGCTATACTGTATAAATTCACTCAAAAATTCATATTGTAACAAACAATACATATATGCCACCACACAAATGTATTACAGAATATATCTAGAGAAGTGGATGTGATAAAATGCATTTAAACTAGAACAGGAGAGATATTCAACCTCAATTTACTAGTGCTGTCAACATTTTACGAATACTGTACGTCACAATCAGCAGGCAAGGTGCGGTGTGGATTACACTAAGGAAAAAAATCATGAAAAGGAGGAAAATGTAAAAATTTGTTTAACTAGAAAGAATTCCAAATGAATAGTTCTTTGTTTAAAAAATACAAGATCCAGCAACAGAATTAAATGACACACAATCCAAGAATCAACTAATACAAAGATGCACACACTTTCACTCAAAAGATACACACACCTATGAAAATTCGTCATATTTCTTCCTCACACTATCTTCATTGAAATTTGTCTAGGTAACCACTTGCTCCGACAGAATAGTCACTCCAACAAAATGCTGAATTACAAAATGATATACATGATAGAATAAATTTTGTGATTTGAAAGCTGTAAACAATTTTCCATAACACTACTATCCTCACAAAAAAATATACAAATAAAAAAAATTAAAATTACAAATGGAAAGGAAAACAAAACAAAAAAATTAAAAAATAAATAATTTTAAAGTAACAAAAGCATTTTTTGTTAATTTCATACCAATGTTATAACAGTGAGAAACAATCCCATTTATTGCTTTAAATTTAAAAACATAATATGGAGGACGTAGTAGTTGTTACTTCCTTTATTGTTTAAATTTTGTAATAGAAATAAAAAGTCAACTACAATTTCAAATTTACTCACTGTACAAGTTCTTCATCAAATCTTAGAACTGACAAACCAAAATAATTGGTCGACAAGTTGAGTCAAAACAAGAACAGGAAAGAGGAGAGGTGGGGAGAAAATGAGAAAGGATTATCTGACAGCGGTATTATGTCCACCACCACCACCACTCTACAATGAAATGCAACATCAAATTTCAGAAATGCAGAGTTTCCATCCATTTCTCAGCTGAGGTAAATGAGCAAAATGGTCGAGACTTTAAAAAGTGAACATGTCCCTTAAGTGTATTAGGATTATGGAAACGGGACTCACACCAACACACATCCAAACTTATAATTACAGCCTCAACACATCATATACAACTCGCACAAGTAGCCTCATCCAAATAATTAAATTACTCTGCCTCTCTGCAAAACATTCACCAACCCTGTTTTGACAAATATTGACATATCTTTACAAACTCTTCACTCTTGCATTCATCACCCCTTTCCAAATGATAAAAAGAGGGCCACCTTTTAACATGAACCATACTGCACCTCACAGAGGGCACTAAAACTGCCAAAACAAGATAGTAACATGAAAAACAATGACTTTTGATCTCATTTGTTCATTTCTTTGTTTGGTACCCCTGCAGAGCGAAGTCGTACAAAAATTAGGTTTCAGGTACCATCAACAGCGGCATGTTCACAAGAATATTACGTACATTTGCACTATGAATATGTAACAAGATTCTAAATACAGTCCACATGATTGCACCGTATCTACATATTTCTCTGAATCCACCACCCTCTCAAGCATGAAATTGAATCCACAAATATTAGTTCTTACAGTATGACATATCGCACTAGTCAAATATAAACAAGGTACAGGCATGCTACTCAATTACAGATAATTATTCGTAAAAATTTAACAACGCTCAAATATATACACTTGTATATCTGGCATGAAAATATTACAGCTACATGATTATACCAGCAAAGAATATATGAGAAGAGAAAAGGAATAATATTACTATCAAAAACAACAAAATAACTTAAGATATATTTTAGGAAGATTTCATCATTGTATGTGCATAATAATTTAAAGCAGCTTTATAAAAATTGGGGAACTACATAGGAAGAGGAAGAAATCATTCTTAAGAGTGATTTGGTAGTTTCTGAAACTATCTCTTGTTGACAACATGCATCAAATATTATGTTCATGATTTAAAACCACTGTTCATTTTTTTCAGAAGGTGATGGATTCAACTGCAAGAATTATTTCAGCCTCTCAAATGCTCACACTTATTACCATTCTCTTAAAATGTACATATGTACCCCCAGAGCAATTAACTAGCAGCAATACTAGTGTGTAACACTAAGTGGTCAATTTTTTTATGAGGAGCTCCATTTCTCCTTTTATAACACCAAAACAGAACAATGGAACATTTATTTCTCTTTTGGTCCAGATTAACTTGTATTGGTAGTCAATATGAACATTCTCTAATTGTGACGTCCCACAATACAATTTCTAGTACGAGATCCAAGTCTTTTTCATCATAGCTAAATTAAATTCACAACTTGCACTTAACAATTGGAAACCACTTCATTCAATAAATGTAATGTCATCACACTGTCATATCACCAGAAATATCTTTCCACAATATGAAGTAGTGCTAAATTTTAAACGTTTGTAGAATGTGGCAAGTAAATAAAAGAGGACAAGAAGTGGCTATGCCACAGCGACTTCAAAGCAATTTCAATCCTGCATTTCTTCTGGCATTTCATGTGGATTGAGGATACCGGCACTGACATCTGAATACGTCTCTTTTCCTCTTGTGCTTGCCGTAGTGCAGTTTCCCTCTCTTCAAGAAACAAATCAGAATCATCCTCTCCGGTATATTCCTGGAAAATGAAAATTATGCAGTTAATTGGAAGAACATTTATTTAGGCACTTCTGAAACTAACATAAGTAACACATTCTTCTAAATCTTCCTTTACAATAAAAGTCAAATAGCCCGTTCAGATTACCCTCTTTCATTAAATCAATATTCAAATGTCACAAATTCCTAAGGTATGTAGAGGGGTTAAAGGTGATCCTTTAGGGGATACTTTTTGGCGCTGAACATATGATGAGACATTTTATATAACAAAGGTATGCAGGTGACATTTGCCCCAGATTGGTAGGCGACTCATCTGGGTTTTACTTTTATTTATTAGTTCTGTACCCATGTTTTTTTTTATACTGGGATATAAAAGAACAAGAACTCATTGAACTCACTTGTGATAAGTCATTGAAGAGTAAATTTAATGAAGTGCTTTTCTTTGAATTCTGGATACATATTAGCAAGGAATACCCAAAGCTGAGCCAAATTGCCAAAAGGACCTTCCTTTTGCAACAACTTACTTGTGCGAGACAGGTTTCTCAGCTTTGGTTGCTATGAAGTCTAAATACTGTCCACAGCTAAATGCAAATAAAGAACTTAAGAGTGGCCATTTCTACTCGTCTACACATCTTGATCAACTTTCTTGTCAAAAGCAGGCTCATCTATTACAATGAATTTTGTAATTTAAATTCTTAATTTTCTTGAAATTCTTGTTAACTGCTTGGTGAACCTTGTCTTATTTCATAATTTTTTAATAAATGAAAACGTGAAGAATTATTCTCATGCATTTTTAATATACTATAATATAATGCATCCTTTTTGGTCATACAGAATTCTGTTGATCTGAATTTGGTAACAGAGAGCATGTAACAATTTTTTCAAAAGAAAAATTGTTTCCATATTTAATAGAAGAAATAGGCTGGGGGCGTAATGATATACTCCCTTGTCATGGGGTACCCGCAGGGAAAAAGTTTGAGACCCACATGTGTATATTGATCCACCTCTATCGAACCTGGCCACATCATTCGATCCATTATAGATCGATCCATCCATCAATCTATCGATCCCACCATCTATCGATATATATATTTATAAATCGATATGAATAAAAAAAATCATTGGCAAAAAATTATCTTCGAACTCGTAATCCAAGAGGGCAAAAAAAAAATGACATTTATGACATTGAATTAAATATGGCGGGCAGTCTGAGACGCCACATCGGTATGGCATACTACAACTACACACTTTGGCAATCTAACGAACAACATGCAACAAGAATTAGTTGTGTACTCATTCCCTAAGGGCATAGATTTTACAACACATTCAAAAAAACTGCGCAGAGCAACACCGACACCTGCAGATTGCCTTATTTGCATTTCCTTGTTATTCATAACTAGGAAGCGGATTTTAATGAAATGTAATTTTCTTCTTTTCGCTTTAGGACAATGTCGTTGAGTACAGAAATTATTGTTTTGTTATTTATGTCGGTAAATATGCGCTTCGCTCCTTAGCAACCAACCATCTAAACAACGCTCCATAGCAACGGCCGCTAAAATGCTCCAGAGTCTATTCAAAATATTTTAGCGGACTCTCGGGTTTAGAGTTTACCCTTTTTGTCCCATTTCGTCCCACATGACTCATTAGTCCACTTGTCCCTTTGTTTCCCTTTCCGTTTGTCACGACGTCCGCCTGATCCCGTCTGTCGCCCGTCCCATTGGTCCACTGACCATTTGTCCCGTCCCATTTCGTCCTATTCTGTTTTCACCAAATTTGTCCCGTTTGTCTCATTATCTGTTGTCTAATTTGTCCCCCTTTCCTCATTTTGTTCCTTTCTTCCCCTTTCCCAATTTTGCCTCCATTGTTCCATTTTGTCCCTATGCCCTCCTTCGTCCTCCTTCCCCACTTTGTCTCACTAACCCAATAATGCCAGATTTTCTCAGATGTAAGTCTTTTAATGTTTCATATCACTTATTATTAGAGCCCGGATTTCTATGCAGTAAAAATGCATAAAATATGCTAGTATATAATGTGCACGATCAATCTTTAAAATATGCAATAAATTGTGACGAAATGCGGATGCCCACATTTGCCACACACGCCCACGCATCGTATCACCAGTAGCTGACGTGGAGCGAGCGCGGCGCGAGTTGAAAGGGGCGCCGTGAGAAACTAAAGCGTGCGGTGGCCGTGGAGAGAGCGCGGCGAGCTGTGACGCAGGCGTTCATAGGAGAGGGAGATGACGCGTCGTCACCCCCCCCCCCAGGGGAGGGTCGAAAGGTGGCATAAAAATGCCGGACCGCAAAAGATCAGTCTCTTCTGTTCCCGAATACCGTCCGAGTAAAATAGTAGTATTGAGATAGACGACGTATTAGATAGGAGTATTTAGCGTCAAAGACGCATTAGTTAGGCACGAGGTGCGAAAGTTGGTGATAGTAAAAGTTGTTCGAGGAAGTAGGCAAGTGCCGCATTATTAAGAAACGTTTAATTTCTTATGAGAGGACGGTGAATCGCTGACCGGCGCTGAATACTTAAATTGAGTGGTGCGTCGTACACACCCGGACTGAGTCTAACACGCAACATCATTAACCAGTTGCATCGTGCATGGACACGCGGGTGATTGCGGAGTAGGCGAAAGAAGACCGAAGAAGACGTGTTCGCGAGGGTCCCGGATACCGCGGCGAGGGAAGACGGGAGAGGACGTCGTCGCGTGGGTCCCGTATCAGGCGCGGTTGAAGAAAGAAGCCCAGAAACGACGCGAGAGGCAGGGAGCAGCTGGCGAACTTTTGGCATTCGACGACGTCACTAAGCGCACTCGGTGCCGCGTGACGTTGCCAGCGCAACCGAACGCCGGCCGCTTGTCGCCGTCGCGAAGGCCGAAGCGCACCGCTGCTGGCGGGTTCCGGGGGAAGGTAACGGGATGTGGCGAATGAAGCAAAAATAGGTTAATGCCCCGCGACGGGTAGAATTAAGAGAACGTTGGAGGGAGGGAGAACGTTATGCGGTAGGTAGCTAGAGAATCGTTAGAACGACTGCCTGATTCTGTAACTGCCGAGAGTAATTGATGTAAATTATTGAGATATTTCAAGTATAAAATTTGGTGTAAATGTGACCCAAGTGGTCGAGGCCATTGCATTATTGAAGCAAGTTAGTAAGTGCCGTAAGTCCGAACCCAGCGTCACTAATAATTAGTTAACGGGAATTCCCAGGACAGGGCCCGGGAGTGGCCAGCACGGATTGTTATGTACAACTAAGCAAGGTATTGTTGAGTGTGTGTGTGTGTGTGTAGTTTACATGTTCTTTCACAGAGTGACTACTGTATTTTTTTTAAAGAGTTCATCAATAAACTCAGTTTAATTGGATTTTTTTTCTCATGTGTGTGCCTTGTGTTTGGATTCCTGACACCCAAAAGATCCCACTGCCTGAGATAAATAAAGCTCGAAAGAGCATGATATCTGCGAATATCCCGACAGGCGTATTTATTGATAGCCAGGCGGGGTATTCGTCAGAAAATACGCAGTATAAAATTCACAAGGAAATATATGATTGTACAACTTCTCCATCTGTTGTGAAAACTGTTTTTGTTGAACGGCGCGATCCATTCATTTAATTTTCTACTACCTTAACACTTGGTCATATCTGAAGCACTCATACACACGCGCTGCTAGCTCAATTGGCAACACAAAACAGCCATCCAAGAGAGAATTCTCATACCAGTTCCACGAACGTCACACGTGAACATGAGGTATTCCCACCTGATATTAGATCTTCTTTCACAGGCCCCACTGAAGACCAGTGGATACATGTAGCGGTGATGCTCATGCACAAGTTCTCGCTTACTGGGTCAACTTTCCTGACAAATAGGGAAACCACGGTCTATCACGGTTTTATATTTCTGAGTCACACTGAGCGCGACGACCCCTGCCCCCTCGTCCGAAATTCTAACTTACTTTTGGTAGCACACGTGGTACAAGCGAAATACACTAGTCGGAAATTACATTAAATTTAATGTAGTTTAATGCACTTTTCACATTAAATTTAATGTGCCGCGTACATTCAAACAATATTAATGTACATGTACATTAAATATGTGTAAATTAAAAATCAATGTAGATTTAATGTATGACTACATTAAACGTTATGTACCTTGTAAATTAAACAGATATTAATGTGTTGTACATTAAATTTAATGTTTAAATTAAAATCAGTGTAAGTTTTAGAAATATTTTCTTCTATTTGAACTTACGTATAATAAATTTAAAATATTTTTCAACTTGTATACAAAAAATATAAATGTTTAAAATTAGTATTTACATTCAAATTGGTTACAAATAAAATTGTAAAAATCTTTACAATAAAATTGTAGCGATGTACATAGTACGCTTATACTTTAGTTAACAAGTTTTTTCAAATTCTCCGGAAATATTTAAATTTTTTCAAAGAATTGTCACTGTAACAATGTTAGAATTTACTACTCTTTACGGCTACAAAACATATTTCCGACCGTAAACGCATCGAAAACAGGTGAAGAAGTAGTGACAATTAAAATAAATATACATAATTTTGTAGAGTTAATACATATTTAATATATATTACGTCTAAAGAGATATGTTCCATAGGACCGTTCCGGACATATTTCCGAGCGTAAACGCGTCCAAAAATGTGACAATTTCATAAATCCCAACGGGCAATTCATCAGGCCTAAGGACATGTTCAAAGAATTGATTGTCTCGATAGGATAGTGGTTAGAGTAAGTGGGCGTAAACCAGGAGAGACGGGTTTGAATCCCGGTCGGGGTGGCAATTATTTGAACAAATTTTAAATATTCAAGTTAGTATCATAAGTAAGTATCATGTACGTAAATTAAATTAATTTACACGTACAGTAAATTTAATTTACGCATACAGTAAATTTAATTTACACGTACAGTAAATTTAATTTACACGTACAGTAAATTTAATTTACACGTACAGTAAATTTAATTGTACACGTACAGTAAATTTAATGCACATGTACTTCAAAGTTACTGTACGTGTACATTAAATTTCATTTACGTACATGATACTTTAATGTACTTTTACATTAAAAGTAATGCGTAAATTTCTGACAGTGTACATCTGCATCAGTTGGCAACAAATTTTGAACTAAAAGAATATTCAGTTCTTTATGAGGACTGATGAGCTGTTCCATGAACCACGATAACTATAAACCATTATTCACTAATTTCAAGAAATTTGATTTCAATATATTATTACCAATTTTCTTTTATTTTTCAAAAGTTATACTGAATATGCAGAAATATGTAATAAACGTAAAATATGCAAAAATACGCAAAGTAACTAGTGGTGCTCGAGGTATTCTAAATTTTCGAAAAATTGTACACGACCTTATCTCTAAATTATCTTTAAGGAACAGATTTCATTACGGGGAAAATTTCAATCTTTAATATTTTAGTTGCAGAAAAAAAATTTAACTTTTGCAATTTTCGGAAATATTTTATCCTTTCACGAACATGAGACCTGCACCATTCTCTTAAACGTCCTTCACACTATCCAAAAAAAAAAAAAAAAAAAAAAAAAAAAAAAAAAAAAAAAAAAAAAAAAAAAAAAAAAAAAAATCAAAAACGACGAAGCTTTTGTTTTGAAAATGGGGCTTCCAGGGGCTTCATGTAAAGTACCTCCCAAAATTAAAATATCGGTTTCAAATTCAGGGGGCTGCGTCATCAGCCAGATCAATTGAGGAATATCAATTTTGGAGAAAATTGGCTGAACAGTATAGCCGCTAGCGTTGTTGACGTACGGACGTTTTGCTGTCATTCGATTTTTAGGTATCAAGGACCCACGAAACGGATTCTGGTCACACCACGTAATAGAGGATTTTTCATCTGAATTTAGCAACCGTAATTATTCACTTTTTCGTTACCAGGGCTCCGTAATAAGAGATTTTCTGACGAAAATTCGCATTTTTTTCGTGCAGCATTACATAACTTTTTCTCCACTCCGTAGCGAAAAAGTGAAAATTCGTCAGGAATGGTCTAAATACGCAGATTCGTAAAGATATGTAATTTTTGAAGTAATAATTAGAAGAAAAAATATGCATTTGGCTAAAAATCCGGGCTCTACTTAATATTCTTATTCAGATTTAAACTACAGACTATGTAAACACATGTGATTGTTATAGGGCCACAAGCATCTTACAAACTTTGAAAATATGATTTGCTACTGTCAAATCCAATTATCTCAAACCAGAACTATGTGTACTGTTCTGAGTGCTTCGAATGATTGATGGATGAATTTTGTAAATGTTGCTCAATAATTGAGCAGCTTTTGCTGCTATGGATCACTATGTACCATCACAGTTTCTTCATCACTCTAACATACGTGTCCATATTTATAAACTATGACAATCATTCCAATATAACTTACAAGACCTAAGATTGTATTAAATTGAATATGTTTAGAAATGTTAGAAAATAATTTACTTACACGTATCTGGACAAGGAAATCTCGCAAATGTTCCTTGAACGCTGGAATATCCTGGTCCAGGTTAAACAACCCCTGGACAGTGATCTTGATCTGGTTGTCACTGAGATGAGGAAATGCAGCACGCAATAAGCTAGCAACAAATTCTTGAACATACAACACATTGTCAGCTGTTGGACCAAAGGGTATAGTTATTCGTCCCATTTCAACTAGACTGAACATGTAGGCCAAAATGGTAGCATGCATGGTTAAACCTGAAAAGAAGTGAAAATAAGAATGTGATTAAAATTATTTACTACAAAACATTTGTTCATTATTAATAAAATTATTTACAAAAAATTATTCATTATTAACATTTATTATAACTGCCATAATAGATTGTCATCTACAAACTTCACATAAGAGAAGTAAGATCATCTTCCATTTAAAATTTTGAAGTTTTCCAATAAAATGCTAGTATCAACACTTGTATCAGATGCAAATGTAATAGGTGTCTAGACGAGATCCATGGTATAATAGTACGAAATTATCTGGCATGGGATTGCTCTCCAAAAATTTGATATTTTACAAATATTTCTCAAGGATGAATCCTAGAATAAGGAGGCTTCAATTGAACACTAGAGCAGCGTGGATGGACATACAACACTGACCACCTGTTTCTGAATTACTATTAACTCAATTTCGGGTCATTCCAGTCAATAATACTGTTTATTTAGCCCACAAATGACCAGACCTCATGTTTGAGGACAGCACGAATTATTACATGTAACACACACGCGTGCGCGCACGCACGAACACACACACAGAAAAAGAGAAAGAAAGAGAAAGAGAGAGAAAAAGAGAAAGAGAGAGAAAAAGAGAAAGAGAGAGAAAGAAAAAGAAAGAAAGAAAAAGAAAGAAAGAGAGAAAAAGAGAAAGAGAGAGAAAGAAAAAGAAAGAAAGAAAAAGAGAGAAATGTAAAGTACCCCCCCCCCCAAAAAAAATTGAAATAAGTTTCAAATTCAAGGGCCCACGAGATCGGTCAGATCGATCGGGGAATAGGTAGTTTTTGCAACCTCGAACGTGAAGCACTATCGATCTTCTGCTCATGCGATGTTCCAGTTTCGCATCACTTTAATGCATCTGCGTATGCACAGAAGATCAATAGTACATCACGTTCGAGGCTGCAAAAACTCTCTAATATCAATTTTGGAGAATATCGGCTGAACGGTTTAAGCCTAGCGCGCACTGGGTCGGTACGGCACAGACGAAAGGAATTTTTTTTAAAAGTTCATTACATCGTTTCCCATAAGGGTGCGCGCACTAGACCGGCACGGACGGGACGGGACGGGACGGGACGGGACGGGACGGGACGGGACGGGACGGGACGGGACGGGACGGGACGGGACGGGACGGGACGGGACGGGACGGGACGGGACGGGACGGGACGGGACGGGACGGGACGGGACGGGACGGGACGGGACGGGACGGGACGGGACGGGACGGGACGGGACGGGACGGGACGGGACGGGACGGGACGGGACGGGACGAGACGAGACGAGACGGGACGAGACGGGACGAGACGATCCGCACCTTCGCCATTTGCAAAAAGTCCGAAGGAAAGATCTTCTGGACAGTCGGACGTGCCGATGACGTCATCGGCACTATCGCGGCCAGAGAATTAGGTCGGGACGCCCTTACCGCCGTTGCAGTTGTGAGGTTATGTGAAGCGTGTGGAGCGAACATGAGTGCGTCCAAATTAATTACGTTGATCCAGAATTATCCAGAGTTGAAAGACGTGATATTTTTATTGAATGTATTACTTTGTTAAGAAGTGTAATGTAGTTGAGCAGCTAAACTATCTGAATCAAGGAGTATCATTTGGCAAATTTAAAATACTAGATATTTATGAGAAGCTGTGCAGTCTGAGCAAAACTTGATTTGTGCATCGTAAATTATTTATGATATATTTTGAAATGATACATTAGTTTATTAATAAATGTAAATTACTTGTATGTACCTGTTTTGCGTATATTGTGTCATAACTGTGCTGATTATTTCCTTGAGTTTAAAAATAAAGCAATGCAATTGTAATTATGTTCTTTAGTTCAATACAACTACAATATTTACCAAAATATTTATTTATATAGTATACTTTTCAAAATATACCATTTTGCTTTAGATTTATACCGATACGTCCGAAAATACTGAAATGATTTTTCATCTTCCACCAGGTCGGGATACAATATGTGAAATTCCCCTTTTTGCCGTTCTCGTGTTTAGAAGAGAATCTGGGCTTTCTTCGGCTCCTTGCCTCATTTTCTTTTTATTCTATTAAAAATCAACGCATGCGATTGGTTCTTTACTTCAATTACGAAGCCGTCGCACACAATATAAGACTGACAGAAAGTGTCCGTACCGTCACCGTACCGACCCCGGGCGGGCGGGCGTATCCCAAAAGGATTAAATTACGCAATTTTTATTATGCAAGAAAAGTAATTTTACATAAATTAGAGAGACTAAAGCATATTTTATTCAAAATCTTAATAAGCAGTCTAGTATACAATCAATATTTTCTCCACATTTTCACAAAAAGGCTGTCTTACCTATTAAAATCATTTTGATGGCGGAAAATGAACTTTACACCGAGATACATTTACAGAAGCAAACAAATTTAGTCACATTTCTCATGCTCGCTTCTCTGGGAACTTTTTCACTCCCCTCCCACCAAAAAACTTGTACCATAGGACTCATTTAATAGGAACGTATTTTGTAATCTTCTTCTGCCCGCGAGTAAGTTTTTGTCTAACCTTGTTTTTTCCTCGCCTGGTCTTCCAAAATGACGCGTTGCGGCGATAAGCCTCAAACTGTCAACAGCGCAGCTACACCAGGAATGGGTGCATTTGCCAAAGTGCGTACTGATTGGAGACTAGTGTGAAACATCCTTATGATGACTTGTAGGGCTCCTTGTGTTCGATATTTTGGGTGAGAGATATCTGTGCGTTGTCGATTGCGTATTCGATCACATAATATTTGCATTTTGGAAAAGTATTTTCGTTTCCGTAAAACGAATTTCAAAATTTTGCACTTAAAATATGATCGTTCTTGAAAATCACTTATTTTAGACAAAACCATATTAAAATAGGCAACAACCGCCCTTTTAGGACATTTTAAGTACTATTAGACACGTTCAGTGGATCTATTTTCAGATCATTCGTAAACATCTGCAATATCCCAAACGAACTAAATACACATTTGTCCTAAAATCTGAGGACTAATAACAATCTTGTGGTTACTTTGTTAGATTTACTGCTGCCGTAACGCTGGTAGTTGCCCGTACATCGTCGTATTGTTTGATGCTATAATATAAACTTCTAGAGGGAACAAGGTTTAAATACCACAAGAATTTGATAAAATGTGGGATTTTTATGTAAAACAAAAGATTCTAGGTTTCAAAATCTAATGTAAAAAAATCCTTTCAACAGTTACCATAAGGATTGGAGGAATTTTTTGTTGTTAAAAGTGCTTGTCAAAAAAGTGACAGTAGTAAATACCGCAATAAACTGCTACAAAATCACTGGTGATGTGATACTTCACCCTGCATAGACAAAGAAGGTACTATTTAGACGTACTTATGGGAAACAGTGTGATTTGTCTGGAATATTCTGTGAATCTGACAGAAAATACAACATAACATATTCCTGGCAGGTGAAATCTTTTTGCCAATTTGTACGGTAAAGATATGAAGATGAGAGCACTGGATGAACTCAGTTATCAAGTACTATCAAATTCGGTGATAAAACCTACGTTTTGTCGCCATGAATCCGCCTACACGCAGTGGCGTAGCGTCAGGGGACGCTAAGATGCTGAGCATCCCCACGTGAAATATTAATCGAAGCCTAAATTTTGTATTGATAATCTTCCAAGTGAGTGAAACACATTCAGCGAAACACGATTTGTATTAATTTTGAAGTGATTTCCTATGATTGAATTCCGCGCGTTTATACAAGCTGGCCTCTGATTGCTTGGACGCTAAAATGCTTCTAGCGTCTGCCGCGAGATGCGACGAGCAATAAAGCATGCGCAGACGGTGAGGTTCTCCCCTCCCTTCTTCACCCCTGCCCAAGGATTTTCGAGTCCCGAAAAGCTAGCATATGGGCAGCATACTGCTGGCGACAAAGGCTTAAGAGAGCAAGTTGCTCGTTTGTGCACGAGAGCGCAGCACACTTGAGGTTGTCAGAGAAATATTTTTCTTTCTCACTCGTGATTCCGTGCTTGGTAATGAGCACAAATAGTAGTTATAGTGCTTGCCTACTAAGTTTCAATTAATATCTAAGAAGTTGAATTCTGACTTAAATATATTAAATTTTATTTTGATTCGAAATATATCAATTCACAAGTGATCGCGTTGTCAATCGCGCGTGAGAACTAAAGCGGAGCTATTTCATAATTTGCTTTCAAGGAGTCTCCTGACATAAATCTGTTGGAAGTAGTGTAACATTTGTTTCAATAATCTAGATTCTAGAGAACATTAATAATCACGATGTCTTCAGTTCGCATTATTATTGAGCATCCCCAAACGCACGAGACACGCTACGCCACTGCTACACAGTGAAATCTCGTTCGAGCGTTCCCGGTTACATTTTCCCGCTTAGTACGTTCATATTTTCAATTCCCAGTCCCTAATACATCAAATTACTCGTTTACACGTTCAACCTTCCCGCTTAGCACGTTTTGAGTTCGTAGGTAACTTGCTTCGGGAGAGGCACGTGTTTTCCGGTGCACCAACAACAACTTCAATGTGTGCTGTTTTCTGGTACTTTTGGGTACCACTTTCATTTTCAGTCTGATTCCAGAGCGGGAGAAACGTGTTTCGCTGTACCCTCCACGCCATTTTCGTGGTGTTACCAAGTGTTACCTTTAGTTTCCGCGTTATGTGTTTCTTTAATGTGGTACACTACAGTCATTTATGAGTGAATCAGTTCATCCCATGGATATTTGCGTGTTATTTACGTATACATTACTTTTCGTATTATGGTGGTTTTGCAGACAAATGTGGAAAAATAAGTATATTTTGAGCATTTTTCGTTAGCATTTTTCCCGCGACGTTCAAAATTTTATTTAATAGCGATTTTTACGACGTTCAAAATTTTCAGTCCCTTGAAAAACGTCCTAACGAGATTTCACTGTACATGATGCAGCCCGATAACACGGATGTCGCACTTACTATCAAGTCAAATATATTCCTGAGGATTGGGCGTGGACATCTAGTACACTCGTGACGATTGAAATAATACAAAATGCTTCTTAAAAACCCTTACTTCAAGTAATCAGGTGTGCTGAGGCATGTGTGTAAATGTCACTCCCCACCCACCCCCCTAAGGATGTCTTCAATTTAATTCATATCTTGTTTTTCGTGGTGAGGCTCAGGCCTCCTGCTCTTCCGCCTGACCACACAAATTTCGCTAATAGTTTTCCATTCGTTGCACTGAAACCCACCCCAGTGCAGAGCAAATACGTCATCGCTCCCCAACAGTGCTGTCCCTCATGCGTGAAGGGCAGCCACGAATGAAACGAATTCCGGAACTGAGTCGGTGCGTGTGCGCCACGCAATGAGATTATAGACAGCCGTTCTTGGTCTGCCACACTGATAGACAAGAGGTGGATTTACGCATAGGCACAGTAGGCACGTGCCTACGGCGGCAAATTTTCAAAGGCGCAAAATGTTCTTGATATTTTCAATGTTACAGAATACATGAAAAGAATCCGTCAAGGACTTCGATTGGTTGATTGAACAGAAAGAATTACGTTCTTAGAGTCAGGAGTTTGAATTAGCCAATCAGAAATCGCTGACGGATTTCGCCATGCATTCATATTGCGCTAGTACTCTAGATTACGAACCGAAACGCTTCTACAGACTTATTTGGTTATTGAAAACTATAAAAATATTAATAACAGCATTTCCGCTTGCGCATGCGAGAAACATTTGTAGGCAAATTGTATATTTGAATGATTTCGTAAGGGCATAGGTTTGATTACTAAATAGCACTGGATTTGTTAAACATGCAGTTATTTACGGTTTAATTTTACGAAAACAAACTGATTTTCCGAACTTCCAGTCACTAAGTTATTTCAAGGCATTTCTTGAAAAACATGGTATCCTCCATCATTCGAAGTGTCCCTGTGTGGCAGAAGATCCTCAATTGCCTTCACAATTTCACCACGAATCCAAATCAACATTCATAATTTCCGTACATAACGTCAAAATGGTCCGGTGCAATCGTCGAGACTGCACCGTCGAGCTCGTCAGTGCACGTTAGGGCGCCCCGAGTGAACCCTGGTCCCGTGTCATTGTGCGAATGGAACATGGGCTTCTCCGCACTGGTGCGCCCTGACGCTCGAATGGAACACGAAAGCTGCCCTGAGTGCACACTGGGCGGCACCAGTGCGGTAAATGGAAAACGATATGTCACTTTCCCTGTCTAACAGAAAAGAGGCATCATTCTGGCGACGAAACTGGCGATTTAAATTTTGCTCAGAGGCTTTTTTTGGGCTTGAGGACTTTCTACATGCTGCAGATCTACAGGGGAGCAGCCGGCTTTACTTCCCCTCCCGAAGGAAGACGTTCGAAGGATTTTGCTCACCCCCAACTTCCACAGCTTAGATCGGGTTTGAACTCATGAACTAGAGTGTAACATTCCGATATTTCTAGAAGACATACCCTAACGTAACACCACCGAAGCGAGTCTTACCCCCCCCCCCAACATTCTTTTCCCCATTGTAATTCGCCAGTAATAACCTAAACCAAGTTTTGTTGAAATGATATTGTTCCCGCGTTGAAGAGTTAAGATGGAACACGAGCACACACATAGACATCCATAAACTTTTACTTTATCGTTACTGCTTACGCAGTCTAGATAAAATATTGTAAAGCTGCAGAGGAAATTCGGCTACATTTCGTCGTAAGAAAAAACTATTATTGTCGGTCCATGGTAACGAAAGAGTTAATAAATCTTCTCCCTACATAAAGTAAATTACTTCCTATAACACGTTGAGAAGTCAAAATCCATGCTCTGTGAGACCTTGATATCGAAAATTTGATTGACAGCAAAACGTCTGCCCGTCCGTCTGTGGTCAACGTTAGCGCCTAAACCGTTCAGCCCATTTTCTCCAAAATTCATATTCCCCGACCGATCTGAACGAAGTCGAACATTTGAGTGTTTCAAATGGATATTTTGATTTTTGAGGGTACTTTGCATGAAAACTCAAAATCATGTTCAATATTTTCTCAAAAATGGCTTTACATTTTTCATTGAACTTTGTCCTTGGTAAGCGTAAAGGACGCTTGTGTGGTGCAGGTCTCATGTTCGTTAAAATCCCCGATTTCTCGAAAATGGCAAAAGTTATATATTTTGGGCGTCTTTCTACAACTACAATATTGAAGATAGTTTATACAGAATATTGAGATATATTTTTCCTTAATGAAATCTGTTCTTTAAATGTACAAATATCTTTAAAAAGGTCATGATCAGTCGCGGCTCGTAGTTTTATAAATGGGGAATGCTGCAAATGCATTGCATTGCATTGCATTGCATTACCTGCATTGTATTTCTATTAATAATAAGTTTAATACAGACGATTGAGAACGACGCGAAATACCGTGAGTTATTCCATTCCGGGGCCCGTTTTACGAAGGTTACAAGTTACTAGTACTAGTAATCACAAGTACTCGTAAGTTCTGTTTCACAACGATTTTGCCGGGCCCCAGAAGACAAGACCTCATTTGCCAAGAAAGAAAAACCCAAGTATATCGCTCCTAAAGCATACTGGGAAAACTAGTTGAAGCGCAATGCTACTCGCGGAGCTGCACAGTAATACTATCTGGTTCAGACCCTACCACCGAAGGCTGTCTCGCTGCAGCCTTCGTCCACTGGTAAGTCTCTGCAGTGAATGCATGACGTCACGCCTCCTCATTTTGTACAGGCCTTATGGGAGAATAAAGTGGGAGCCTAACGCTTCTCTCTTCCCTGTCAACAGCTTTAAATGCGTTACGGATGGCCGTTAACGAACCGACAAAGAAAAATTTTGATATGATTGTAGCATAATACTACTCAGAATTCCATTATTAATTAATAAATACATTTGCAAACAGATTTTTAAATTTCTTTTGGACGGCGACTTCTCTAGAAGATGCTCAGCCTTTAATGACGAGCCGTGCCTGGTCATGATCAATTTTTCGAAAATATGAGTGTTTCGTGTAATTTTGCGCGAAATATTGGCAATTTTATTTTTTTAACAATTTTTTTCTCAACAACTGCTACAACTTTTTCCAGTGTTAGGACACTTAAAAGAATTGCGTTCGAAAACTTGGAGTTTTACCTAGTACCTGGGTACATACAATATATCCAAGGAAAAAGCTTTTATGACCTTTTTGCAGGTAAAATGTTCTTACCGACTATGGCCGTACGACATAAAATTCCTACATCATTTAAGAAAGCCTTTTCTACCCTTATGTGGCATCACAGACCAGATAGAGCACAAATTTGAAATATAAAACAAATCGAATATGTGTTGGGAGAGTAACTAAATAGTTCCTCTCTAAACACATCAGTGGCATAGCGTCAGGGGACGCTGAGCATCCCCGTACATAATAATAATAATAATAAAGAATCCTAAATACTGTATTGATAATCTGACAAGTGGCCCGTTGAGAGAAACCGGTTTTGTATTAATTTTAAATTGATTTCATATGATTGAATTCGGAGGGTTGTTGAAGTTGGCCTGTGTTTGCTTGGAACCTCAAATGCTTCCAGCGTTTGCCGCGAGTTGCGACGAGCAATGACGCACGCGCAGATGGCGAGGCTCCCCTTTCTCCTCTTCGCACCTGGCTACTTTACACTAGCATACACCGCGGAACACAAAGTCTTGTAGACTTCGTGCAGCGGAAAGAAGCTAATGAGCAAGTTGCTCGTTTGTGCACGAGAGCGCAGCAAACTTCAGGCGGTCAGTAAATTCTCTCTCTCTCTCGGGAGACCCCGCTTGGTCATGAGCACAAACTGTAGAAATAGTGTCTGTGTATTATTTCTTAATTAATATCCAAGAAATTGAATTACTCCGTAAATCGATTATGTATTATTTTGGTCTGCAATATTTCACAAGGTCTCATTGCCATTCGCGTATAAGAATTAAAGCTGGGCCATTATATAATTTGCTATCAAGACGTTGGCAGTCCTGGGTGCTGTGGGGATTTTGTGGTAAGCACCTATACTGCGATTTTTCTAAGAGCAACCCTCAAGGCCACTCAAATCCCATCTTTGCGATGGAATATGTCACGGCATTTCGCGTCTTTTCTCGGTCTTGCCGGTAGAAGTCGCATGATCGCCAGCACTGCTTCATACGGTCGCGATCGTGCGAAATCTAGCGGAACGACTGAGAAAGACGCGAAATGCCGTGACATATTGCATCGCGAAGATGGGATCTGAGTGGCCTTGAGGGTCGCTCTTAGAAAAATCGCAGTATACACTGTCGTAAGCAATCGAGATCGTGGAAGACGTTCCAGTGTATCCGCCTTGTGTTGCTTCGCCTGTTAGATGAAGTAGCTGATAGTGACATTTTGTGTGTTATTGTTGAGCATCCCCAAACGAGCGAGTCACGCTACGCCACTGCAACACATATAACTGATTCAAGAGGAACTAGATAGTTTCAGGTTTCAGTATACAAATCAGGAGTTCAACTCTAAATCTGGCAAGAGATCAAATAAACAAAGAAATCATACAATAGCTTCAGCTAAAACATAAACAACTTATTCTGTAGTTGGCAGTCAAAGAGTTCAAGATCAATGAAATGTCTAGATTTTCCGTTTCCCAGAAAGTGTCCTGATTAGAACTGAAACAGTTGAATTGAATTGCCTTACAGTGGTGAAGAAATTTATTAAAATAATTTATTATTCAACATATTCTCTTTCATTTATTCAAATTGAACCATAGAACATATTCAACTGTGTGTAGACTCATGTATGTAGTTAATAACTTTCCAAGATAAAGTACCACTTTCTCAATCATGAATGTTATGGTCTGTAGTCATTGACATGACAATTTGAAGTTCCTCTTGAGCATCAACTATTCCCTTATCACTCCCATTCACTCAAAAGCAATGCCTTATGACCCCGGCAAGTTTAAACACTTTTCAATGTTATTTGAATATAAAATAATAGTTCCAAGACGTTTATAGACAGACTAACAATAAAATTTTTATTCATAAAATTACATAATTGCACAGTTGAATAAACATACGTTTATTATAAACGTCTTGGAACTATTATTTTATATTCAAATTATTACAACAGACAGTCCTAAATATTGATAAGACTTTTCAATGTTACTTCTTGTGTCTACATTTTGTTAACGTGTCTTTCAATATTTTTTGAGAGTTCTCCATCACCACCTGGTGGTTTAGTTCTTTAATACAATATTATGTTAATGTTGATAGTGATGTTAATGTAATTACTATCACTAAATGATTGCGATATTTTCATACTACCAATTCTTTTTATGTCAATGTGTTTAAATAATAACATTCCCTTTAGTTTCAAAAGACTTTAATACTCACCAGCAGTATGAGATGTATCGGTAACAACAGAAAATATATGCTGCAATATATCAGTAAAATAGGTTTGGTAAAAACTTTGAGCTGCTTGATCATGTTGTTCTACATTTTGTAGCAACTGATACAATATCTGGTAACAAAAAGAAAAGACATTAAAAATGAAGATAAAATATACATTAAAAACACACACTCAAATAAAAACAAATTCTTAAAAATACTTGCACATGCTCATATGTGTTTGTATGAACAAATTTCTCCAAGCAAACCAGTAAAATCCCCTTAAAATAATTTTTTCAAAGTGGTTTCACCTATTCAAAACATTTTTCTGTCAACGAGAGAAAAATACATTTCATCTATCTCCATAGTATACAACACACCAAAATTCAGCAAAGGGACACCTAGACCCCCCACACTTTGTACTTCAAAATTTACCCAGAAATCAAATACCGAACAAAATTTGTGTCACCATATTTATAAAAATAATCACTTCTCTCAGTTCTTTAAGGTACACCTCAATTACACCTAGCACATAATTATGCAACACATCTGTGGTACTAAGGCAGATCTAGGGTAGCAACAAAATTCCAAATATAAATTTCCCTGATTTTTGGGTGATTTCCAGACCTCTTATATAGACTTTCCCTGACTATATGGAAACTAATTCAAAGAAATTCAAAAACTTTTATCTTTTTCTCTACTATAAATTTATTCACAAAAAACACTGATATTGAAGTCTCCAATAAGCTTCTAGGAATTCATGTCAATTACAAATTATAACTGGAGCTATTTTAACACTGCAGACTGTCAGTTTGGATTGGACAGACTGTCCATCACAAACTCTGCATTATTAAAGACTGCACAATCATAGACAGCAGATGGCCTGCCACAGCAGAACGTGAGAATCACTGGTATATTAAGACTAGTTTGTGGTGGACAGTAATATTTAGAGAGAATTCAGATTTTGATATTTACAGAGTTCTGGCAGAATCTCTACTCTTTCCTTTGACCCAATGGTTCTCCTCTACTTGGTGGTCATCAATATTTTTGGTTCCATGACATCACACAATTCATATTTATCCCTAGCCATTGGTATAAACTTTTTAGCATGCACTTCGAATTATTTCCCATCCCCTGCTTGACATTTGTGTGTGTGTTTGTTGTAAAGAACCCTGCAATTACTATGCTACATTAATATTAGCCAGGCCTGCACAGCATTTTCCATTTGCACTGACGTCAGGAGCTGCGCGCGAGCAGCTCGGGTGCAAATGCAAAAATCGATGAAGGGTGGGGATGAGACATTCTAGGAGTGGGGACCTCCAATTAGAAAGCGCAATTCGAACCACAGCGCGTAATTTAAAGAGCAATCTGCGAGAACATTACGGTCACTTACAGTTAAAGTAATATTGCCTTTTGTATTATATTGTAAATGTTTGTTGTCGGTATATGACAGTGCAAAATATATAACTACAACGAATTACACCTAGTATTATAATTACTTGTACGGCTGATAATGTAATTCGCTTCGCTACGATGGAATCACAAATTTAGTGTTTTGCTAAACACAAAATTATGATACTGAATTGTTTTTGTTTGATGATATCAATAAATATTTTTTTCATTAACTATAATTAATTGAATAAGAGCTTTATTAAAGCAAAAAATTATTCTTGAAAAAATAATGATTATTTTCTGCTCTAACTTCTGGCAAGAGTTGTTTACGACATTGTATAAAAATATTAAGCTCTTTGCATTCTATTTAACAATATTCATGATAATCTCATGATTGTCCGTCAGATATCATCACGGAGGTTTGCTTGTTGATCTCTTTTATTCAGTTTCACAATGGGGGAAATGGTCACCAATATGTGCTATTAAACATTACCCTTCTTGGAATCTTTTTGTTGGAATTAAATATTTTTTTTAAAAAAGCTACTGCTTTGAAATATTGCTTAAGAATCACAATGAGCATGTTTGTTTCTTTAATTTAAAAAGGAAAATACATAAAGTGGTGGATACAAAGGTGGATATACAGCAGTGCACAGAACGTAAACAGTGAATTATGGCCCTTGTATCTTGAAATACTAGACGCAATCCCTTTAAACAAGTGGGCGTATCATTTTGCAGCAGGGATCATTGTACTAGACGCCCAGGCATTCAATCTACCGCCGCGTCGTGCTACGTCAGACTTCTCCCCTCCCCGCAAACCTTCCTACTCCTCACCACTTGCACTGTCGCGGGCAGACGATCGGCTCAGAAGTGCAGAATGCCCGCGGGAGCAGGCGTTGTGCAGGCCTGATATTAGCTGACAAACTCAGGACAGGGTACCTGCTTGTCACCTGAAACTGCTCTTCTCTGCATTTACCCTGTTGCTTCCCGATTTCTCTGTCATAAAATATTTTATAGTCTAGTAAGATTGTCATAAGTGCCATTTAAGAGAAAAACAGTAAAACAATTTGAAAAATGATACTGACTGAAAATAAGAATTTTTCAACTTCAATCCTTCCTATCTCTTCTGCACAAAGAAAAAAAAAAAGGTTTGCAGTTTAATTTGTCATACATTTTATAACTTAATGCTTTGAAATATTTTAAATAAAATTATTTGCGGTTTAAAAATACTTTTTATAACTGTTGACAAAAATTAATTAAGGCTGCCAGATCTATGAACAATTTTACATACATGTAGAGTGAATTACATAAGATTAGTATTGGTATTAGGCAAAAAGATGACTAATTATTACCACATCATACAAATACTTTGCACAAACCTTGCGCATCTTCAGGCCATTCCGTAAAATGGGATACACAATTGATACAGACATACCAGTACTAGTATATGCAGCTAATTACGCCACAGTCCAACGCCTTTCATCTGCTAAACAGTGTTCGATAATTGCTACATGCACCTCTATAGCCTCGCGCGCACTGGGTCGGTACGGTACGGACGGACAGGACGGACGGAATTTTTAAAAAAGTTCATTACATCGTTTCCCGTAAGGGTGCGCGCACTAGACCGGCACGGACGGGACGGGACGATCCGCACCCTCCGCCGTTTGCAAAAAGTCCGTAGGAAAGATCTTCTGGACAGTCCGACGTGTCGATGTCGTCATCGGCACTGTCGGGGCCAGAGAGTATGGGCGGGACGCCCATACCACCATTGCAATTGTGAGGTTATAGGAAGCGTGTGGAGCAAATTAACTATGTTGATCCAGAATTATCCAGAGTTGAAAGACGTGATATTTTTATTGAATGTATTACCTTGTTAAGAAATGTAATTTAGTTGAGTAGCTAAACTATCTGAATCAAGGAGTATCATTTGGGAAATTTAAAATACAAGATATTATGCGAAGCTGTGCAGTCTCAACAAAACTTGGTTTAGTTATGCACGGTAAATAAAATTATGACATATTTTGAAATGATACATTAGTTTATTAATAAATACAAATTATTTGTATATACCTGTTTTGCGTATATAGTCTTAACTAAGCCGATTATTTTCATGAGTTTAAAAATAAAGCAATTCAATTGTAATTATGTTCAATTTAATTGTATACAATTACAATATTTACCAAAATATTCATTTATATAGTATACTTTTTAAAATACACAAATTTTCTTCACATTTATCACGATACGTCCTAAAGTACTGAAATAATTTTTCATCTTCCACCAGGTCGGGATATAATATGTGAAATTCCCGTTCTCGTGTTCTCTTCTAGAGAATCTGGGCTTTCTTCGGCTCCTTGCTCCATTTTATTTTTCCTTTATAAAAAATCAACGTATGCGATTGCTTCTTTACTTCAATTACGAAGCCGTCGCACTCAATACCAGTCACGGAGCGAGGTGCCAAACTGACTCAGAAACTGTCCGAAGTGTCCGTTCCGTCGGCCCCGCCGTCCCGTCCCGGCCTAGTGCGCGCGACCCACACAAAAACAGCCGTCCGTCCGGTTCCGTCCGTCCGTGCCGTACCGACCGAGTGCGCGCGAGGCTTATGTGAGCAGACCAGGGTGGCCAGCGACCTGGTTTTCGAATTAACGGTTTTTCCCCGGTTTTCCAGGTCTAAGAATATAAATTTTCCAGGTTCTATTTCGCACATTACAACACTTTTTTCTGTACATAATTTAACCGTACAATATTACTCATGCATTTCTCACTTGCAAACCCACTATTACAGTGTAGAATTTTGTACAAAACGAGCTTTCAAGAAATCTCGGAAGCAGGAATCCAGGAAGCATATGGGTCATTCCATGCAAAAATGTAGGAAATCTGACACTACATCTCAGAATTTAAAAATATTTTGCCATCTTACTTATGATACCTGCATGAACCAGGTGCAATATTTTGTCTCATCAGCCATTGTTAAGCAACAATGGCCACTTGAAATATTAGGTTAGCAGTCTGTAGACATTCCGTTAAAATATTTTTTCGATGATATGCAAACAAACAAAAAATATGAAAGTGACACTATTTGTAGAAGAAATGTAAAGGAAAATTTTACGCTAAAGGTATTTTTTACCGTGAGTCTTTAACAATTAGAAAGTAAACAAATTCTAAAAAATGCAATAAATGGAAATGTAATATTTTTAAATTCTTGAACTTTGGAAGAAAAATTGCTGAAACTACTTTCAAGCTACTCTGTAAATTTCATCATGGAATCTTGAATGGTTTTAAAGTTATGAATAAAAGTATGTTAGCGGCGCTCCGTAAACGAACTCATCTCAGCTGCTACAGCCGCCGCGCCGAGCCCTCTTCGTCAGCACTCGGCGTTACTTTTTTCCTCCGCGGCGCGATGATAGATTTCGCAAAACTATTTCTGGAGGTGTTAATTTGCCGTACGAGGTACATGAAGAGATACGCCAAATTCGACCATTATTTTTTGTTTACTCCAACTTTTTGGTAAACACGTTAAAATCGTGTATTTCTCATTAGCTGTTTTCATATTTGAAAATTTTTCTTTGAATTGTGTCAACGTTTCTTCTCCTGCAATGCTTTCTGTACTCACATCTAATAATTCAGAAGCTGCTTTATTTACGGCACTCACATTTCTCCTTGTGTACGACTTCTCTCGGGTTTGTTTTCGCAATGACAATGATGATTGACCCAGAGGATTCAAAATGTTTACATTACTGATAGTGGCTTCCTCTGCAAATCCCGGGGCTACGTACTCCTCTTCACTTGACGTTTTCACTTCACTGTCTGTTTCAGTTGAGTCACTAAGATCTGCATTGGGCATTTTGGATATTTTGTGACGACACAGATCGCATATTGCTTCTCCTACCACTAAATTTGATATTTTCTTCCCGCATCGCCTGTTATCTTTCTCTTACCCACACGACTTTTGTGCTTCTCAAGTCCGAAAGGATTGCAGCATCAAAGCCTGTTAAATGTATTCACAATCTTTGGCATTTTCTTTCACGATGTATCATTGAACAGTAACACGTGAAAACTAAGCCTGTATACTGATGTCAGGATCCCTTCGAAGGCATCGATGGATATCCCTAGGGAATGAACTTGGCGGTGCCTGCCTACGACCTTGCCTCACCCCTCGCTGGGCAAGGGCACACGACTTTCAACCTTAAGAGCAAAATGCGCGTATACGTTTTATTTAACAACTTACGCATTTTTTAAGATCCCATCGCGACAGTTTGCAGAAAGCTTATTTATTGGTTCTTCTTGTAGTGTGTAAAATATGAAAGAAAAGAAAATAGTACTTTTGAAGAAAAATGTATTTGTTTAATTTATTAGCATTTTTATTATAAACAAATACCTCAATAATTAATATATTATCAACTGCTTAAAATATAATTTATCTTCAAAATAGTGTGCCCGTTTTTAAAGCTTTATTCATTTTATGAACGTCATAATTATTTTCATTATTGAGTGTATTGTGTCATCGTCCATGTTGAACCGTAATTGTTGCTAAACTGCTAAAGATATTAATTCCATAAATTGTCTTTTAACTGTTCATCATTAGTAGATTAATGTAATAAAATATGAAAAAATCTGAGACTCACCGTCAGAAAACCTGAAATTTTGCATGGAATGACCCTAATTAATATTCAGAGTTCTGAAAAGTTAAAAAAGTTTTCTCAGACGGAAAGTCGACTGATGCCAACGCAGTGTTTCAAGTATCGTATTCCGTACATCGTACCGTTAACAATTAAGTTTTCAACACGCAAGTAGGAATGTTTTTCTCAAAATTGATACTCTACTGTCGACATTACTAATCAGACCTCAGGAATTTAGAGAATAGCTGTAGATTACCTGACGCCCATTTTCCATTTTGAAAATTAATCAAAAAAGCTTAATTTGTTTCAATTATTCACACAGAAATTGGGAAAAGTACGCTTCATAACATTGTAAGATTTTTATTTTTAATAATACTTTTGAATTTTCGGATTGAATATATCTTCATATTTGATAGACTATTATGGAATTTTGGAAGTTGAATTTATGGAATTGTGAAGATCACTTAATCGATTTTGCAATACAAATATTTTACAAAGATGTCCAGTAATGGTATCCAGTAAGATCTCCAGTAGTTTCTCAATTTGTTAACTGTAAGCATAACGGTAACATGCGCCAACAATAAACAAGAAACTAGTGGTGCAACAGAATGGCACGAACTTTCCCGTATTAGTTTTCTGTTTCCTTTGTTCTCGGCCAGCTATTCGGACTAGATGTATACTCTTTGCCAGCTGTAATTGAAGCTCTTTTTCACAGGAATCATTTGCCATTTCGAAAAACTTCATTAAAACTCATTTCAAGCACTTCAACTCAAAAATACAATAGTGTTTACAAATTACTGGTAACGTGCATATTAACGGTGTGAGAGATGTGTAAAAAAACTTACATGTGTAATTTTTTAAAAACAACAAAATACACCAAAACGAAGTTTACGTCATATTAAAGAGTGAAACTTGCACTATCTGTTCGAAAAGTTTGAAGAAAAAAATTGGAGCCATTTTTGAGAAAACGGCGTTTGAGAGTTTCTGAAAATGCGGAATTTTGAGGTAGTTTTCGTAGAAAAGGGTTGTGTTTTCGAAAACGTTATGTGACATTATTTAAAGAACATGTACTCTTAAATGTAGCAATGTAAACAAATCGCCGTAAATGTTAAGGTCGAGAGAGTTGTCAATAAATTACATTTTGTAATTTTTGAAATAACCAAAGAATACAGCAAACTGATGTTTATGTCACCTCATAGAGTACACTTAGTACTATCCCTACCAAAAGTTTAAAGAAACAAAATTTCCTTTTTGAGAAAATCTTGTTTTTGTTATTTTTAAAATTGCAAATGTTGCACGCAATATTGCGCGAAACCTACTAAAATTTTTAAAAGATGTACAGAACGTTAAGGAAAGAATTCACTTTGGAGAACAAATTTTATTTGGAGGAAAAAATCTCTTATCTTCAATTTTGTAGTTGGAAGACGCAAAAAAATTCAAACTTCTGCAGTTTTCGAAAATGCAAATTTAACCGTGAAAGTCGGATTTATGAAACCTTTAAAAGCGTATTAACCTCTATTCTTAAAAGAAATTTAAAGAAAAAATTTGGAGCAGTTTTGAGAAAATTTTGAAAAAGTCCCAGCGGCTTCAAGTATCCTCAAATTTTCAAAATCGTGTAGCTTTGACTCAGGCCAGATGAGCAAGGGTTTCTTCAATTTGGAAAAAATCCTAGGCATGGTTTAGACGCTAGTGTTGTTCACATTCTGTTACACCAGACAGTCCGACAGACGGACGGTTTGAAAAGAAAAATAACAACAAACAAACAAAAAACCCAACATTTTTTCGGTATCCGGGAACCCCAAAACGAGTATTTCCTTTTTAAATATCGATTTCGATTTTTCGCAACATTACATAACTTTCCATATACTATGCATATTAGTCGGTATATACGTATGTACACGGGAAAGTAGAAAAAAATGTATTTCTCCTTCAATGTGCCAACAATGCCAATCTTATTGAAATATACTACGTCGAACGTCATTTGTATTCATAATATATCAGTATTACACAAAATTATAACAGTAACTATATAGCATATAATATTATAACAGAGTATTACATATGGTCACAGCCAAAAGTGTGCCAATGTCTTTCATTGTTAGTGTCATCACCTCCCAAATCGGGGTCTGAGAAAAGGGGGTTCTGGTATTTCTTAGCACGCAAAACCGTCATGATCTCTGCATGTTAATTTTCTTCCTGCTCCCTGTCAATTCCAACACTGCCACTCAATCTCCGGGGAGGGTACAAGCTACGATGGCTTCAACTGCGCTCTTCTACCAAACAAGGAAACATTTCTAGAGTCTTAACGTGATAACGGGGTCGTTTCAATCGAAAAAATAGCAATGTGGTACCACCAATGTCATCAAATACGAGGACCAACATTAATCGTTATTGAGTTTATGAGCGAACTCAGTTATTGAGTTCCCGATGAGATGTTTGTTCCTCGTCAGTACGCGTGCTAAACATACGCAATCGTATACTCTACACATGTTGCACCTACACACATTATCGAAGTCGTGTGACGCGTGAGTCTAAGGCTTCGCAATCCTCAAGCGTACATGTGGCATTCACACGTATTTCGATTTTACCAATCACCATTATTAAGAATCGAGTTGAATCATGCAATTCACTAAATAAGATGGCGTAAGTGAATGTGTTAAAAGTTGGGGATAAATCTGAAAAATCCCGGTTTTCAAATTAAATTCCCGTTTTTTTTCGGTTCTTCCAGGCTTTTTCAAATTCCCGCTTTATTCCCGTTTTTTCTCGGTTTTCAAGGATTCCAGGTTCGCTGGTCACTCTGGCAGACGCTGGACGTCCACTGCACGGCAGGTCAACAGTTGCTACGCATCCATGTTTGAAGGCCTCCATTCAACGTGCAACTGATCGATAGTGCAAAGCCCTGTCACCCAATGTTTCTCGTAGCCCGGCATGACACTCGCATACACGAGCAATTTTTACGTATGTTCGCTGTTCAACTTTAGTGCCCTCCATCTCGGAACACAGTCTCTAGGATACTGACGTTTGCATGTTTGGTCTAGTAGACACCAATGCATACGTCATCTGGATGTTGCATACCATACTGTGTACACCATGTTTTCAAATGATGTATATACATATATATTATTGACGCCTCCCTTTCAAATGCCCTAACGTTCACATTTACGGGGAGACGTAGAACATTGCTCATTTTATCTCAGGGCAGAGGGATCTTTTGGGTAGTAAAGGTTCATCCAAACATACATAAATTAAATCAAACATACCACATGCATTTTGAAACCAAAGAAATACAGTACAAATTTGGAATAAACAAATTAAACCCTTCAATTAAGCAATTTACTTGTTGGAAATACGAACGACATCTGAATTATGTTAGATTTTATTCTTTATTCTTACACTTCGATTTCTCAAAAAATTGCTTATACTTCCTGACCTGTGCACAGTCGTTACTTTTAATCTATCGATCACGCTCGTAATCTTAACACGGAAACAACAAGCTCGTGATCTTAGAAAATTTGAATTTACTACTTTACTCAACTTAGATAATCTGAATCATTATTCTTCTACTTGGAAATAGACAAACACACGACCGTATCATTTAACTATAAACATTTGTACAAGAAAGAACAAAATTTCTTCTTAAGGGATTAATTTGTTCAAAGCTAACAGTCTTTGCAAACATGTAAAATTCCCATTTACTCCGCTCCAATATATACAGCTGCTGCCGCGACCATGCGAGTCCGGCGCTCTCCTCGCCTGCCGCGAGAAAACACTGACATACGCTAGAGGTGCACAAGAGGCGTATTATTATTAACAATGAGAGATCGTTAATTTTTCTGGTCTTGTAACTTATATAACAATATATTTTCAAAATCAACAAATATTTTCAAAATCAGTTGCAACAGGAAAGATTGACCATGAAATGTATGGAAGTTGACGAGAAATTTAATCTGAAATAATAGTATACAAAATGAAACCTCCCCTCTCCAGAAATTACTGCAATTATTGCAAGTTTTTAATTGTCAAATTCAATATAATTCAATGTATTTCCGTCTAAAGAGCCGTAAGTCTTTCCTCCCGACGAGGGCTCGGCTGGAGCTCAGGCAGAGGTCACTTGCCCCGAAAGTGAAAGTCTTTCGCTAGAAGCCGGTGGGGCGCGGAAGAGCTGCCATCGTCATAGTGGGGCGCGTTGCTTGGGCCCTTGTGCAAGCCTGACCTATGCCACTACTTTTCACTCCGCCCCTCCGAAACCTTGCAAGTTTCCCTGACTCGGCGACGTGGTTCTCGGGGCGGCGGCCTCCACGCGACTCTGCTCGCTAGCAGTACGGCGGACCGGATGGCCTCGTCAGCTACTTCCGCCTTCGGCCGTCATTTCGTCTTCTGCCTTCAGTCTCGTCGTCCGACCGGCGCCTCGCTTCCCTCTTGATGATATTTGCTCAGACAGATAAATTAAGTGAGAAATAAGAGAGCAGTCGAATTGTGTTAATTGGGTGCTTTTTTATTTCTTGCTTAATGCTTCTTTCTGAACAAATATATTCATTTTTTTGTAAATAATGAACAACTTCTATGTTTCTGGAGTGTTTCTATGCTTCTATAATGAGCCATTCCACGTCAAATCGCACAAGAGTTGACACGACATTTTTTTAAATGTACGATATTTTTTTCTTAAGTCTGGACATCAAAAAAGAGACACATATTTTTTTATTTGCCTGAAAATTGATTATTTGTGTAGTTACGGCTATATTAAATTTTGGAATTTACAGGTACTTCACAAAATAAGATCAATTATCTCTCCGAATGTACTAAATATAAAAAATTCTGGTATGTGTCATTTAATACTTTGAAATATGTACAGTCAACCTGGATAAGCGAGAGTTCAAGGGAGCACAATCTCATTCTCTCTTATAGAGGTTTCTCACTAACCCGAGTTTCTCGCTAATGCAGGTACATGGGTAGCGTTTCTCTCTTATATGGGTACGCAGCAATAACAAGTCACAGCAAGTACGAATGTAGTAAATATTTATTATGATAAAATTATGTGCATGACATGCACAACATATATTATGTACATAGTAAGTATATATTTTTAAATGCTTACGAAAACAAAACAAAAATTCATGTACTACTATGTAATTTTATTTTATTTAGAACTTATTTGCACTCAAAAAATCCGTCAATTTCGTTTGGGTTTCTGTTTTTGTATTTTGAATGTTTTTCTCTAACTCATAAATTTTGTCAAATATTGCTTGATCAACAACCGCCGCGTATTCAAAGTACTGATGCACCGTCTCCAACGCATTCAAAGCTAGCTTCATTGGAATGATCTTTATTTCTGTTTCCGGAATCTGTGCCTCGTCTTCACTGTCATTTCCAGCAATACAGGTGTTCACACAATTCTTAACGATATCGTCGTCGGTTAGTTCTCCAGCGGTAGTTACGTCCCCTCCTCATCTTCTTGCTTCCTCGCGTCCCGTTGCGAACACTCTCGTGCAAAATTACGTGCACAACGTAATTTATCAAATGCGTTTTATATAGCCCTTCAGCGTAGGTACAGCACTCAGTTAATACACATCAAGTTAATTACAGGAGAAATGTTCTCGTTTCGTCTATGGCATCAGCGTCATTTTACATACGTGACACGCACAATCCACTTTATAAGCGAGTGGACGCTTTAGCAGCGTACTTCACTCAAATTCGCTTTCTCCAAAATCACTATTCCATTAAACGGCGACCTAATTATCATTCGTACCTTGTACCAATAATTAGCACTTGGCGATCGCAGCCTCGTCAGTAAGAACTCAGAAGTGATGCTGGCGACGATTCTGGCAATAAAAAACAATGCGGCGGCAATTCTAGCGACAAAAAATGCGTGAAACCGCGCTCCACGGTATTTATCCGCTACCCCTCAAAGTAAAGATGGGTACTTGTCACTTCCCTTCTCTGGTCCGACCTGGCGCACGTCACGGCCATTTCAAGTCGGCGGATGTGTTGCGGGCAGATGGGCGCGCTAGGCTTCGCCGTTTCTATTGCGGTGCTCGCTTTTGGAACACGTAAGTTGCCGGCTCCGCACAACGGTGCAGGGCGGTTGGGACGCCATGGGGAAATTATCATACTCGCTATATACAGGTAGAGTCCATTGAAAGCATTTGCAAACATTCGGCGTGAGGCGACGAAGAAGCATTCGTTGTCTTCGCCCTCGGAGCGATCCACAGTGGCGGCTGGGTTAGAGGGCGCCTGCGATACAGACTGACGCATGCGACCGACCTTAGAGGACATATCGCTGTACAAGGGATGTACCGAATGACACACTTCGATGACACTCTGCAACAGCACCGTATCAAATAGCCATGGTTCAGGCACATCACATTGTGCGTGATGTGCTCCCATTTCATTAGGTGTCGGCAAGATGGGTGCCCGATAACTGACCTTGGAATTGGAACAGCGACGGTGTCGGTGATGCGTGTGAAGAAATTTTGCTGTGTATTGAACTTGACGGTGATGCCTTCCTTGAACGAATCGTCACCAGGATGGAAGCCTAGGTCTGACCTGAGATTTTGAATGGCCTCCCACATCCACCTTGACTCGCTCAATCTTTGCCCCGAGCAATTTTCCACATGATTGGGCCACTCAAAGAAGCAATGGGCGGAAGAAGTCCATTCGGATGATGAGGTACGCCACGCGGTGCACGAACGGTTGCGCCGTTCCAACAAAAATTTTTTCTACGGGAATTCAGGCACTTCGGAAGCGCTGGCAGACATGCACTTAGCATGGGGGAGACTGTGTCCAAAAGTGATCCAATTTTGTACCATGTGTGTACAATAAATAATATTTAAAAATTATTACTGTTTTAATTTGACTCACCCTCGTATATATGTGTATATGGTCAATTGAAAAGTGTCTATATCGTTTTAACCGTAAAATTGACCATATTCGGACTAATGTAGGCCACTGTTTCAGTCAAATAGTAACGTTTGATGATCATAAAATTGTGGAATTATGTGGGCACCACCTCAGCCAAACATTGGCTGATAAAAATCCCATTAAAATTATATTTATTCGTTATTTTCAAAAAAGTAGCGAAAAGGTCGAAATGTGTTTATGGGGTTTGTGGCACCCATGAACCCATTTGTGTCGATGTTCTTCTTGCACCAAAAACGAACTTTTTCACTAAGGCTCGACAAATACCTTCAATACACAATACAATAGTGAATAAAGAAATCATATGCAGCAGTGCGGTACAAATGCGGGTCGTAAATAGTGATGGCGCGAGACGCAATTTTAGCCTACTGCAGTGAAATTGTGCGAAGCCAAGTCTTAAAGTAGAGATTCAGCGCTCTAGTCGTATCTAAATTAGAAGTATTTTTGGACTTATTTATTGACTTGCCCTCATGTGTATGTGTGTGTGTGTGTATATATACATACATTATATATATACAAAGGTGTGTCCAAAAAGTCATGAAATATAATTTTTTGCAGAGCTACTATTGGTCGCAGCGCACTCGGACTGATTGGGTTAGGTGGAGGGTACCCTCAGCTTTACAGCGCATCAAAGCGCAGTATGCTCCGAGCAACGGTAGCATCAGCATCGTTGAATAAGTGCGCCTCTGTTTCGCGACCTCGTCACGACAGGCGATGAGTGATTCGGTCGAACAAACGTCGGGCGATCAAGGTTTTGGACGAAGCTCGATAAAAGCCTTCCGAGACTCACGCAGTGTTAAAGCAAGCCTACGGGGAGTCTGCCATGAGATATGTGCAAGTTACGAGGTGGGTGAAGAAGTTTAAGGATGGCCAGGAAGGGTTGGACGATGACCCTCGTTCTGGAAGACCATCAACAAGCAGAAACGAAGCCAATGTGAATCTTGTTCGTGAATTGATGAATTCTGACCACCGATTGAATGTTCTGTTTTTGCTGACATTCTGAACATCCCAAAAAGTTCCGTATTCAACACTGTTACGGAGGAATTGTACATGAGAATGGTGTGCGCCACATGAGAAAGGTGGGCGAAAAGACGTCGCCGCTACGTGGCTGTAGCATCACGACAACGCGCCGAGCCACACCTCTCTGCGCGCCCGCGAGTACTTGGCCAAGCATAACCTGGCAACACTGCCGCAGTCACCCTACAGTCCTGAACTCTCCGCCGGACTTCTTCCTGTTTTCCAGGATTAAAACCGTGCTCAAAGGAAGCCGTTTTGAGACCATTGAGGACATCCAAAAGGCTGTGACAACGCTCTTAAACGAGGTTCTGGTTGAGGGCAGCCAGGGGCCTTACCAATCATGGGTGAAGCGCTGGAAAATGTGTAGATGCTAATGGTGACTACTTTGAAGAATTTAAAGCTTTGTGCATATATCGCCAATAATTGCTTTTAAAAAAATGTATTTCATGACTTTTTGGACACACCTTGTATATGTAGGTATGTATACCACACACACACACACACACCACGAAAGGGGTAAAATAACCGCGAATAGCTCTGCTGTGAGCGTGCCTTTGTGCAGTACGAAATTATTCCCCGCTAGGAGCAACGCAACACACACAAGTTTAAGTGAACAACGTGCACCTGTGAAATTTTGTTTTTACTTGGAAAAAATGCTGCTGAAACTGTGTTAATGTTGAGATTGCTTACAAAGATGACGCTATGGAAAAACTCAAGTGTACGAGTGGTTCGCTCGTTGTAAAATGGCGACATGTCGCAATGTGATGACGAACCTCGTTCTGGACGTCCTTCAACTGCCCTAATCGACGAAAATGTTGACAAAATTCGAGAGCTTGTGCACACAGATCGTCGACAGGCAACTGAACAACTGTTAGAGATTTGTGGGATATCTTGGAGCTCAGCTCAGCGAATTTTAACGGAGGATTTGGGCATGAAAAGGGTTGCTGCCAAGTTTGTGGCAGACAGGAGTGTGGGTTTTCCATCACGAAAACGCACCTGCACACACAGCCATCACTGTTCGGCAATTTTTGGCTAAAATAACATGGTACCGCTGCCCCACGCACCCTACTCGCCTGATTTGTCTCCTTGGGACTTTTTCTTGTTCCCAGATACAAAAAAAGGCATGAAAGGACAACGATTTGACGTTGAAGAGGTCAAGAAAAAAAACGAGGGAGGAGCTATCTGTCATTACTAAAGATGACTTCAAAAATGTTTCGAACAGTGGAAGCACCGCTGGGACAAATGTATTAGTTTCAATGGAGAGTATTTTGAAGGACATAAGGTTGTATTGTAAGAAATTTGAAAATATACAGCTTTTAAAAAATAATTCCGGTTCTTTTTGGGTACCCCCTCCTATACACACACACACAGGGTGTCAGGGGAGGAAACGTCGAAACTTAGAATTGTCTTAAGAGCTTTTTTTCGAAGCATTTTTTGTCTAATAAACTATGAGGATATTCTGAATGGTTGAGCCGCAATATGCACTCAAAAGTTGGTTTGAAAAATTGATTTCTAGCCAAAATTTTCATTATATAAGCATAGAAACACTCCAGAAACATGTAAATTTTTTATTATTTACAAAAGAAATGAATATATTTGTTCAGAAAGAAAAATTAAGAGAAATAAAAAAGCACCCAATTTACGCAATTCGACTGCTTTTTTATTTCTCGCTTAGTTCTTCAGTCTGAACAAATATATTCATTTCTTTTGTAAATAATAATTTAATGTAATAATGAACAATTTACATGTTTCTGGAGTGTTTCTATGCCTCCGTGATGCAAATTTTTGCCTAGAAATCATTTTTTCAAACCAACTTTTGTGTGCTTATTGCGGCTCAACCATTCAAAATATCCATGTAGTTTATTAGACAAAATATGCTGAGAATTGTCGTAAGAGCTTATTTTTGAAATTTCGACGTTTCTTCCCCGGTCACCCTCTGTGTGTGTGTGTGTGCATGTGTGTATGTGTGTGTGTGTGCATATATATATATATATATATATATATATATATATATATATATATATATATATATATATATATTAGGGAGTCGTCATTCCAGAAATAAAACAAAAATACTGATGATATTTTAATTTGCATAAAATTGAATTTCCCACCAAATATATTTGAAAAAGCTCTCCAAGGTACATATAGATATCAATTTTTCAGAATTTCAACTCAGAGTAATGGCATGAAAAAAATCAAAAACCGAAAATCCGAATTTTTCTGATATCTTAGAAAATAATCAGACTGTCACTCTCAGATTTTGGGAAAAATACTTTTAAAACAACACTAAACATGTCCTCCATTCAAAACTGAATTAAGCTTGGGGGCATTTTTATCCCCCTTATACTGTTACAGCCTTTGGAAAGTATCTCCTGAAAAATCAAGTTTTTGAAATATAGTGAATTCTGCTTTAGTGCCATAGATATACAGTGGACTATCACTTGAACATTTTCCATGATACATTGTAACCCAATTTTCAAAATAAGCAGAGGAAGCAGATAAACATGATTACGTCACCTAAACAGCAATTCTCAAATGTTTACTTACGAGTTTAATTCTCGCATCAAATTTGAAGTACATTGCAAAATACCCAAATAACTTACACATAATACATTGAAAAATCAAGTGTGATGATACACCTTAATGATGACACCCCACACACAGTGTGTGAGGCCTCTACCTAAAGGTAGGTTTGCATCTCAGCTGAAGCGACATAGTTATCACTTGCTCTCTGGCATATAGAAGAATGTCAGGAATCAATGAAATTACTCCATTTTCAAACATGGAAAACACGTAAGAATCTTACCTGTAAACCAGTATCAGCCACATTCCTCATGGTGTGTTTGAAAGCCCAGATGATAGAATCTAAAACCAACTTAAACTGTGCTGGAGGGATGCTCAAGAACGCAGGAAAGCAATGATTATTTACGGCCTGGAACATTCAACAAAAATTATTAACCAACAATAATTATCCAATCATAATCAAACAAAAAAAAATCATAATTATTAGATATATATTTATTATTTCTGCACATAGGATTATAGTAATCTGGTGGCAGAACATTATAATTTATTACATTCATGACAACTATCCCTCTACAGCTACGCAGTAGAACTTATCTATACAGCATACATTAGGCCCGTACTTGGAAGTTTGCAAATGTGGTTTGGTCTCACTACTTTGAAAAAAACAAAAGCATATTGAAAAAGTACACAGGCAGATAATCAAGATCCCTAGGAAGCTACATCCATTTGATTATGAAGATACTCCAAAAGGTAATTTTGACATCAGAACTAAGAAGCAGGGGTGATATCTGTTTTTTTTTTTTAAATTTTGAATGGACATTGTAATATCCCTGAATTTCACAACTTTTTTTACAAGATCCAAAGAACCTACACTTACGAGGGAATGCCCAACTTTGTCATGTGGAAAGAGCACCTGCTATTTTTTCACTTGAAGTAAATATTATTTAAAGGCTATTCGCACATTTTTAGCTGCCAAAGTCGTCTGGAAGCATTTTTTTTTTAAATATGAAAACTGACGATTTTTCGTTTGGCACAGTCAAAATACTGCGCAACCCTTGCAAGGACGCGTCAGCGCCGTGTGAAACAACGCCTTCCGCGCCGCACCTCGCCTCGGCTCGCAGCCATGGGCCAGGGTCGGGGTCCCCCTCCCCTTTGCGGACGACTGAATTGCGATCGACAGTAGGAGCGCGAAATATCCAATGCAGAAGCGATTGGGAGACTTTTCTTAGGAACGGCCGCTATGTGTAAGTTACTAGCTTCCGACAGCGGAAATCTTTTTATCGCAAAATTACAGAGAAAATAATTGTTTCATGGCGAACAGATTTTCACGTATACCAAAGGGATAGTATTAAAATTACAATCACTCATCCATTACCAAATTTCATCCCCAATATTAAGGAACCTCATTAGATATGCATGGTACGTCACTCAGTATGACGATGAAAGACCTGTATCCTTTGTGACACCTTCACAATACGGCTGCCATATCATAGAACCATTATGTAAAATTGATTTATGCGAATCATCTTATTATATGTTCCTGGTACAAGAAAAAATGTATTTCAATCATTATTCACTCACATTTTTGTACAACATACAATGAATGAAGTTTTAATTTTGAAATGAATGTGATGACAGTATTGTCGTGCTCATTTGCAAGACGCCATTTACGCATTTGCAAACATTCGGCGTGAGGCGACGAAAGCATTAGTTTCTTGCCCTCGGAGCGATTCACGTGGCGGCTGCGGTGAGGCGCTGTGATACAGACTGACGCGCGGCCGACCTTGAGAGTTTCATGTACCAGGGACGTACATTCACCTATTTGGAAAGGAAAACATGGCCAAAAACACGGAAGTTTATTATTTAAAAAAAAAAAAAGCTTCCAGGTATCTTTGGCTGCTAAATCTTGCATCCAGCCTTATTCTGACATTCACTTTAAGTAGAAAAAATGTAGGGTTTCGACATGACAAAGTTAGGCATTCCCTTGTTAGAGGACATACAATGAAGTTGATGAAAAAAAGAATAAGGGTAGGACAACATTCTCACTTTATCGCAAACCACGTTATAAATGGATGGAATGCACTTCTAAGTAATGCAGGTTCCAATGTAATTATTATCACCACATAAGCATCATGAGATAACTCAAAAGTAAAACTTAGTATGAGTCAATGTAACAGTAATGAATTATAAAGATTGACCACACTAGTAAATACCATCAGTACAAAGAATTGGCAAGGAAGAATTTTGGAGTTCCACAGTTCAATAGATCAATGGCTTCAGCACAACTAATTGTTCTCTTGTATTCTAGAGTCATATATTTTATTTTTTGATTGATTTTGTTTATAGGGCATGTCAATTGCCATGATCATTGGCGCTCATGACAATGTAATTTATAAGAGATTTAATAAAAAAAATGAATTAATAAACGAGTAACAAAATTAAATTAAATTAAAAACCTAAAACTGGCTATTCAGAGACCAACAAATAAGAGACGCTGTAATATTAAAAATAATAAAGCAATGTTGTCCTCGCTTCTCAGGTCATATTTTATATTCCGCTTTCCTGCAGAAAGAAAAAGAGGGTCGAGAGCGCGGACTCGGTCATTGCTGAGCACCTCCCGAAGAGAGCTTAAATATGTATAGTGCTTTGCCGTAATGGGTACCCTTAGCACTTGTACCTTAATAGGGGACCGAAGTCCCAGGGTGGGCACCTAAGCGTTAGCCTCTAATCCGCACTCTCGTTGGGAATACAAGAAGAGAGCTGCCCAGAAAATGTCTACGTCGGCTACCAACACATTTTATAGCGTAGGACGGGGTGCTCCACGGAGAGGTCAGTTTCACACGTGTCGCAGATGGGGGGGGGCGGCCTCCTCTTAAGAGGAAACTATGTGAGAAGTGGCAATCACCGATGTGTTTCAGATATGGTTTTGAATCTGCAGAGGGGGCATGTCAATTGATGACTTCCAAGTTGCTGTTTTCACGGCTTGGTCAGCTAGCTCGTGGTCTGAAATCCCCACTTGACCCGGTACTCAACAAACTATTAGGCCATAGTGGCGAGATGCTAGACGGTGAAACAGGAGTTGTATATGGACGATCTTGGCTGTCCAGGCGACCCCGCGTCGAAGTCGGCAGCGGAAGCCTACCACTTCACTTAACTCGCCTCTACGGGGAGGAAATTTATCAATTCACCAAGAATTTCGGAAAGTTACGAGACAAACGGAGCCGCAAGCTCTGACTCCGGCCGCGGAAACCTACGACTTCAGGTGTTGCATAGTTGTAGTCAAGGATCGCGTCTTCTCAGGTAGGGATTTTAACATCTGGTTGTGGATTTGGTCAGGTCCTGGAGCAGAATCTTTCAAACGAGCGAGCGCAGACAAACGTTTCTCCATAGAAAAGGGGGACTTATAATTCTCTTCTAAGCAACTTAAAAAATCCAATGCAGGTGTTCTCATCTCCTCGTACAATTGGGAAACCCTGCAATGTTGCGAGGAACTGGAGATGTTCTCATAGTGACAAGCAAGTTGCTTTATGGTATGTCTTCTCGGAAGGTGTTCACATTTCCACTCACCAGTAAACCTGAAACGTTCGAAGATGGAAGCCTTCCCCCAATTTCACGGACTTTTTCTCCATACAACTTTAGTAGTACGGCAAGAAAGAAGAAATAGAAGTTCTTCAAGACGTCTTGATTTCTCGAATGGCCTTTTAACCCATCTTGTATTTTCTACACATCTTGTGTTCAATTAAATTTTCGATTGAAGGGTACCCCCCCATTGATCATTACCAATGCTTGTTTCCGCTTACGGACGAGTTATCGTTCCACCAAGTCGATCGTCAACGTGGTCGGCGCGTCGTTCTCGGTATGGTGGTGTTTGCGGAGTCGAGAACGGCTTCTGTGAAATGGTCCAATCAGCACACTGGATTGACCACTGAGGTGAGCGAACATCAAGATCGGGCACATCCAAGTCGTTGAGATGTGGGAAGTGGTCGCTACCGTCGAGGACATCCAGAACAGTCCATTCTACAATCGTGGGTAATGATGAACTGCATAAAGCTAGATCGATATGTGAAATGTATTTGACGCCGGGGGAATGAATGACATGGCCAGTGTTTAGAAGTATAAAGTAGAATCTATCGAATAAGAGGCCTCTCTGGCAGGACCTTGCTGCACCCCAGACGAACTATGAGAATTAAAATCCCCAAGAATGAGAAAAGGTGAAGGGAGTTAAGAAATGAGTGAGATCTTGCGACGATTTTGCTTGTCCAGGCAAAATATAGACGTTGCAAATAGTTATCTAGACATACGAACGCAAGATGCCTGAAGACTGGTTCGCACGTCTATTTCTTCGGACACCAGGGAGTCTAAGTCAAAAGGAGGGACTCCACCATGGGAACGAAGGGCTTCAACGGCTTGCCTGTATGAACAAAAGCCGCGAAGGACAATGGAATGTTCAAGATGATGTTTCCTGCAGGCAAATAAAAACGAGTCTATATCGAGAGATTATCAATTTCAATACGTCTAAACGAGTACGAAAGCCATTGGGATTCCATAAGAGGAGAGCCATGATGTGTTAAGTTACTTTTTCTTCGTTTTGTGGTTGAGAGAGTTGACACACTTGTGCGACTCCTCCGCAGCCGAGTCATCTTGACTGTTGGAGCGAGTCGCCTGTGATGAGATTCCTTCCTTACCTTTAGTCACCCGTGGACGGGAACCTTGTGAAGATCCTTTAGAAGAGGAATGGACACTAGAGGACTGTGGTTGGGTGGAGGTCGATGCAACTTGTAAAGGTCTAGATGGTCGGGTGAACTTCAGTGCTTGTGATCAGATTAGAGGAAACATGGCACGATACATTGCGGACAGGAGTGGCAGAGCCTTTCAATGACCCGCAGCTGGACGTCTCCGGTTGACCTATGGCGTTTGCAAAACATCCAATCATATTGACAGGGTTATGTATCAGGTAACGACCCGATCTTCTGGATCCCCCTTTCATTCAAGGAGGTCACTGGTTCGTGTTCGATGGGTGATTACCGGAACAGATTATACAGTGGGTCTGAGCAGTTTGAGTCGTGACACGATTCTTGTACAATGTACGCACACTGAGGCACTCATACAACGTGGCTGCATATGGTCGAATCTCAGGTATTTAAAGCAGCGCAGAGGATTCAGAACATGCTATCGCATGCGGAGATTGTAAAAGCCACATGATATTTTCTCCGGCAGAGATGGACGATCGAAGGTGAATATCAGCCTTGAGGTATGGGTTAGTATCCCACTCACTCTCCAATGGATCCTGTAGATGTAAGCAACACACAGCCAGAAACAAGGCTTTCAGATCTTCCGTTTCTGATGACAAATCATGGCTCACCACACCCTTACAGAGGTTTAAGGTCGGGTGAGAGGACACATGTTCCTGGAGGCTCACTATTTCCTTTAAAAGTCATCATTTCCGTATTTGATCGACATTATTCGAATCGGTTGGTGCCATTCCTCTGGCGAACCACCGCCTGATACTTGAGAAACTTCCCAATCTCTCTGGCCAATTTAATGGCACTTACGCTCATGTTTCCCTCATCACTACAGAACATGAAACAGGGCTTTGGCGGTCTATCAGAATCTTTACAGAACAGCTTTCTAAATCGACAGTTTCATCAATTAACCTCTTCCTTATAGAAGAGGGGGAAGGTTTGGTATCCCTGGAGAGGAAATCAGATGCATCCCCGACGTCCCCACCGACCTGGCAGGAGTGGCATAGCTCTCTCTATAAGTTCAAAAAGATAATTGCTTACTTTCGCAGCTGCTGTAAGTCTTGAAAGCCAGACATTTTATCATTCAGTATTAACCAGGAGATGGTGGGCCATCTATTGAACGTTAGCTCATACTGAAGTATCAGGCTACGAGAAAGCAGACTAGTCTTTCAGATTAATTCAAGAAATATAGATTTGAATCATATCACTTCATATCATATCACACATCACTTCTCATAACGGCACCATCATTGTGGAGAGTTAATGAAGGGAAATATCTTTACTCTAATGGCACTAAATTTCTGAAAACTCCGAACTATATTTGCGTGTCTTTTACATTCCTTTGGTGTGTTCTATGTACTTGTAACGCAGTATTGACTTGTTTTTTCTCTTGACATAAATAATAATTAATACATGCGCCATACAGAGTATTCGAAAAATAATGTTTATACTTTCTGTTTCGTTAAAAACATTATGCGGTTTTTGCTTTAAAGCATACGTACTTAAAATGTAAATATAAATAAGAAAAGTGAATATAGAGGTATAATAAATACCAATTTATTCATCAAAGCATTTCATGGTGAATCCTTTATACTGAAAACCCACTTATCACTTATAAGGAAAAACCTCCAAATCCACTGAAAATTCATTTCAAAGAAGTTTTACTGTTTATGGAAGTCTAAGGAAGATTACAAACCAAGAAGTCGAAAAAACGCAAGTCAGGTTAAACCCTTCTTCTATTCAACCCAATTAAAATAAAATACTATTGTGTAACATTTTCACTAAATTCACACTCGTTTATTACTCAGATTTTATTTAATACCATTAATAATAATTTAGAAACACAGCAGAAAAATATTTTAAATCATATTTTTGATCATTTTGTCACACCATTACCAACCTTTTAAGGCCATTAACATCTGTACTCTAGTATTAACAAACATTTTACCTGCAGCAATAAAAAGAAATTTGTCCTGTGCTCTGGATATTCTTCAAAATCTTTGTTGATCATTTCTAATGTGCACTCAAATACAGCATCAAATATTTTTGGCACTTCACTAGTAATATGGCCTTCCAGCTTATTAACAATCGTGCTCATCGTACTAAGCACCTCTGGTTCACGAGCTGAAGGCACACTGGTACGTTGGTAATCTAGTAAAACAGCATCTAAGAGTGGAGGAATAAAATTTTCAAGTACCTGAAAAATATAAAAAGTCAATAAATCAAAAGTCAACAAGAGATCAATAAAAGTAGAAAGGCTATTAAAAGTAAAACGAAATGGATGAAAAATCGTGACACATTAATTATGAACAAGTGATGTGAGGGGAAAAGTAAAGAGTAAAGGAGTTGAGGGTATAGACTTTGAGGGGGAGAAGTGTAGGATGAAGGCAGTGAGGAGAGGGTTGAGGGTGTGGGGGAGAAGTTGAGGATAAAGACAGTGAGGGGAGTAATTGAGGGTAAAGGCAGTGAGGGGTGAAGTTGAAGGTAAAGATGGTGAGGGCTGAGGGTAGAGGAAAAAAGGTGCGGGGGGAAAGACGAAGAGCCAATTGCACAATAATTTTAATTAAAGTCAAAAACAGTTAAAAAACTGTGTGACATGCCATGGGGAGAAGTGAATTCTGTGCAAGTTTTCGTTATTCTGTGATCCACACCCCAAGCCATATACAAATTGATTTTTGAATATAGAAAGAAATAAGCCAGTTTTGCATGGATTGTTAACAAATTATTTGCTCCGATATAATAAAAATTATTTTCAAGGGTAAATCAGCTAAAGATTTGGGCTCTTATCTCTCATCATGGCCTTCGCGAAGGAATAATACATCCTGCTGCGAAAACATGGAGAATGATAATTTGAATTACTATATTTCCCATTAAATTCTGGAAATCGTGCACAGATAATGAGGTTCCATTTATGTCCAGAAGCAAAACAAGGGGCTATCTCAGCACTTGCTCAATGTTCAACTGGGAAACTCACTCTGGGCTCAATGGGAAACTGGACGAAAAATGTGATCGAGTTGGGGGTAATTGACACAAGCTGCGATACAATGCTTGCTACAGGTTGTTTAGAATTATACAGTCCCAATGGTAAACAGTATATTAAATACTGTTAAATTCCTTAATATTGCTTTCCTTTTTGATGCTCGGTATCGTCTCTAATTGTATAGAAAGTTATGCAGCAGAAAACATTTTACTTGGGGCAAACTTTTGTATCGAATTTAATCGTGTAATGTCATATGACAAAATGTAAAAGAATGTACG